>JASANN010000028.1:902871-945688 GCA_031762395.1 Calameuta pygmaea | reverse complement strand
GGGGAGCCACTTGTGGGCAGCAAACATTGTTATGTTTGCTCGTCACTTGTTCCAGCTGCCTATTCTTCAATTTGGGTTTATCTCGAATACGTCATTGTAGTTGTCATTACAGCTGTCAGCTGGGCACTGTATCCATAGCTGGTTGATTTTCTAATGTGCTTTGAAGTAAGATGCTTTTTGAACACGTCGACATAGGTGACAATATTTGGGAATTTATTTTTGCCCGTCTTTGTGTTTCTCTAAGACAAAGTAGGGGCAACTGTAAGTGGTTGGAACTGGCGAGCCGCTTGTGTTTCGATGTAACGGGATTTGAAGTTGGTAGTAAATTTTGAAATTTCGAGTAAAATTTGGGTATATCGCAAGTTTTTGTTGCTCAACGGGATAAAGAAGCAGCGAGATTTCGCTAATCAGAAAAATATATTGCGTTGTCGAAAATAATTAACCTGAGGAAGATCCGTACAAAATTTCAAAAAAAGTGTCTCGTGGAAATAGTCGCAAATAACCTCAAACTATCCATAACGTGGAGAAAATGCGATCTCTGGAAAGAAATTTCGACGAAAAAATTGTCGAAAAATTTTCAACCGCCAGTCACATTTTTCGATGAAACTTTGCAAAAAATTGAATCGCCAAACGATGCCTCATCCATAGGAAATGCTCTGAAACGGGTGAATAACCTCGTTTGGTCGGGCCTTAATGAATCGAAAAATCGCGATATCTTGAGAACGGGTGGGAGTTGGAGGGTTGGTTTCGCGAGGGGGAGGGGAAAGTTCGTTTCCACCCTCTCACCCAGCCACGTAAATAAATATACAGCCGATCTCGAGATATGGCCGAAAATGTAAAATCATCCTCCTCTTCAGGAGGGGGGGGGGGGAGGATGGTGGCCCGAAAAGCAGATGTTAACCTAATCTAACCTAGCGTAAGTTAGCATAGTTAACCCAACCTCGACCTCAACCTCCATCTCGACTTTGACCTAAGACGGCCTCTGGCCTAACTTAATGGCATATAAATATAATTTGCAAGTCCATTTCTTCAGAAATACATAAAGGTATATATATACCAATTTTTAAAGAAAATGCAATCCTGAATGCACATAAGCGTCATTAATTCCAGCTTGTTCCAGTCGTGTGCTAAAAGTAAGAGAGGAGATTGTGCTGAATTATTCACGTACCTCAGGCGGTGCGAACAACAGAGCGGATACTGTGGTGTGAGCAAAACCCTAAAACGTGGCTGATGGCGCCTTTTCTGGAGATTCTGGATTTCCTGATCCGACAACTAGATACCGGAAACGAGGGACAGGAACACCTGGATAGCCTGGAATTCCAGGCCCGACTACTAGGTACATAATAGAACGGAGAGGAACACCTGGACATCCATGTCTCCAAAAACTATCATCTAAAATACAAGAAACTATGTCGAAGCACGCACATGCGTAAATTCGACACGCACGTTCCGTTTGAACTTTTTGTTATATTTTTCGGACGGGCTAAAGACTTAATAATTTTATACTATAGTGAAAGCAGCCTTATATTGAAAATTCTGTGTGAACGGTAGCTTCACGTAAAAAAATGTATTTAACTGTGTTTTGTGTTCACAAATTACCAAGCCCATCCAGGATACCAATTGGTAAAGAAGGCAAAGCAGTCAGCGCCATCTGTCGTGTGAAAACGTAAACGGACATGCGAAGACGACGACGGCGACTTCGGAACTTAAATAAAATCATCTCGCTCGCCATATTAATACGCTCTGATCTTGTACACCGATCGCATTGGCCTTGGTGACAATCAATTTAGAACCCTCGATTCCTATAGCGAACGTATCAATAACTTTTACTCATTTATAGCGGTTCGTGAGATATTTCGTTCCAAACACAGGTATATTATTACTAAGAGTTGACTCAAGTAGAGTCTCTGCGAGACTTGACGTGGATAACCGGTTGCCTATACTTGGCGCGAGACTCGACCGGGTCTCTTGACAGCGGTACGTAAAGATAAGATTAGGAAGATTAAAGAAAATGTTGATGTAGAAATATCATTTATTGGAATGTTCTGCACTGGTGAGATTACTGCAGTTGCACCAATCAAAGGATCAACTACTAAAGTGGTTTCTACCTCTAGTGCAGAAGCAAGTCTGGATTTCTGATGTTGCAGTTTCAGTCAGAGCTGATTCCAAAACGAAGCCACCAGAAGTTTTAGCATCTTTGGCTCAAGACTGCAGGCGGATAACTGTTTCGTAAAAGGGTTGATCAGGGACTCCTTCGTTCGACGGTGAATTCATCCATGGGATTGGTGCACTGAGAAGAGACAACTGCATAGCTAGATGCATTCTGCTACTTGGTAACGTGTCCTTGTTTAGCATCGGTCACAATCATGGTGACCCTTGGCCTTTACTAGCTGGACTGTTTGAGAGCGAAGGAGGCAGGAAGACGGAAGTGACGTCACGGTAGTAGAAGCACTTTCTTCGTCTTACATCTTATAGAAATTAGTAAGCCATTGGTAGAAAACTGGTTCATAAGTATCAGCCCATTTGACGTTAGATTCTGCATTGGCGACTGCAGTGCTTCCAGCAGATCCGAATACATCACTGTGCTCTTTGACTAGAGCTTCCAACTAAAAAATTAATAAAAAAAGAATAAGTAATGCATACTATGCTGTTAATCAAATGGCTGATTGTGTGACTGTTGATGATAAAAACCTTCGTCAGTTGTTCTTTTGTTGTTAGGAGGTTACCAAACGCAGAAATATGCCTAATCATCTCATCATTTGGTGCGTCCCAGCTGCAACAAGTAAAAAATTTGTGCTTGTACGATTCTATTTATAAAACTCAAAAAGGTACAAAGTAAACAAATAATTACAATGCATATAATTTGTCGAAATTTTCGATGAGGTAGTCGAAGGCGAAGTTTATATTCTCAGCGTTGTCGTCATAAAGGGACGCGAACGCATCAGATGCATGTTCCTTCAGTATCACCGAATTTTTTGTTATTGCCAGCGACATGTAATTTGCCAAAATTTTTTTATCTTCGGAACAACCAAGATTATGAATTATGGTGGTAGAAGGGCTCTTGGCGTAAAGATTCAAAACCTCGTTCCAAATAGTTGCATTTGCACTCTTAAGTCCAGAGCAAAATACCCAGTCTTCCAAATCAGGCGATGTCCTGAAATTAATAAAATGTTACAAGATTTTTGTGAAATTAAATTTTAATACCGATCGCCTAATAACTTACGGGTTTGCAACTGGATCTTTCAAATATGCAGCCAGCTGCGCAGTCGCATTGGATCTGCATTCTTCATTGCCGTGAATGCATGAATACTTTATTATATTTGATCTGTGATACTTTACAAGATGTTCATCGTTATTGTGTTCGTAATATCCGTAAGTAACAATAGACTTTTCATAATTTTCCCTAAAAAATTTCTGTAAATAAAATGATAACAAATTAAAGTATGTTGGGTTATTAAACATTAATTATATCACGGTCATATCTGTACCTTGTATAACGGGAAGCTTCTGGTGTTTGCTAATTTTGGATCCAAATAATCAATAGCGGTCAACATTGGATACCAGGGAACGTAGTCAACATCACGACGAATATAAGTCGCAATGTCCAAAAATATAGAATAGCTGATACGATTGGCAAGAGCCAAGTTGAAAGAATCATCGATAATTTCTGCACGATTGACTGGATGAATTTTTACATAATCATCACTGTTCAAATACTTAGCTATTAATTTCCAATTTGTGTTATCATAGTTGACACGATAGTAACCTGTTGATTGATTTCGGATAGTTTGTGAACACATGTCATTTTTGTATTCAGTACAACGTCCGTTGGTATAAGTTGATAAGGCTTGTTTTACCTGATTGTTGTACGTTGAAAATGGTCCACTCATTTGACTTAAGTCCGCTTAGGACTATATTATCTTTTCCTTGAGGAATCCATACGCTAGGTGACGTTATTGAAAAATTTAGACGAGACTGAGTCGTGTAACTGATAGGGACCCACCACCTGGTGCCGTCGTCACCAGCGCCAGATTGGAAGAATCGTTCCTGACTGACATTAGCTGTTCCGGTTTTATAATCCCTGGTGACAGTGATCACTGGATATCCAGGCTGCTCGACCCAAGTGTCCATCACCTGCTTAACCCAAATCTTATGCTGCTGAATTCCAGATTCGTCAGATGCCTCCTGCAAGGCGGCCCACAGGTCGTCGGGCGTGGCGACCCCATAGGCGCTAGAAATACAATTATTTTGAGAAACGGGTCCACGAGCATCATCACTGTGATCCTCTTCGGTTTTGTTGAAAGTCAAGAAACTTACTGATTATGTAAGTATCTGATGAGTCCAGCGCGAAAGATGCGGGGAGTCAGGAAATGAGACATCATGTGAATCACAGCAGCCCCTGCATGCATAGAGAAATATTATTTGATAATTGTTTTCGTAAATAAATTATTTCTGAAAAACAGTTGCACCTTTGTCATAGGTAATTGTATCGAAAAGTGCCTCAATTTCATCAGAAGTCGATGCAGGCTGATTCAACGGATGGCTGGAATCGGCAGAATCCATTATAAGGGCACTTAGTTGTATAACACGAAGTACTAATTGTTGCATTAAGCGCCAATGATCTTGCACCTAAAGCAATCAAATATGATTAATTAAATGATGTGTTTGGAAAGTTTTTAAAAATTTTACCTGTTCTGTGATGTAATATTGGAAATAAGTGGCGAAGCCTTCGTTCAGCCAAAGATATTTCCACCAGGCTGGACTGACCAGATTTCCAAACCATTGATGAGTAAATTCATGTGCAATTACCATAGCAACATTTTGCTTCGTGAATGTTGTATTTACGCCGTCTTCGTATAGCATTTCTATTTCTCTGTATTGATGATAAAAATTATGAAGAAATTATATAATGAACAGTCGTTTATGATATTGTTTATGATATTATGATTTGACGATAAGCTAGTTAAGCCGGCTGCGTATAGCAACAGTGTTTCTCTGTATTGACGGAGAAAAAAATTTATAGGAAATTATATAACGAACAATCGTTTATGACGTTACCTGTAGGTAACCAAGCCCCAGTTTTCCATAGCACCGAACTCGAAGTCTGGGATCGAAATTTGATCCATTTTTGGTAAAGTATACGGAATCGATGTGTAATTTTCAAAATATTTTAAATCCAACTGTGCTTCAGCCAATGCATAATTTGTACCACGAAGTGCATTTTTGCGAGACCAAACTCTAAATTTGTTATTCTTGGTACCGACGTGTCCATAATCCGAAACTACAAAAGCCACCAAGTACGTAGACATCATGGGTGTTGTTTCGAAATTCGTCCATAATTTGTTATCAGTCTTGTCGATTGCCGATTGACTGGCAACTGGCATGTTTGATAACGCCGTGTAGTTAACATCGTGTTTAATAGAAATGTTGAACGTAGCTTTGTGCGCGGGTTCATCCCAGCAGGGAAAAGCTTGACGTGCTGCAACTGGTTCAAACTGTGTGGTGGCCAACCAGCTGCAAACACATTGTACAAATTAACATAGGTCTATTAAATAGTACAGTACTAATATACAGTATTGATATACATACACAGTTTTACCATTTGCGTTGGTATAAGAGGATCTGTAGAAACCTTGGAAAATGTCACCGGACAGTTCACCAACGTACTTCAAATGCAGTGTGTAATGTCCAGTTGGCAATTTGGTGGCGAAATTCAAAGTCAAAAAATGTTTTTTCGTATCGTAAGTATGTTTTACTATTTTGTAGTGTTTATTAGCACTGCACACCAAAGATGTTGCACTCTCGTGTATAGTAAGATTTAGCATATGAAGAGTTATCGAAGAACTTGGTTTTAGAACCTGAAGTTTAATCGTAGATTCTCCATCGAATGTAAAATTGCCTTCGACGAGATACGGTATCAATTTGATGGAATATGAAATTGGTACTGAATTATTTGGCAATCTGTAGTTGGCAGCATCGACATTGTCAACAACCGCTGTGCTGTCGTCCTGAAGAGAAGCTGCAGATGCAGCGACGAACAGCAGAGTAGTTATCAGAAGAATTTTCATGATAAAATTTTCCCATGGATTTTTAAATCTAAATATGATAAATATAAAAATTATTTTTAAAGCGATCTTTCACTGATTACCAATCGCTGATATACAACTGAATTAGTTCTAATTATTATAATGTATTCTTTACCTTTCTTGTCCAGTAGGAGAACGATAACTTGGTGAACCAGATCACTGAAAAGTCTTTTATATACTATTGATGCTAGAAATGTTTATTTATGGAAATACGTAACTTTTGCCTATTATGTACAGAACAACTGTATATGTTTATAATATATATATATTTGTAATTTGTGTATCAACAGTTGGTGCCAAATCGCGCAAAATAAGCGTAGCTGCCGTTGCTGATAAAGTACAGTCGTACATCTGTGCTAACTTTGTACCATTTTTCTGGTCAATTTCTCCTCTGAGTATTTTTCCACCATTGTGCATGATACGTGTTGCAGTTAGCGGAAATAATCTGTTTAATCTTGTCACCCTGTGCTTGGAATAGGCCTGGCGCGACCTGCAGATCCAGAATATTAATAAAATTTTTGACTTTCAATTGTATAATAATAAAATTTAAAGTTCACAAATATTTGCAATCTAACGTCAGGCTGTCATTGGCGGGCCACGTGTGAGCCCCAAAAATTATTATTTGCGCGTCTCTAATTTCCACTGTCTGTTCCGGCATCCGCGTTTATGCTCGAATACGTCATCACAGCTGTCAGCTGCAGACAGTGTATCCACACCTGGTTAACTTTCTAACGTGCTTTCAAGTTAGAAGCTTTTCGACACAGTTAGATAAGTCGACACAGGTAATAATATTTGGGCGTTTAATTGTGTTCCACTAAGCCAAATTCGGGGCAATTCTAAAGAATCAATTATTTAAATCTATCAGTAAAATAATGAGTGGCGTGCGCATGTAGATTTTTAAAACGTAAATTTTAATAAGTTCCTTGATGCTTTTGTGATAATGGAAAAATTAATCTTATCTCTTCATGTGTCATAATCCTCAAAAATACAACTTCAAGTTGTATTCCCTTTGAGCTCATCGTTCTCAAGGAGAATATAAGGTTTGACGAATTTTCATTGAAGCGACACTTGATTTATTCAGAATTTCGAATAATTCGTACGACAGTTATGTTTTCTTAATTTTTTATCAATGTACTGTCAATTGCATAATATTTGTATTTACCTTTAGCTGTTGGATACAGTTATATATAAATAACGATGAATGGAAACCGATTCGTTTTTTTTTTTTTTACATCGTCTCCTTATCTTTTCTGTATAAATATATGGTCAGAGAGAAAAAAGTTACTTAAGCCATACAGTCTCCATTATATTTAATTAGGAATTAATTTACGTTACATTAATGAGTTCTTTCGCTGTCACTGAATACAGTGAAGAAGAAGCGTAATCACACTGAGGTACACGGAGACTGTAAATAGAGTCGCAGAATTGCCTGGATCTATACTGGGTTCTGTATTGATCACGATCCATTCTTTCAACCATGCTTTGATCGTTGGTTCATGCTTCTCGATCCATTTAAGATTAGTTTTCGCGTAGGCAACACCAGTGTCGCCTGTATCGGCAACGATGCTGACTTGTTGTTCAGTGAACATTGTCAACTAAAAATATAATAGAAAATTATCAAAAAACCTTAAAAAAATATTTTTTTTGAATTATTTCAAAATTACAGATTACCTTCTCGTACTGCTCTCTGGTCGTGATTCTGTATCCAATACCAGTCAAGTAAGTACCAATATTTCTATTGTGACCATCGCTGTTGAAAATAAAAATAATGATCGATTCTCTTTGAGAAATTCTATTTTTTGCGATATACGTTAAACTTACGCAACGAAAATGGCGAGTGCGTTATCGATGATAAAATCAAGCGCGACATTGACGCCCAGTTCGCTGCCGGTATAAACGGCAGAAAATACGGAGGCAGAAACCGAAGGATCGAGAGCGGAATCATCAATGGTAAGTTTCAAATAATTTTTCAAAATTTTCTCATCGTTCGAACATCCAAGTGCAGTCAAAATTTCTTCTTTCTCGGCGGACACTGTGGTCTGTTGATATCTGGCATACAATTTATTCCACGTGGAAATATCGGATGCTCGTATGCCAGCGCATAATACAAGAGTCTTCAAATTTGGATCGATACTGTAAGAAGATCGATAAAAAAGTTTACTTGACACGGTTCGCTTATCGGAGATTAATAAATATTCAATGTTACTTTTAACGTTCGAGAGGATTTAAATTTTGATTAAGCGTTGATGATTAAACGTACAAATAGGTGTCGGGTGCATCCAGATAGGCCAACAGTTTCTGTTGTGCAGCAGAAAGACATGCACCGTGTCCATAATTGCAGGCCCAAGTCAATGCAGTCGGACGATTAAATTTGGTAAGATGTTCGTCGTCCTTGAGTGCGTCGTGACCGACGTCCTCGACGAGAGCGCCGACCAGATGCAAAACAAAAGCCTGAAGTTAAAGTTGATTAAACGTATTAGAAAATTAGAAAATTAGAAAATTAGAAAATATAAAAAAAAAGATCTCCATTTATTTTCAAAATATATATACATGCCTTAAAGTTATCGTATCCCTCGGTGTTGGCCAGCATCCGCTTCAGGAAGTTGAAACCAGTGAAGGCCGCGTACCACGGTACGTAATCGACTTCTTGGACGAGATGTGTCAGTAGGTCAAAGGTCACTGAATAATCAAGACGACCAGATCGAGCAAGATTCAATGAGTCATCTATAAGTTGGGCTCTGTTATGTACGTGAATATTTTTGTATTTATCAGAATTCAAGTAGTTGGTTATCAGAGCCCAGTTGGTGTTATCGTAATTCACGCGATAATAGCCTGAAATAATATCGAATTGATAAGAATTACAACTGTTGATTCTATCGAAAAGTCCTTGATAACTTACCAGTTTGTTGTTTATTGACAATCAGCCACAGGCTCCTGCTGTTTTCCAGGTTTACTATGATGCTGTCGTCCTGCGCTCGAATCCAATCGGTAGCCAAAGTCTCACCGAAGTCTGGATTGTCTTCGGTGACGTAATTAATAGGCACCCACCATCTGTAATCATGATCGTCGGATACCGTTGACTCCGTCAACAGGAATCGTTCCTGCGATAGGACTGCAGTACCAGTTGTATAATTTCGCACGACTGTGATAACCGGATAACCCATTTGCTCTACCCAGGTGTCCATTATTTCCTTAATCGACAAATGAACCGGAAGTACGTAATGCTCGTTGACAGCTGCCTGCAGACCTTCGAATAGATCGTCCGAAACTGCATGGCTGTACGCCCTGTGATAAGATGATACGAAATTTGATAAATCCGTCATCGACGTTAAAAATAATTAATTAATTAAGAACTCACCGCGCATTAAGGTACTTGGTCAAACCAGCTTTGAAAACGTCCTCGGACATGAAGTGCTGCATCATTCTTATGACGCAAGCACCTAGATAAATTTTGTCATTAATTTTAATAAAACTTTTATATATTACATTTATTTCCAAGGATATAAACCTTTGCTGTAAGAAATCGTGTCGAAAATTCCACTTATTTCGGCAGGACTTCCCACCTCCTGATTCAGAGGATGAGACGTTGCTAGTCCATCGTCAACGAATGCAGCAGCCTGCTGCACTTTTATCACGAACTGATCCACCATGCGCCAATTATCCTGCGCCTGATATTATTTAGATAACAATAGTGCGATTATCGATAATCATTTATTGGCTTAACGCCTGATCAATACTATCTTACCATATCGGTTATGTAGTATTGATAATATCTGGCGAAACCCTCGTTCAGCCACAAATATTTCCACCAGGCTGGACCAACGAGATTTCCAAACCACTGATGAGCAAATTCATGAGATATTACAGTGGCAGTATATTGATGGATACTGATGGTAGTGACGTTTTCTTGATTAAGGAAGTACGACTCCCTGAAATTGATAAGCGGGTTGCATTGATAACCGGCAATCCTGTATATAGAAATACGTAAAATTATTTGATATCACCTATACGTAACGAGACCCCAATTCTCCATTGCACCCGCCGAAAAGTCAGGAATACCAGCCTGATCCATTTTCGGCAAGTTGTAAGCAACGCCGGTATAATTTTCCATCAAGTCGAGTTCTACAAGACCAACGTCATACGCATATTGCGCATGCGCAAGTGCATTATTTCGAACCCAAACTCGATAAGTCTGATTAGCGTTGCTGATATATCCGTAATCGGAAACAATAAAAGCAACCAAGTACGTCGACATAATAGGAGTTGTTTCAAAATATGTCCATATCGTGCCTTCGCTTTGATTGACCTCGGATTGACCAAGGACAGGCATGTTTGAAATTGCAGTATAATTAATCGAATGCTTAATAGAGATTTCGAATGTAGCTTTTAGCGCAGGTTCGTCGTAACATGGAAACGCCTCTCGGGCGTGGGTCGGTTGAAATTGCGTGGTGCCGAGCCATCTGCGATATAATATTTAATTAATTGCAAAAAAGATTTTTTTATCAAAATTCTGTTATCAATACTTTACGTACACAGTTTCCCCGTTTTCATTGATATACGAACTTCTGTAGAATCCACGCATGGCGTTATTTAAATTACCGATGTATCTGATGTTCAACGTATAATTTCCAGGTGCGAGTACACTCGCGGTATTGATTATCAAAAAGTGTCTCGTTCTGTCATATGTGTGATTGCTTATCGTTTTTACAATCTTATTTTCTGTTAAGCTTGTTGCACTTTCGTCGATCGTCAGATCGTTTGCATGTAACGTCAGGGACGTGGTAGCTTCCAAAACTTGTAGATCTATGCTGATTTCGCCATCGAACTTGAACTTTCCTACGATCAGATATGGTATCAGTTTGACCTTATAGGAAATTGGTATTGAATTATTTGGAAGACGGTAATCGACGTCATCTCTCGTAATGGCCGATACTGAGCGAGAAATCGGACTGGACAGTGTCGCGGCTAGTAGCGTCGTTAGGATGAATAGGCCAATTAAGATTTTCGCCATTTTGATTGATCTATGGGAATTTAATGATTAATTATATACAATTAGATGGATTTCATTGATCTTTACCTGCTAGATCATTATTTTTACAGATTGAATGAAATCGATGCTCGGTAATCAATTTGCGATCATTCAATGTCTCTTAGCTATGGGCTATGAATAGCTGATGGAGAAACGTACCTTGGTTAATCAGCGCATGGACTGAGTTTACGAAGAGCCTCTAGGAAACTATTGTCATTCGATTGCAACGTCTCTTGAAAAAGTATCAGTCTTGTCAGGCTCTGTGATATTGCTGGCTATCAGAGATCAGCGAGGAGAAAAAGTTTTCGTCACTGTTTAATCCTCTGATAAGATTTCGATCGGTAATAGTAGTGGGACGTCGAAAAATTTTTTTAATGACATGTGGATTATCGATGTGTAAGTAATCTGATGCTCGCATAATTTATAAGACATTGTTAAGGTATTGAGACGTCGAACCTATAATCTGATAATCAATTGGGATTTTTTTTTTAATCTCTTTATTCGCTCTTATTGACAGGTAGGTGTGGTAAGGTAATCGAATGACTATTACCAACTGCCCTTTTATCTATAACTAATCGATAGTGTCGCTGACCTTGAGTATAGTTCGATAGATCGATTACACTTTATTTATTTTTAATTAGGCAATTAATTAATTTTTTTTAGGGTCCTGATAAGCGTTTTGGACTGGATCAGCGATGGAGCCTTGTCGGCCTGGTGCGCTTATCAATAATGCCTGATGCATAGCGACGCTCTTACGTGTTTGCTGTGACTTGTAGGAAATAATTTATTTTTTTTGATGTTCATTTTTTTTATTGGGAATCGATTTTTATGTTTTTTGATCTTTCGTCAAGCCATCTTTCTAGAATTGGTCGAATTTCGTTTATTATTATCAGATTTGTTCTCGCAACTTCCTGCATGTTTAATACCATTGAAAAATCGAAGGACACTGAGTTGATTTTGAGAAATGGTAAAAACTGTAATACGAATTTTTTTATATTTAATATTGATTTTTTTGACTTTTAATATAATTTGTAAATTATTTACCACTTGGTCTATCGTATGATAATCGTAAACTTCCTTCAGGATGTTATAGATGCTTATTGGTATTTCGTGCGGGGAAACGAGTCTGAAAAAAAAAAAAATTTTAGTAAATATTATTTTTCGACACTCGTTATCCGTATACACGTGCAATACTTCTGGATGAATCGATGATAATTCCTGATAACGAATTTTAAAATTCTCCGAGCGTTTTCTTCGCTCATTCTTGCTGCCGTAAGAAGTAACACTGAAAGATTTTCCGTTATTGGATGCTTAGTGCCAAAGAGTGTTTCCAAAAAGCTGAAAACACACATTTTTATCTCTATGAACTGACTGAATATTTAAGAGGTGAAAAATATTTATTTTACCTGTCAAGAACAATTGGTTCTTCCGTACACGCTAGGGATCGTTCGATCATCAATCTGGTAGCTGGAAGTATATTTGGATCATTTAATATTTCAAAAATTTTTGACCAACTTTCATAATTGGCATGACGCAAGCCTTGACAAAGTATGTTATCCTGCACGTCAGGATCATCGAAGTAGAAATTAGTAAAGTTATCCCCGTCACTATTGAATCTGCAAAAGTCATCAAGAATCTAACGCGTATTTGGAAAATCATTAAATTACAAAAAAATTTCTTCATTAAGATAACAGACCTTTCAGTGAACGATGCTATGTAAAGATGAAGTTTCTTTTTCATGATTGTCAGACAATCCTCAGATCGAAAGGAACACGAAATGTCCATCATCAATCCCCGATGTATCCTTGTGATGTAATTATCATCCTTTTTTGAGTGAAATCCAATTTTTTGATACATTTTATTGATAATACGCAAAACTTCAATCTACATGAATTATCGCGTTATCAATTAATCATTTACAGAAACACCATCTGACAGTATCTAATTTAGTCGTGCACGATCAATCAAAATAACAGACCCGAAATAATTCCTTCCGTTCGTCGCTCGTTCCAAATTTGAAAATGCTTCGAAGTATTTTGAAAATTTTCGCTGCGGCGAGCCACGGAAAATAATCAACTTCGTTCTTGAGATACTCAAATAGGTCATTGAGTAACTGCGGCTGTTGATGATTAGCGACGATCATGTGAAACAAATCATCGATTATACGCATTTTTTGCATTTCGTTGATAAAACGATGATTTTTCGTCAATTCTTCGAAAATATATTTCCACCATACGGCGGGATAATTAAAACGATATACGGCTGAAGTAGCATTTTATGCTTATCATCAATTTGATTTACTGTTAATTTCATTTATCTTATTTACCGAATGTCGTAGTATTGAGAAGACAGGATTTCATTCCCATCGGTAAGGTGTATCTTGATTCTGTAGGAATCATCCAAAAATACTGATAAGTATTTTTCGATTGTTCAAAGCATTTTAGCGGAATCCACCATTTGTACAATAAATGTGCCCACGAGCCCAAAACATAGAACTGCTCCTAAAGTGTGAAGGTCGGCTAAGCAACATTAGGTAAAATATATAAAATTCTGTTACATTTGGATAAATTAAACTCACCTGAAACAAAGATATTTTCGATTTATCCACCCGTTCGTTAATATGAATAACAGGAATACCAGGATTATCAATCCAATCGTTTGCTATTAACGAAGCATAGGAAGATGTTTTGTTACTCAAAAAAGTTTCAATCGTCGGTCCATACGTACTGCTCACCCTATAGATTTAAAATCTCACAGAAAACGTGCTAATTAAGGTAAATCGGCCCAGTCATCGGCCACGTACCGGTAACAGTCAATCGTGTTATAATACTGTAGATTTTACTATAGTCAAAGCACACACCGATGGTTACCGTTACACGGCCAATGATTGGACCATTCAGCCTATACACCAAAACCAATACGTACCAATTTTTCAAATGAATACTTAATAATTTCGGAACACCGGTAAATTCAATTGTCTCATCTATCATTCTTATGACAGTTGCGCCTAGATCAATGACACTGAGATCTTGGCGAAAATAATTGTTGTCATGTGAATCAAATAAGTAATAGCTCAAAGGTGATGATGCTGAATATTCTCTTTCCTCTCTGGCCCTCAAACAAGAGCGTGACAATAGTTGATCATAGATTCTCCATGATGGTTCGATTTTATCAATCAAAAAATATGATACGTATCGAGCCATGGCTTTGTATATCCAAAATTGATTCCAATGATTTGGACGAATTAAAACTCCGATCCACTGAATGGCAACAGCATTTGCGATATTTGATACAGCATGAAATTTATTGAAGGTCGTAGATTTTTTGGAATCGATTAAAATATTTTTTTCGCTGTAAATTAAAGTGATGTCATGTATAATGGAAAAAATTTTTAATAATTATTTTGAATATTTACCTGAATAATATTATACCCGTTGTACTGTACCATTGTGACGTGTCAAATCCGTCGCCAATAATAATATCAATTTTTGAATCAGTTATATTTTTTATATTCGTTGCTGTTGCCATCAAGTTTAAAAATATTGCAGCGTACTTCGTTACCGACTGAATATTGTTCAAAGGTACACTTGGTCTGTACCAAATGTTAAATGGCCTCTCGTTAGTTTTGTTCAATTTTAGGTAAGACAAGACGGCAAAAAATAGTTGCGAAGGATCGATAGGTAAAGTTTTTAGGAATTTTGATATGTCAGCTTGATTAGAAAGTGCTTGACGATGTCGCAAAGCAGTATTGGCTATAGCTCGATAAGATTTCTTATGAATTATTTCAACGTCAAAAGTCGAGCGCCATTTTAGTTCGTCGAAGCAAGGAAATACACGTCGTGCAAAACTTGGAAGCATGTAGGTTGCCACGAGGATTCTAAAAAAATTTTTTAATCCAAAAAATCATTTCTTCTCTTCGTTCCATAATTGAAAATAATTAATTTTTTTTTTTTTTTCTTTAATAATCATTTTTCTTACCTGTGATCTTTGTCCGCTGATCCAGAATAAAAGATGCCGTAATTATTTTCTATTTTTCTCGTGCAGTACAGCGTCAGCAAGTAATTAGCGACGTGAAGCTCTTGGAACATGTCAACTTCAATTTCCAAAATCGAGATATTATTTCGCGTTATTTTCCGGTGTTTGAGAATAACCAAATTTTCAAATTTACCATTGCCAAATTCCTTCGATAACCTTTTTTAAGACAAAATACAGAATTTCCTAAGTAAATCATTGGATGATCATTCGAAAAAAAAATTTTGTTTTTGGAAAAATCGTTACCGAGTTTTTTTCTCGTGTACCACGAGATCCTTGTCGCAATGAAGTAAAATCGATTTAATTCTAACCTTCACGAATAACGAGATATTAACTTCAACCGAATAGTAACAGGATCTCCGATCACAATTATCAGCATCCATAAAATTAAATCGTAATTTATAATTTTTCGGATATATCATATCATTTAAATAAACAGTATCAAATTTCACTGGGATATACGAATATATCGAAAAAATCAATCCAAACACTATGAACAACGTGATACCAGTCATTGCTGAGACCTCGATAATCTGGTACGGATTGCAATAATTTTCCAAACTCAAAATTAGTGCACTGCCATTAAATCGCACTAATACAGGCAATAGCGCCGTCGCTAATCAGTAAAAAATAAGTAGCAGTAAAAAGATTTTGCTAAAATTTATCAACAAAATTCCTAATACTCGCGTACATTAATTCCCTATATGAAAAGAGGCAGGCGATTAAATCCATATCAAGACTAAAATAGATCAACGTTTCTTTATACAATTTAATGATAACAGCTGTGCTCAAAATATTTACAGTAATTACTACAACGTTATATATACATATAGTATATACTCTTAATTTACATTATTCTAAATGCTGTAATACTGAAAACAATAAGGACAATGCTAAGCGAAAACATGGCGGCGCTGCTACTTTGACTCGCCTGCTGATTGGTCAGCCATGATACAATATCGGTTTCATAATTTTCAAGCCAAACGATATTTTCCTCCGCAAGCTCAATAGCCCGTTTAGCTGCTGCAGCTGCAGCAGTGTCAAGTTTATCGCTGTGTTGTGCAACAAAGGCTTTAAGCTGGAATCAAGATAGACACATGTCAGGTTCATTGATAAATTAGACAATACGTCATGGCAGACAGATCGTTACGCTATGATAAATAGTTATCCAAAAATATAATCTTGGTAATATATTGCGGTGTATCATTGATATATATTTTGATTGAGATATTATGTATAATCTCTATGTAGACAGACTTACCTTATCAACCTGCTCCTTGCTGACCATTCTTTGCCCAAGACTGTTCAACATATTGCCAATATTGCTCAGACCGCCGTAACTGTAAAATAAATTAAAAATGTACAAAAGAATGTTAACGGGTGACGATTAAGTAAATTGAATTACGAATTTTTTTTTTGGTCGCTCACAAATTAGATATAGCTGTGTAATTATTGGCGAGAAAGTTGAAGGCGACATCAACATTGGACATACTTCCGGAAATAACGGAAGTGAATATGTAGTATGTGTCTTGAGATCTAATTCCGGAATCCTCGCGTATGGATAGTAAAAGGTAGCTGTATGAAATTGGGGAAAAAAAAAAAGGAAATTTAGTTTTCTTGAAATTTTGACTTTGACATTGTTTTTTTAATTCCATTCCTACTCGGTTAAAATTTGTTCGTTCAGGCTGCATCCTAAGCTGGAGAGAATCAAAGTTTGTTCGGTAGATAAATCAGTTGCATAATATCGGTCCAACATGAATTTCCAGACAGACGAATTCAGGTTTCTTAGACCTTCGCAGTAAGCCCAAGCCTTTAGATCGGGTGGTAGGCTAGAAAAAAAAAAATAATTAATATATTTCTTTTTCTCTTTTTCTCTTTCTCTTCGCCTAAGATAACTCACAGATAATTATTAGGGTCCGGACTGCTATAGTACTGAAGCATAATTTTTTCAGCTTTGCGAACGCATTCGGCATTGCCCATCTGACAGGACCAGGAAAGTGCGTCGAGTCGATTGAACTTTGTTACATGATCATCCGAATTTAATTCTTCGTAGGTCAAACGATCATGCAAGGGAGTGACGAGACTCAAGACGTAAGACTGTAAGTTCAGATTGCGTTACAAAAGTCATTTAAATAGGGTTGATAATTTAATCGAGCAATGCTCTAACGTACCTTAAAGATTTCATAACCCGCTGAATTGCTCAACATTCTGTTAAGATATCCAAAGGTCGTGAAGGCTGCTGTCCATGGAACGTAATCAACTTCCTGTGATAAGTACGTAGTCAAGTTGAGAGCGATATCGTATCTAAGATAACCAGATCGCGCCAAATTCAATGCGTCGTCTATAAGTTGTGCGCGATTTAAAAGATGAATCTTCTGATAATCGGCTGTGCGAAGATAATTCGTAATCAGCTGCCAGTTCGTGTCGTCGTAGTTCACACGATAATAGCCTGCGAAGACGATGATAATGATAATGTTATCAGAATCTTAGCTAATACGGAATTTAGTCTTTCATTGTTATTCGCACTAAAAGTATCTATCTTGAGTTAGCTGATAACCTTATCGTTACAGCCGAATAAGCTTATGGACATTATCATTACCTGTCTGTTGTTTGTTATAAATTACCCAATCGGATGGCAGAAAGTCGCTTATCAGAATACTAGTATCATCCTGATCGGAAATCCAGTTGCTTGCAGAAGTCTTTGAAAAGTCGAGGGTGCTTTGTGACACATAATTAATTGGCACCCACCATCTGTATTTCGTACTATCACTGGACGAACCATGACCTTTCAAAAGAAAACGTTCCTGAAAATAAATAAAAATTATGATTTTTTCGATTAAATCTATGATATCCGTGCTTCTGTTACCTGAGAAATTCTTTGAGTTCCGGACGTATAATTTCTTGTTATCGTAATCAGGGGGTATCCCTTTTGCGCGGTCCATGTATCCATAATCGTTTTGACCCTGAGCTGAGCATCCAAAAGACTTGACGATGAACTTTGCGATGCCAATTCCAAAGAATTCCAAAGGTCATCAGGGGTAGCTGCACCGAAAGCCCTTAATTGGATAATCAAAGGAATTTGTTAATAAACATTATTTGGATTGACCTTAATTAACCTATTGACACGAAGTCTTATCTTACATATTTGCTAGATAAATTTGCAATCCTTTCTGGAATACAGTTTCACCCAAAAAGTGTGACATCATACGTATTATAGATCCACCTGAAAGATCGTGATAAGGTCGATGTTATCTAACAATAAATTATCGAATTATTATTTTAAAGATGATCCAAATAAAAATTCGTAGGTCTAAGAAAATCTTAATCTTTAAAATGTACCCAAACTCTGCTAGCTTCCAATTGGAATGCCGCGACTGTCGTACCTTTCTGATAAGAAATTGTATCGAAGATAGAATCAATTTCACTGGGAGTGCTGACGTTTTGATTAATTGGATGAGAAGAATCCAAACTGTCGGTAAGAAAAGCTCTATGGTAATTCTCCAGTGTAAACTGATCCATCAGTCTCCAAGAAGTCTCCACCAAAGAGGTTGTATAGAGTTCGAAGTAGGTTGCGAAACCTTCGTTCAACCAAAGATATTTCCACCACAGAGGACTAACCAAATTTCCAAACCACTGATGGGCAAACTCGTGCGACACTACGGTAGCGATGCTCTGTTTATTTCTGCTGGTGGATACGCCAGATTTCCACAGCAGCAGACGTTCTCTGAAAGTTCAAGGTAAATTAAGAAATTTCGATAAAAGCTCGCGTTACCAAAACGTGTTACCTGTAAGTTACCAGACCCCAATTTTCCATAGCGCCAGCAGAAAAGTCAGGAATGGCAAATTGATCAATTTTCGGAAACGCTCTGTTGTAGTCATATCCGGTAAACGTGGACAAACTATTTAATTCCCGTAGACCAACCTCCAAAGAGTAATTGGCTATAGTCAATGCATTAGAACGCGACCAAACTCTGAAGGTCTCATTAGCTGTGGAAATATGCTGGAAATCCGATACGACGAATGCCAAGAGATAAGTGGACATCAAGGGTGTGGTTTCGAAAGTGCTCCAGAGACGATTGCCTATGGTTGAGCTGTGAGAAAAAAAAATTCAAAATTGATAAAAAAAAAGTTCACTAGCGTCACTATCTAACGAGAGGACATACTGACTCTGCTGTCGAGAGCGATATATTTGGCATGTTCGATACTGCACTTTGATTGGCATGGTGAGCAATGCTAATTGAAAACTGTGATTTCAGGGCAGGCTCGTCGAAACATGGAAACGCTTTGCGTGCGTAAACTGGCTCGAACTGAGTGGTAGCTAACCACCTGAAATTCAAAAATGCACTCGTTAGCGATAAGGATAAAAAAATGATCTTGTTCAAAATTTAAAAAATTTTCTCACCTTTTCTCTCCAGAATTCGTATAGTAGTAGCTCCTATAGAAACCGTACATGCTGTCGTCGAGTTTACCATCGAACGTTAACCTGACAGTGTAATTGCCAGTAGTCAACAAGGAATTGAAGGAAATTATGAAAAAGTTTAAATCCTCATTCAAAGTTGTACCATTGACGTTAACAGCAGTGCCATTCGAATTGGCAACACTGGTGCTGCTAATGTTCAAGGAGTCAGCGTGTAGAACAATAGAATTTGTTGCACTCACTACGGAAACCAAAATGGTGACTTTTCCGCTGAACGTGAATTGATTTTCTTCTAGGTATGGTATTAGCTTCACTTCATATGATATCGGTACTGTATTAGTTGGTAAACGATAATCGTTATCAGCCCACGTGGTTGCATTTTCACTTATTCCCTTTGACCTGGTCTTAGCACTTTCTACGCTGATTGGCGTCCCGTTTGCAACACCTAACAAGATACCGACGAGAAGAAATCTAGTACGGCTCATCCGCGTTAACAAATTCATTCTTAATTATAGACAATTTTATCATGAGATTTAACGAACTTAATGTCTTTGCACGTCACTCCTATAACAATGTGATTTATTGATACATTGAGATGCAATAACAAAGGAGTTATCGAATAGCTTGGTTCCCGATTGGCGACACCGGAGGACAGCAAACTTTGTCACATATTCTTTACCTGATCTAGAATATATGGGTAAGCATGTGGCCATAGTCCGCATCCATAAACACCTTATCATGCATAGCGCATTATCTTATCAGACCATAGCATTAGATACTTCAAGTAATTCTCGTGGTGGTAAAAGACATTTTTTTTTTTTTTTTTTTTTTTTTTTTTTTCTTAATTAGACAGCGTTGGTTAATTGGCCTTTGGACATTATTGTTGCTGCTTGCTGAATGTTGTTACGGAGTTTAGACTTAAAGTGACGTAATTTATAACGTCTGTCGCACCTTTTTGTAGGATAATTAATCATAGAAATCATTATAAATCTGAGGTACGTTTACTCAGATCTTTGTCTTGGAAATTCTTTTATTACTTTATTTTCTACGCTTAAGAAAAGTTCACTATCACTTATATCCTAGTCACCTGATAAAGTACATTAGGATATCTATAACGATAGTGACATTATAAATAATGTGTTTGATAATAGCTTAGCGAGTTACTTTGCAGTTGTATTTTATTGTTTAAAATTGTACAATGCTATTGCTTTGACATTGACGATAGGAACGGGTTTCTTTTTTTCTTAGGTATTTTGATTTTTGCCATCTTTCAATTGTATGAAAATCTGCTTTTGGACGATTAATTAAATTATGGAATTTGTTATCTGATTTATGGCTCCAGCTATCTCTGGTCTTGGATTTTTTGCTTTCACTGCCAATCAGGCTGCAGCATCTGGCGAATAGTCTGCGATTCAGGCCGAATTTCAGCACTTAAAATCGCAGTCTGTGCGGTTGGTGTCTTCGTGATTGAAAAATGTCAGCCAAATTGGATCACAGCTACATGTGGATGTAATAAAGTTGCCAGCACTAAACTGCCGATGTGAAACCCCATTGCGTTTAAAAGAGAAAGATAAATAAATCCAATTGTCCATTATTTGAATAATATTCTTGAAATTGAGTCTTTTTTCGATTGACTGATATTCGTCAAATTTTACGAATTCATCTAATTCGCTGTCCCTTGTTAATCAGCAGATGAACTTAGAAGTATCTTTTTAATCTTGATCTTAAGCTAAATCTCTCCGTCCTCCGAGACGGCTATTCTTTCCAGCAGTATTCTTATCTGAATCTTTAAACTTTGGTAATACGTTAATTCCTTAAAATAATTAATCTAATCCGTTTTCTTGAAAGATCATCTTGTATCACACAAATCTGACATTGATTTATCTTACTTAAAGTCGTCCGATTTATTTATTCAAATCCAACCCTGACGTTTTGTCGTATTTACAGTTATGTAATGGAAAATTATTTAACGAAAAATTACATAACATTCGGTGCCATTAAAAGATCTTTAATCTTCAAATTATAATTAGGAAAAAAGAGTAGCGCTCTGCTTTCTTTCTACGGCACTCTTGAAATTGATCTTAGCAGATTTTATTTTATTTCGATATTTCATTTTACAGGTAGATAACATTCAAGAAATCAGAGGCTGATTTAATCAATATTATTGAAACGATAAGTTATGCATCTCGATGTGGCACGTCAAGGAAATAATGCTTATCAGAGGTATTTCATAATTTATATAAAATTATTTCGAATTATTGTCAAACTTATCGTAAGCGTTATCAGCATGCTGGATACGTAGAACGACGGCGATGCATCGTTTTCCTGAGGAATCGCTATTGGCAAATCCTGATTCTCGAGCCAACTGAAAATACTATCAGCATTTTCCGATAGCCATTCGATGTTTGATTCAGCCAGCTGAATGGCACCAGCGATAGATGCTTGGGCTGCGCCAAAATTATTAGCGGTCGTGAATAACCTTAGCTGGATTTGCAAAAAAGAAAAGTAAGTTATATATGTGTACTGAAAAATTTTCAAAAAATAATAATAATCGATTACTATGCCTCTCGTAAGATTTTACCTGTATCAGTTGATCCTCAGTGGTAATTCTATTGCCAATGGCGGTAAGCATATTGGCGACAGGGTTCAGTCCACCGTAGCTAAAATATCAAATCGTCTTGCGAATTGAAAGATTTCAAAAATATTTAATCATTTTTTCTATATAGATTATACATACAATTCGGAAATTGCGGTGAAATTAGTTTCAATGAAACGAAGAGCCACTTCCAGATTAGTGTTGGGACCGTTGAGGACAGAATTGAAAACCGACGCACTGTCCTGAGAGCGAATTCTAGAACCCGGAGTGATGGAGAGTTCTAGGTACCTGATAAGAAAAAGATGACTGAATACCAGACGATCCTAGGAATAAAAATTATTAAAAGAAAGCAGTTGGCAATACTTCTGAAGAATAGCTGGATCCTTGCTGCAACCCAATGAGTTAAGAAGAAGCACTTCCTCGGTGGAAATGTCATTTTCCAAAAATCGATTCCAAACAATGTCCCAAGTCGCTTGGTCGGCATTATTGATTCCCCAACAATAAGCCACTGATTTAACATCTGGAGGGATTCTAATAAGATGGACCCGATCAGTTCGTCTTTTTCTTTTTCAGATTAAAATTACCTTCTACAAAGTACTTACGTATTTGTAGAATTATTGATCCAGTTATTGAATCTTGTAATAGCTTCATGACGACAACCCTGAACTCCAAAATTGCAAGCCCAATTGAGTACCTGGCCACGTTGCAGTCGCGTCACGTGATCGTCATCGGGTGAAGCCGTCCACGTCAAATTTTTATAACTGGGTTCAATGACCCTTCTTATGTAAGCTTCCCATAACGCGTAATTTTTATTTCGACCAAGCATCCTATTAAGATGAGCAAAGTTGGTCCATGCGGCGTACCAAGGCACGTAATCATCTTCATGCTCCAAGTATGTAGTCAGATCGAGAGCAAGACTGTAGTTAATGTATCCAGCACGGGCCAAGTTCAATGAATCGTCGATCAGAGAAGCACGATTTACTGGAGGAATTACGGTGTAGTTTTCACCCTTCAGTTGTTCAATGATCATGTACCAATTGGTATGATCATAATTGACACGGAAGTATCCGCTTTGTTGAGTATTGAAGATGACCCAATTGTTGGGTCCAAAGCCAGACACGATGAGGGACCCATCTTGAGGACGAAGCCAGTCACTGGAATTGGTTACGTCGAATCGCCATAGACTGTTTGGCGTCGCGAAGTTTATGGGTATCCACCATTTTTGAGCATTTGGATCAGCAGTTGGAGATCGTGGATTCAGGAAGAAGCGCTCCTGCGTGAGTATCACTACGGTTGTTGAATAATTTCTTGCCACATTCAGAACTGGACATCCCGGCTGATTAACCCAGGTGTTGAAAATGTCTTCAATATTTGTATGAGCCTGTACGTGATTGTTTGCTGCGGAAACAGCTTGCATGTGACGCCATAGATCTTCTGGCATTGTTACACCCAGAGCCCTGACAAAAAATGGATTCGCACGTGACATAAAGTATACAAAAAAAAAAGAAAAAAAAAAAAAGTTACATACTTCTCTTTAAGGAAGTTGGTCAGAGCTTGATTGAAAAGAGGTTCCGACATAATATGATTCAACATACGAATAACGGAGGCAGCTGTAATGAATTTAAAAAATGAGACTCGACTGACAGTTTGATTTTGAATCTATAAAAAAAATGGCTGACCCTTGCTGTAGGCAATCCTGTCGAAACTGCCAAGGACGGAAGCTGAGCTACCAACTGAATTGGTCATGGGCCTAGAGGATTCCAATGAATCCACCAATAAAACTGGTTGTAGAGCATAAACGACAAATCTTTCCATCAAACGCCAATCGGGGTGGATCAAGGAGGTCGCAAAATATTCAAAGTAACTAGCGAAACCTTCGTTAATCCATAGATAGTCCCACCATTGGGGACTGACCAGGTTACCGAACCAGTTGTGACCAAACTCATGGGACATCACTGTAGCAACATTTTCCTGATCGCGAGAAGTAGATACGCCATCGTACCAAAGTAATAATCTTTCCCTATAATATAAAAAAAAAAAAAATGATAACAATCATACTGACAAAGTAAAGTCTATCCAATGTTTACCTGTAAGTAATTATACCCCAGTTCTCCATAGCACCGGCAGAGAAATCGGGAATGGCAAACTGATCAATCTTCGGAATCGGATCAGAAACACCCAAGTAATCCTGAAGAGCTAAATATTGCTGTTCGCCATAAACGAGAGAAAAATTTCGAGCGCTAGCTGCACCGCTTCTCGACCATATGCTGAAGTTTGAATTGAGGTTGCTAGTGCTGCTGAAGTCGGAGACAATGAAGGCCAATAAATATGTCGAGATTAGAGGAGTCTGGTGGAACTTGGTCCAGATTCTGCCACCAATTGTATTACTGAAAATGAACAATGATATTTAGATCTCGACCGATACTCAAAAATCTTCGATCCTTGATCGACTTATTCGGACGAAACTTACTCGACGGTTGCATTAACGACGCCAGGCATGTTAGAGGATGCAGTTTGATTGGCGAAATGAGCTATTGAGATATCGAATGGTGTCTTAAAGCGGGGTTCGTCAAAGCATGGAAATGCTCTTCTCGCAAAGGTTGGCTGAAACTGGGTAGCTGCGAGCCACCTAGAAGACTTATTGATTAAGATTTTGAAAAAATATTTATTAATTTATTGCCTTTAGGGCTTCTTCAAAAATTCATTTTCAATACCTTCTCTCGGTACCGACGTCGTAGTAACTTCTATAAAATCCAAACATGTCATCTCTCAAGTGTCCAGTGTATGACAAGTGAAGACTATAGTTTCCCGGAGGCAGATTACTTCGGAAAGTGATAAGGAAAAATTCTCTTACGGGATCATAACTTTGAGCGAGAATTGATAAACTATTGTTTACAACCTTTGAATATAATACAGTCTTATTCTCGTTTATTGTTATGTCAAGTGCATGCAGAATTATGACGTTTGTTAAACTGGCGACTGTCAGGTCAATCTCGACCTCACCAGTGAAAACGAAGCTTTGGTCGGATATGTGTGGTACGAGTTTCAAAGTGTAATTCGTTGGTATAACATTGTCGGACAATCTGTAAATTTTATTATCGCGAGGGTCGACATTTTTTGTAAATAACTTTTCGAATTCCAGTGGATGCCCGGATGCGAGAACAATCAGGGTCGCGAGAATCCCGATTGCAAAGCCCGACTGATGCATGTCTGCAATAAATAAAAAATATATATAATTTTTTGTCAATTTTTAGTATTTTTGTAATTTTTGATATTGAAGTTTTTTTTTTTTTTTTTTTTTTTTAATTTAATCCACCAAAAACTACACTGTTCATATGCACGGATCACTAGGTTTAATGAAACTGATAAATTTGAAATTTGCACTTCAGTGCCACTCGAGGAATTTTATACGTATTTAATTTTCTTTTTTTTTTTTTTTTTTTTTTTTTTTATTAATTGAAGACACGTTACCAGGCAGAATGTTGTATTTGTGGTGACCGAGACTAAAAGGCCATCAAAAAGAAATCAGTCAGTGTTTCATATTTAAGGCGGGTTCTAACTATTTTCTTATTGCTAATCTTTGATAAAGATCGAAGTTAATCTCGTTCTTAAATCCCTATAAAATGAATGGGTGTAATTAATTATAAATTAAAAGCCACATTATCCGTCTTATTCTTAGTCATGCTAAAGATATTTAGTTGACCAAGAGACAAAAAGTGTCTATGTGAGAAACTGAAATATTATGATAAATAGTATTTTTATCTAGATGGTCAAATAGTTCTTCATCCTACGATATAAGCCTTTGTGATAAATTGATTACTAGTATTTTGAATTTCCTCTTGAAATTATTTTCAATCAATGTATATTATTATTTATTAGCAGGATTTATTTAAACACGTGGGTAGATCCTCTTGAACAGGACATATGAAATTTCATCGTTACTTCACTGGGTAAAGTTACTTCAGATTTTTTTAAAGAGTATATCAAAGATATATATATATTTTTTTTTAATTATATTCAATGATCATCATCATTGTCTTTACAATTATTTCTGGACCCCCTGCTGGAAGCGAATAGACAAAGGAAAAAGTAGTCATTAATAAAAATTGTAGTATCGCTTATAATTCGATTTTCAAAAATATTATATTATAATTTTGGTGCTTACAGACTACACCGCATAATTATAATCATTGTCGATATTATCATTATAGAATTATTTTTTATCAAATTTGACGATCCTAATGATTCAGCCACTGGCAACCAATCGGCAATACCGGGTGTATAATGTTCGATCCAGGCTATATTATTTTCAGCAACACTTATGGACTTTTGTCCAGCCTCCGTTGCATCTCCTAGATGATCGCTATGACGTTTTACGAAATCTCGAAACTAGGATAAAAATAATATTTTAATGGTGAAGACGATGTCAAAATTTTTAATATACAGTCAGTATATGATATGTCAATTTCTACTCGTTATTACCTTTTCGAGTTGTTCCACTGTGTATATTTTTTGTCCAATGGCATTGAGCATGTTACTGAGAAAACTGTAACCTTGTCTGGAAAAAGAAAAGTAAAATAATAAAAAATCTCTTGACAAATCTTTTTGAACGCGCTGCGCTAGAAGCAAATCTATGATAATGTCTTATCACGATCAAGGCATGCGTGGAAATCGGTAAAAGCCCGCGGAATTAAACTGGATCTGCCGATAAAATTTTTAAAAATACTCACGACTCCACAATGTTGTGCAGATTATCGTCAATAAAATCTAAGATAATCTCATGATTTTTTGGATTACCGTTCGAAACGGCGTTCACTGCTGAAAGTCTGTATTGCCTTCGAATTTTGGATTCCGGAATAATCGTGAAATTCAAATAGCTGTAAAAAGAATAAAATATTTGAATTTCAAAGCCGATATGGAAATTTATAACCTAGCTATGAAATTTTGAAAATACCGTTTTATAAGCACAGGATTTTCTGTACATCCAAGTGCAGTCAATATTAATTCGTATTCGGTAAATAAATTAGTTTCCAAAAATCGTCTCCAAATTTTATTCCAATCGTCTTCGCTTCCAGCACGAATTCCAATGCAATAGACGAAACTTTTCAAGTCTGGTTTTATTCTGTGAACAATAGAAATTTCGTTACCTTCATTCTTAGCATTTTATAATATTGCACAATGTTAAGTTAATTCTTACGTTACTGCCGGATTCCAAATCCACTTTTGAAACAATGAAATAGCGTTTTTCAGGCAATCTTCGTTATTCACCGAGCAAGCCATCGACAGTATCAGATTTCGATGCAATTTCGTCAAATGCCCGTCAGACAATTTTTCTTGAAAACCCAAACTGCGATACTCGTGCGTAAGTAAATTATTAACATGATTCTGTAAACAAAAAAAAGACTGGTGAAAAATTCCAAAAAAGTGGCAAAACTTTCTCCATTACCTGCAACGCAGCGTGAATCTTCGGTTTCGCAGAAAGAATCGAATTTAAAAAATGAAAAGAATTTCTAGCAGCAACCCAGGGAACATAATCAGTTTCCTGTAGAAGATATTCTGACAAATTCAAAGGAATCGCATAGTCAATGTATCCAGCTCTGGCTAAATTGAAGGCATCGTCCAATAAGCCAGCCCTATTAATTGGTGGTATTTTTTCAAAATCTACTGACTTCAAATATCCGATCAACATGTACCAATTAGCTGTATCATAATTAACACGATAATATCCGAATTGTTGTACGTTAAAAATTATCCATTCGTCGGACCTGATAGAATTAAATATAATAGCATCGTCTTCCTCCCTTAGCCAATCGGTCAAATTATTTTGCCAAAATTTTTCCGTCGATTTCTCCATCGCGAAATTAACTGGTATCCACCATCTGTACCCACGTGGATCGGCAGTGGAAGAGGAACGATTGTTATAAAATTTTTCCTGATAAGCCACCAGTGTCTCAGTCGTATAATTTCTGATAATTGTAATCAATGGAAAACCCGGTTGATTCGTCCAAGTATCCATAACCCTTTCGATCTTTATATGCCTCTGCAAAACTCCATATGAATCCGAGGAATTTTGTAAATGCGAATAAACGTCTGACGGAGTAGCCGCCGAGAAGGCTCTTTGATAAGAAAGAAAATAATGATAAGGTCAGATCAAGAAAAAAAAAAAAATATCTAACTGATAACAATGCAAAATTACACAACGTACAAGTCTTTAAGGTAACTTTGTAATCCAGCTTGGAAAGCGTCTTCTCCTATAATGCAGCAGAGCATACGTATCACGGATGCAGCTGTATGGAGATAAAAAATTTTTTTTAATCCCAATTACATTCTCTAGCTACTAATTAACTTTGACGAATTAACATACCTTTTCTGTAAGATACAAAATCAAGGGTATCCATAATTGACTGAACATCCCCAACACCTTGTCCGTTCATTGTTCTTGAGTGCGAATCAGAATCTTGAAGCAGAACCGGTTGAAGAATATCAACGACAAAGAATTCCATCATTCGCCAATCAGGATGCACCAATGATACCGCGAAATATTGAAAATACGATGCGAATCCTTCTTTTAGCCAAACGACGTCCCAAAAGTGATGCGTTACCAAATTGCCAAACCACTTGTGAGCATATTCGTGCGCCATTACTGTGAGGCCAGTATGCATATGTCTGGTCGGCGTCGATCGATCGGCAAACAGTACAACCGATTCCCTGTAAGTGATCAAGCCCCAATTTTCCATGGCGTTGAAATTAAAATCGGGAATCGCAAATTGATCGACTTTGGCTATTGGGTTCGTAAAGTTCATCCAGTTCTCGAGTGCGATGTAAATCGAGTGACCTTCGTTCAATGCATAATTTCTATATGCATCGGTATCGTCGCGCGACCACATTTTGACATTCGAATCGGTAGATTCTGTACTTGTAAAATCGTGCACTATCCATCCGACTAGATAAGTCGACATGGGAGGCGTCTCCCTCATAGTGGTCAAGTAGTAATTAGATCTAGTGATAAGAACATTTTTTTGGAATAATATATTTGATTAATAATTATTATCAGTAGGACAATATTAAATTACTTAATACGTACTTCATGGTGGTTCTCAATGACGGCGTGTTGCTTGTTACTGTTTGATTACCATAGTAACCAATATGAATGGTGAAAACTGCCTTAAGGTGTGGCTCGTCCATGCATGGAAAAGCACGACGTGCGTGTGTCGGTGAAAATTGTGTCAATCCAATCCATCTGATAAGGAAGTATGAATTAAATATTTTTATGATAAATTAATATACCTATTTTGTAATCAAAATATTTAAAAAAAAAAAAAAAATCATTCTCACCGTTGATCATCCAGACTTACCTTGTAGCTCCGTTAACGGTATAAGAACTTCTGTAGAATCCAAACAAGCCATCGTTAATTTCCCCGACGAAAAAAATTGCCAGAACGTAATTGCCTGGTTTCAAAAATTCCTGGAGTCTGATTTTGTAAAATTGTGTCTCCGGATTGTAATCTTGATCTAGTATCGTGTAAAAAATGCTCGACCGATTCACAGTCGAATAAACGATTGTCCGTTCTTCGAGGATCGTCAAGTTATCTTTATGAACCGTGATGACATTTGTACTTGACAGTACCCTCAGCTGAACTTTGACTTCTCCCTGATAAGTAAAATTGCCAATTGCAATTTTTGTATATATCTTGAGATCGTAAGCATCCGGTAGGACGTTGGTGGGAAGTCTATAGGTCAATGAGCGTTCTAGTCTATTTTCATATTTTTTAACGATTTCTGAATCTTGATATTGTGAAGAATTTTTAGCAACTATTAATCCCACTGATAGCGACAAAAGAAAAATAATTAATTCAATTCGATGCATTTTACTTCAAGTTTTATTATTTCAAGTCCCACTTGACATACTGAACACAATTAATGCTTTCTTCGCACAGGTGCTCCAGATATACTTGCTGCTGATAAAAATATTTTATTTGTATCTCGAGATTGCGTTATCTTCTGGTAGAGAATAGTTTTTTTTTTTTAATTTTTATTTTCAACGAACCGAGGTGGACGAATGATTAACTGTCTGTACTAATATAATTGATGATACAGTTTGATCGCGTTCGATGACACATCTTTCCTATCTATCTTTCGTAATGTTTACCAATTTACTGGCATGAATTTTTTTTTTGGAATATTTTTAAAACGTACAAATGCCCAATAATTTCTGCTTTATCAGGACTCTCCTAATCCCTGATAATTACACTGATGATTTATGACGATCGATCTTTTTAACTACTCGCAATCGATTAAACGGATTTTCAATAAGTTAGATTAAAAATTCTTTGAAAATTGAATGAACGATTTTTCCAAATTTTTAATATATACTTTATAGTATTAAAAATTTTTATGTTTATTACACGCTTCATGCTGTCTTGCTATAATTAATATGCTCTAGTCTGGTTAATTAATTATTGATTTTCATTATTTTTCTTCATTTTATTAAAATACATTCGCATTTAGTCTGCACGAACATAGGATTCACGTCTAGTCGTTCAGCAATTTATTTCAATTTCTATTTTGATTCCTATGAACTCAAATTTATCGATTTATCAAAAAAAAAAAACAGAGACAAACTGCACTACGAATGTCACAAAAAAATCGATCGATTTGAATTCGTCACAAAAAGGTCAATATCCATCATGAATGAACTGCTTTTAATAATATTATTAATCACTGATAACAATTAATACTTACACAGTTGCATTCAGATATACGATTAAATTATATTAAAATTTATTAAGATCATCAATTAAAATTTTTACAATCGTTATAAGTAGGACTGTCGCAATTGTCCAAATATTTACAGTAATCGCGGTCGAACGTGATTTTTCAATATTTTCTTCGAGCCAAATTTCAATATCAGGTGCATAAGTATCAATCCAGGATAAAGTTTGTTCAGCACGTGCTATGATATTATCAACATTAAAATCCGCAGTAAAGTAATTTTCATTGAAGCCACTCAGAGTATTTTGAAACTGAAAGAAACAGACGAATAAACATATTCGATTATCACAGTGATAATTAATTAATTAAATACTTCACCCATACCTCGTTAAGCTGTTCTCTGCTTACTATGGCGTTTCCTAATGAGTTCAACATACTTAAAAATCTAGAAATTCCAGAGCTGAAAATAGTACATAAGATAATACAGAAACTGAAACTGTTAATCTCTAAGTACAATGCAATTGGTTACTCACGTATCAATAATTCTGTCTGCATTATCTTTTACAAATTCATTAACCACGCTCCAATTATCAACATTGCTGTTCAGTACAGTAATGAACATTGTATTTCTGTTATGAGAACGAATAGGACTCTCAGGATCGATTGATATGTTCAAATATCTGTATAAAATAAATAATTTAATGACCATTAGCAAATTAGAGAAATTCTATTCTCAATTTTAAAATTATCTACAGTACACGTACCTTTCGATTGACTTAGGATCGGCTGTACAACCAAGACTGGAAAGTAATAAATTTTGTTCGGTAGCTAAATCAGTATTAATATATCGTTGCCAAACAATTTCCCACGTATTTTGAGAAGCACTGCGCAAGCCCCAACAGTAGACAAAACTTTTAAGGTCAGACGTGATTCTGAAAAGAAAATTACTAAATACGATTGTTACCATTAGAATTGAACTGACAGAAAGTATATATATATATATATTTTTATACGTGTAGGCAGAATTTTTAATCCAAATATCAAAAAGACGTTGCGCGTTATGCAAGCAGTCTTCGTCCTTGGTATTACAGGACCAAGTTAATATCAAATTACGCAAGAGCTTGGTAAGATGAAGATCAAATAAATCCTCATGGAAACTTAGAGAATTTCCTAAATCCTTGACCAGACTGTTAATATATTTCTGTAAAAAAAAAAAAAAAAAAAATTGCGATTAAAATAAGATAAGACGTTTTGTTCGCTATATTTAAATATATTTCTTTTATATACCTGGTAGACCGGATATATCGGTTGCCTGAGAAGTCGTCCGTCGAGGAATTTAAAAGAATTGCTTGCCGCTACCCACGGAACGTAATCAGTCTCCCGATGTAAATATTTAGTAAGATTTAGCGCTATCGAATAATCAATATAACCAGCTCGTGCTAAATTGAATGCGTCGTCTATCAAGGATGCCCTGTTTGTAGGGGGGATAGCGTAGTAATTATTAGTCCTAAGATAATTAATTAACAGATCCCAGTTGGTCTTGTCATAATTGACACGATAATATCCGACTTGTTGAACATTGAAGATGACCCAGCCGCTACTATTAAATTCGCTAATTATTATGCTCTTATCTTGAGGTCGCATCCAGTCCATGGCACTGGTCACGTTGAAATTCGCTAGCGAATTTTGAGTGACGTAATTGACGGGCACCCACCAACGAAATTCATCCGGATTTACTGTACTCGAATCAGCATCCAAATAAAAGCGTTCCTGAGTAACTTCCGTTACTGTATTCGAATAATTTCTGATTACAGTAATTAACGGATATCCAGGTTGATTGGACCAGGTGTTCATGACGTTTTCTACAGCGACGTGTGTCTGTAAGATTCCGCTGTTATCAGCTGCAGCTTGCAAAAGTGGGTAAAGGTCGGATGGGCTAGCCGCTCGCAATGACCTGAAAGTCATATTAAAAATGATTAATAATTTTGATAAGAATTATTTTAATTCGCAATTAAAAAATCCATATGCCATGGGTACATTGTTTTCAAGTAATTCTGAAGTCCAGTACGAAAAGCTTCCTCGCCGATTACATGGGACAGCATCCGGATAACTGAACCGGCTAAAATTGAATGAATATTGATAAGTGCGATAATCAATTAAGTGAGGCGTGACGTAAATATATTTAAACCTTTATGATAAGAAATGATATCCAGTGACTGAGCAATGGTCGAAGGGCTGCCAATTCCTTGGCCATTCATGGCTCTTGTGCTGATTAGAGAATCAGAGCTCAGAGCGGAATGCACCACATCAACTACGTACTGTTCCATGAGTCTCCAATCAGTATGGACCAGAGAGCTGCCAAAGTATTCAAAGTAAGTAGCAAAGCCCTCGCTTAGCCAGACGCAGTCCCACCAAGACGGGGTGACCATGTTGCCAAACCATACGTGAGAATACTCATGGGACATGATGTTGGTTATGGTCTGTAGATCTTTCGACCCGGTGACCCCGTCAACTTGGAGCAACGCCGATTCCCTGTAAGTGATCAATCCCCAATTTTCCATGCCGGAGTAAAAGAAATCCGGCACAGCCAACTGTTCGACTTTGTCAAGAAAGTCTGACTGTCCCGTCCAATTTTGAATGGCTCTATATTGCTGCTCCCCTTTGGCAATTGAATATTCAGTCGACGTCATTGCTTCTGGACGAGCAATGGTGGATACCGCGTAACCAGGTTTTGCTGGCTGCCCGTCAAATCTGGTAACAGCAAATGCCACGAGGTAAGTTGACATCCTTGGCGTTCGAGCGAAGTAAGTAATTGATCTGCCTGAGCTGTGTAAAAAAAAATTTTTTTAATTATTAACACCAAAGTCGTTTTTGGTATTTTCGGTGGCAAGAATTTTTGGACTATTACGCACTTCCCAAGAGTCTTGATGGGGCGCGTGTTGGACCAAGCAAATCGATAATCTTCGTGTACAATAGAAATGTCAAAAGTTGCTTTCAATCCTGGTTCATCGAAGCACGGAAAAGCACGTCGCGCATGCGTCGTAGCAAATTGCGTGACTGCCATCCAACTGTAATAAAAAAATGAATTTACATTAAAATTTCAACCGTATTTCAATCTTCGATAATCAAGATGCATACTTCGATCGACTTGTTCCGTAACTTGTCCTGTACAGTCCGATCCAGTTTTCAAGAATATCCCCACTGAACGACAAAGAAATAGTGTAATTTCCTGATCGAAGATTCTCCGCTAGATTAATTATATAAAACTGTGGCACGGTCTCGTATGTCTGGCTAATAATCGACAGTGAGCTGTTACTACTTTCTTCAAAGATTCTGGTTGCAGCTTCAAGGATAACCAGAGAATCAGCATGTAGAATTATCTTTTTCACCGGTACGTTAACGTTCACTGAAATATCAACAGTGCCGGTAAAGTAGAAATCTTCTTCTTCCATTCTGACATCAATCTGAAGAGTGTAGTGATGCGGTACAATTTCAACCGGAAGTCGATAAGAGACGGGATCATTCCAATTGACTTTTGGATCGAGCAATTCGAAAGCCGAAATTTCATTCAAAATTGTAGCCTCCTTCTCGATTATTGCAAGAGCGAGAAGAAATATCGTTGCACTGAGGATGCGTCGATGCATTTTAAGTGCAGTCGCTCACTTTGTAACAGCGCGGATTATCGCTTTGCTGCGTTCGGAAAGACACTTTAACTCAATGTAAGGAATGCAATTGCAACGTAGCGCTTCGATGATAAAATTTCAAAAATAATTATAATATGCAGTTCACTTTAATTTCACATACTCTCTTTATCGTTCGGTATCTACTGCTGATTCGAGTAGCATCGCCGCGATAGTAACGTCGACGAAAGATTATTATTGCATAAGTATCTGGAAGGAATCCGTTATCAAGATGTGTCTTTGTTAAGCCGTAATTATGATAGAGCAGTCTTGACTTGTAATTAACTTTATCGAGCATCTCTAGAAATTCAAGTGCTTAAACGGGATCTGCACAGAATCGATCGGTAACCACTGGATCGATGTTCGACACTGAGAGGCTTATCGTATCAATTAAGAATACGCTTATTGAATATTCTTACAAGATCGATTGAAAAAAATTATTGACTTCCGAGAAACAATAGTCTATTTCGATATTTTCTATATCTCTTTATGACTCTTGTTAAGTTTTTATATTTTTCTTCAAATTACTTTCACTCGCTTTTACTTACGATCGGTATCACCTTGAAGTTCTACATCCGTACGTAGTCTTCGTCTTAGGGACTTGAAACTTCTGACACTTCTTCTTCTTCTCTGTGCTTCTTTCGTTCTATTTAAATTCTGACACATGGCTCCATTCTATTCCAGTCTATTACAATTGCCCCGCATTTGAACTTGCCAATTGGATTATGTATACTGTAGTGTTACTCGCTCTCTCTCTCTCTCTCTCTCTCTCTCTCTCTCTCTCTCTCTCTCTCTCTCTTTGGGAACTCAAATTCCCAATAATTATGTCTGATAGGAGAGGTACTCATCCAATCCATCAATAATCGAGGGTTCTCAGTTGCTTGATCATTCGAGCCAGTCAAAGATAAGATAACACTATAGATTAAATTGTGCGTGTAAAAGGAAACGTTTAAAAATAAAAAAAATATTCACCAAAAATTCATTCTTCAATTTTTGAATACTCGAAAGATTATTGACTCCCTTAAAATTAAATTGGTTACCAATGACGTCAGAATGCTTTGTATCCGAGGAAGATCCAGACCGTGTTGAGGTTTTCGGTGTAGCTTGTTCAGGATTTGCATGTAATTGAGGTAGGTTGCATGTTCTTCCTGTAGGCTTCCAAGATAGAGTTTGCTCACGATCCACAGAGCTCGATATTGGAAATCCAACCGATAGGATAGCTGCAGCCCTTTGGATCCTTCTTATTGCTAGGCGTAACTTCAAAAGTACCATATCCGAAGGATTACATAGCAAACCTACCAAAGTATCACTGGATAGTGCTGAATGAAGTTTTAGTGTAAAGAGAAATTTTGAATCTGTAAATGACTCAGATAAAATATCAGTATTAATAAATGGGTATAAAAGGTAGCTCAAAGGCAGTATTCAAAAACCAAAAAAATATCTTAAAATTTTAACACTGTACGTTATACCGGGTTTTCATAAAACGTTTAATACTTTCTAAGCAGCTGCTGTGGTTTACTAGGTCTTTTTGTTGATGCAAGCGAGTAGTAAAATCTTTAACGAAAACGCAGCTTCGGTATAGCAAAAACAATGGAAATCCCAGTGGATCGGAACAATGCAGCGTGGCTTCGAGATGAATAATTAGACGGATTTAACGAGGTGACGTTGAAGCTATTTAATGAGTTGGTTGACTTAATGAGGTTGCTCGAGTTTCTTTGGATAAATTATACGTGCTGATTGGATATTAATTATCACGAAATTTCACTTATCGAGTTTTAGGCTTCAAACAGAAAAGACACTGATAAGTGGTGTACGAAGTTTTTGAAAATTTTTAATCAATCAAAAAAGTGAAATTTTGCTTTATTACAGGTAGAATTTAAATTATCGATAGAAACTAATGTCGGTTTCCAAGTAAAGCGGTTGATCAATTTGACACTGAATTTGTTCAGTGCTCCAGTGCAGCGCTGCTGTCTTTTGTCCTAAATCAGCCGCACACGTCGTTCTAGTATCATTCAAAGATTCATATCGGACTTCTCGACTAACTTCACTCCTGATTGGTTTGCATAATTAAGAATCCACTTACGTCATTACGCCCAAAGGTATCCCATCCAAAACTTATCCATAGATGGCACTGCGAGTACATTATCATAATGAGCATACTTACCTCCAGTCTACCTGTGCCTGTGCACTTTATTTATAACCTACTGCAAACTATGTCGCACTAGAAGAAAGTCTAGGAAATCGTATCCTCTATCAGATTCTTTTCTTAAGTAAAATAGACATTTTTATCTGCAATTTCTAAAAATTCAAAGAACACAATGACCTTGGCTCTGGTCGTCCTAAAAATAAAAATACTTTTTTTTTGACAGTACATACAGGTATACATACCTTGTATAAGATGAGATGCTGCGATAACGCGAACTCATAATGAAAATTCTCTTATCAGTTCATCCATCCTCCTCTACGATTTCTTCAATATAATTCGTGTCTCTCGTGCCGATAACGATTTGATAACAGGCCTGGAATATCGTACTTGCGTATTGCTACGATTATGGATTCCATAATGCGAATTTGCGTACTCATGACAATTGTTGATAATACGGAAAACATTAGAGTGCACAGTCGCAGCTTCTCTCTGGGCGCGGGAAATACGAAATAAAGAAATGTGGAAATTAAGAGTACTGTTAGATTTTCCAGTGCACCACTTTTCTCGCTGTTTTTCTTCCTCGCGGTCCACCAAAAGAATTTCACAAGTGTACTTACTCTTGCCGAGTAAAAAAAAGTCCTTCAGGCAGTGGCAGCGCGTAGGCTTGTTTTCTCATTAAAAGAGATTCCCAAGGCAACCCGCACTCTTACTGCTCCTCTTTCATTTTATTCCATTTTTTTTTCTCTCTCCAGTAATCATCAATGAGACTGCTGCCTTTTCATTTCTTCATTTATTCACTGTTTCTAAATGGATTCAGCTATCAGATTATCAAACAGCGTTGTAGTGTAATTCGACGAACGCAGGCATTTTTTTAATATATGTTAATACAACTTTCAAATTTAAAGTAGAAAAGGAAAATAAATATTAGCTGCGATATACGCTTGAATGTCTTATCTACCGTATGTCTACTGCATTCATCTGTATAGCTTTCGCGATCTCTTCGCTTTCCTAGAAAAGAAGGAAAAAAAAAACCCTGATAAAAGCAACCCCGTCGCTTTTGACAATATTCTCGCGAGGCGTTCACGTTTCCTTAAGATTTTTCGACAGAGTCAGGCCCTTTGAATGGGACGCCTGGGGGCGCGGTGGCGTCGCGACGCTACAATCATCTACGGTGTCCACGTGTCCACGGTGATATCAAGAAATGCCCGGAACAACTACAATGGCGATCCTTTGGTATTTTTGTATATGTCTCTCTTTACTTTTAGAGATACAAAAGAAAAGAAAATTTGTAGAATTTAAGTTCCAGCGATATATTCCTATAAATTTAATATAAAACGATAATATAATTTTGTAGAGAAAAAAAATCTGCTTTTGCATCTTTTCACTTGTTTTTCTAGAACAGAACAGAAGCAAAATAGACAAAATATAAGGACTCGCATGTTCATTTGAAAGCTAGTTGGATAAAATAAAATATATTCAGTTGATAATTAGCTCGCATTGATAATTAGCTAGCAACGCAGACCAAGTCCTGTCGGCTTCCTCTGGACGACGATTCAGTCACAGGACGAAAAACCCGAAAGGATTCGCAGGTCAGTCGTACTTCGCAAAAAGATAACAGCACCCATCTTAGTCGTTCCTTAGACCCTGTGATTTTCCAAAGTCCAAAATTTTTGTTGAATAATTACTCAAAAAATTATTTCATTCTACGAGCATGAATTTTAATAGGTTCCTAATCAAAGGCATGCTCTGCCTCTGGCTTCGTCAGAACTGATAGCTATAGCGGCAACGTGAACGCTGGAAGCTTCGTAATTTCATTAGAGGCTTGTTTCAAAGCTTTAGGCCTCTCCGGTAGACATGGCCAAGCAACCAGCAAGCCTGCCAGGATTCCAGCGACCCGACGAACCAGCTTCACGGCCATCGGTTCAGCCAGCAACCTATTTTATTCGTCTTATGCATCCCGGATGCTAACGATATTTAAAACTTCGCGGGCAGCTAACTTCGGAGAAAAAGTTAACGATAATAAAACTATGATAACGACGCCATATTCATTTTTCCATCGACGCATGGTTTAACTACGAAACGTAATTTTTATGTAAGTTTACAATTTTTTCATTACAGCACTATGTACGTGACGACGTGTATCGTTAATTTTAATCAAAATAATTATTCGAACAATCAATCATTAAAGGTAATTATTCTATGCTTAAAGGTTCTTCTGGATTTATAATGTATACTGTATATATATATATATTAGGTACTATGTACCATATACGTATGTACAGTAGTTTTAGCAGCTTCGAGACATCTTTATCAGAGGCGTCGCTGAGGCCTTTGGTCACGGTAGCGACTCCCTTTGTGTTCGCACGAGTAAATATTAGCGGAGGATGATGAAGGCCTCCGCCAACTCCTTCTTCTTTTCAGCCCGACGTAGTCGCCAACCTAGAACCTTTCCAGCAGACGGCGACCACCTAGTCAACCAGGAACGCGCTGCCAACGGTAGTTCGTTCTTCGCCAATGGGTTCCGGAACTGTTGGATTATACAAGAGAGTCGTTTCCGTTTTAGTCCTATGACCTGTGAACCATTCGAAACAAAAAAGGTCATTCCCTCAATACTGCGTATCATTCCAATCGTACTAATCGTACCAAACAATCCTACTTCAGCTTGGTCCATGCTGCACATGGTTTTTGGACTGTTTATCGAAAATATTTGATCGAAAAGTCACGAACCTTTTTTTTTTGTCGAATGGATGTTTTGTCGAATGGAGTCCTGACCTGACCTGACCTAGACCTAAACTAATCCAGCACAGCACTACAAGATCGTTGAGTCGGATGATTTTTTATAATTAAAACATCATATTACCTAATCTAATATAACCTAAAATAATAGCTGAATCATGTAATTTTCATTCAGATGTCGTGGAGGATTTCCCGATTCGTTACCGATACGCCAAAAGACGCTTTCGATACGGTTTAGCAAGTGGATAGTAGTTATCGGTCAAAGGGATCTCGACCAATCAGAATGATTTGTCACAGAAATTGACTATTTTGACTATTGTCAAAACAGTCCGTCGTCTTGGGACACCGACGAGGTGCCTCGAGCTAGGTCGCCCAGCTGCGCCATCTGTTGATAGCTTTTCTGACTATTGCCTATACGGTACAGAAAGTTCTCCACAGTGCAGTTCTCGTGTTTCTTTTCACCAGGGTTACTCGTGTGAAAATTCTATAGATTTTTGAGTCTCGTGCAACGATGCAGTTTCCACCTGATTCTCTCTTAGGTACAATTTCTGGCCCCCACGGATCAGCCGAACCAGCTCCGATGAGGACCTCAGTTTTCCTCTTCTTAATTGCCGAAGGGATTCCGATTTCCTAGTTGAGTCGCTATCGCTTGTTATCTGTTTTCTGCGCTACTTACCTGGCAGCACGAGGACGGAATATCTTATGTGCTGGAATCTAAAGAAAAATCTAGACTTCCCTTCGCATCCCACGCAGCTTTATAAATTCTGATAGATTTTAGCAATGGTAGAAAAAAAAGCAGCATTTATAAAAACGACATGCTGACTTCAGGTTCGTGATTGCGAAGGCCACCGTTCTGAGCTTCGTTCGTTAGGACTTTTTATTGGTACTCGCTGAGATGGACTCACTGATATTGATCTTATCACTGCACGCTCGGGGCCTAAAATGGCACTTTGCTTTTCGAAAAGTGTTTAAGGGTGACACGTTCCCAGCATTGGTTATTGATATGGCTGTTTTTATCTCTATCTCGTATTTTTTTATAATACGTTCAAAACTCTATGCTATGCGTAAATTTAGATTAGTATCATTACTGATAAGTGACCGAGGACAACGATCTACATTCTCTTGACCTTTAGCGAAATATAACTTGACGTCATTTCATTCTTCAAAGATAAGAATCTGAATCCTCGTGACGCCAATAGACAATTCATTCTTCGCTTTGACGTTAAGTTTAGCACACGTATTTAATTCTCCGACAGTTTTCTAGGCTTACAATCCTCTCTCTCTCTCTCTCTCTCTCTCTCTCTCTCTCTCTCTCTCTCTCTGATAGGAATGATTGCGGCTGCAGATTGTTCCACTGGATAAAAGCTCGGAATGGGTAGGAAATTTAAGAGGCTTACGTCACGAAGGTCGCAAATTGAAGACGCCTAGTGTTTAAGAGTCTCCGGCAACGTGTATAAATAGCATCGAGTATTTTTTTGTGAAATTTCTGGAAAAAAAAATTCAAGACAGTCGACAGTGGACAATAGATTTTTTTTTTCATTTTTCTTTGTATCAAAGAAATCGCTGGTCTAATAATAACAAGGGAACGTTATGCTTCGCGTGAAACCTTCGTACAGTGCGCATGCGCTCGAAGAACGGGAACGACGGGAACGGCGTCGCGACGCTCTCGGCGCTCACTTCAATCCTCGCCGCCGCGTGTCTGTCAACGAATTCGCCTAGTGAGCCTGAAAGAACTATAAGCATGTCGGAACCACCTTGCGCGATTCTTCGATTAAATTGATACGTCGATTAAATTTTCTTTGATTTACTTTTTGTTTTTTCTTTAATTACGTATCGCTTCACTCTAATAATTTTTACTATCATCTTTATTTCATTACGTCGCGCTATGGGATTTTTATTCTTTACAAAAACATTTTACAAGTTAGACACGGCGGATCAGTCAGGGAAAATTCAATGTCTTTAGTAACGATTTTATTTTGAGGCTGTTTTGAGAAATTTTTTAGTTTAGAAAAAAAAAATTGCAATTTGAACCAAAGAGATTTTTTTGTGCTACAATAATTACTCTTGTTATTTTAAGCGACTAATATAGAAAAGTGTATCGATATTATTGGCCTTTTGGTATTTAATGTATTTCGTTACGTCATTTTATTATAAATTATTATTGATTATTTTTCTCCGATATACATTTTCACTTGATTTACTAAATTACAAAGTGACGATTATCAATAATAATTATTCGCTGTCATAATATTTTCGTGTAGCCGTGTGCGCGTAAATCTTATCAACACGTTGAAATGTAAATCTAAAAGTTTCTCTTAACAGTTTAAAATTCATCGAGTTCGACGACGGCTTGAATTCTCAATTGCCACCGTAAGGTAAAAAAAATTTTTTGGAAAAATTAACACAAAAATTCTTCAGCGTCTCCTCCACTCATTATAATTCATCGAAAAATCCCTACACGAGATAACATCCATCCCCAAACTCAGCAACGATCAGACTCCAAATTTTACACTGATGAAAAAAAAAAAAAAAGATCAGTATGCAAATGATCGAGAACTCAAGTGTGACATGACTGATGTATCATTTCATTCTCACGACCATCCCTGAGACTCGAGTGTCCAAATGATAAATCAAGTCAGCAACTACGTCACTCCCAATAATTATCAGTCACCCCTCTGATTTATCATGCCGCGAATTCAACCCCTGGGGACTATCATTAGAATGCAAAATTATTAACCTGTTTATACCGTAGCAAAATATTAAGATTTAAAAAAAAGTTTAGAGTCCGTGATAAATGCTTCTGATAAGAGTAAATAACATTAGATACCGTTTTCATGTCTTAACTATCATTACCAAAATTCGGTACTCTCCGCCTTTATCTAAAAAAAGGCGCCATTAACTTCCGTGCAGTGCATCAAACATTTATATTATTTTCCACAGTATCAGTCTTCCGTATTTGCACAGTCAACCAACCTGATGAAATAGTTGAACTGGGACGAGTTGTGGTTCAATGTTGTACGTACCGTTGTAGTACAACAATTAATTATCAACCCGTTGCTTTTGCTCCAATTCAAAATTGGAGGAACGATCGATACCGAAATTGGCCTTAAAAATGAAAAACATTGTTCCATTTCAATATAACTTTGAAAACGGGAAAACGTGACGCGTTAAAAAAAAAAAAGTCACTCTGCCACATGTCACGTTGGATATAAAAAAACCAGTTTCGATAAGATTAATAAATAAGTATCAAAAGAAAAAATTTTATTTAAAAAATTAAATATCATCAAAATACAGCGAAATTGGCCCTAAAAATGAAAAACATTGTTCCATTTCAATATAACTTTGAAAACGGGAAAACGTGACGCGTTAAAAAAAAAAAAGTC
>JASANN010000028.1:869040-902771 GCA_031762395.1 Calameuta pygmaea | reverse complement strand
ACTCTGCCACATGTCACGTTGGATATAAAAAAACCAGTTTCGATAAGATTATTAAATAAGTATCAAAAGAAAAAATTTTATTTAAAAAATTAAATATCATCAAAATACATGACTAATATTTAATAGTCATATTTACATGCCTTATCTTATTTCACACGTATATATGTACGGGTGACATATAAAGTTTAGAAAAATAATATTTCTGCCTAGATTTTATAAGGCATAAAATATATCGATAAGAATTCTTGCACGCCAATCTGCGTGAACAATGGGTAATCGACTTTGTTCTGCAAGGAGTCGCCAGCACGAATATCTCATTTGATAACTCGCCTATGGCTCAATGATAACGAGCGGTGCAGTAATTTTCTTTAAGGACTGTCCCTATAAATAAATCTTTAAAAATTACTATTTTCTCTTGGAATAATAAAATTCGATCTGTTACGTATTGCTGAAAGACTCGAAAGCGAATGTCGCATGATATCAGAATTGGGACGCCCTTGATCGTCTGAAGACAATCATCACGGTCAGGTCAAGCAGTTAAGACCCGTCGTGACAACAGGGGTCGAAACGATTTTTTCTATCTCCAGGGTCGCGCCAGAAGAACCTTTCTCGATTTTACATAATTGATTGAAATTCGTATCCTCGGCTACCAAGGAAATGAGAATTCGCAGCAGAACGATAAAAGTCAACAATAGAAACGCGGACAGGAAACTTCAGTCTGATGGAAGGAAGCTGTGCTTAGGGGGCCGGAAGTGCCCGTGGAAGGTAGACGATGTTGGGGGGGGGGGGGGGCTGGGGGGTGTCGCCGGATAGATAAAAATAATCGCACTGGCGATAGATAAAAAAAAATTGCCTTGCGGGAGTGAAAATAAAAAAAAAAAAATTTCTAAAAATTCTAATCTTTGCTAAAAAAAATTTTTTTTTATTGAATTTGAACAAAAAAATTTTTACATTTTTTAATTTTTAATTCAGCTTTTGTTTTTCATTACACTTCACTTTTTACGTAAACTTTAATTCGCGTGTCAAGTTTTTCGTAGTCATAATAAATTACTTGTCGGCAATGGCCAAGCACGTGTTTGCTCAGACATTTGCGTAATTAGTCAACGCCTCAGGGAGCGAATGGCGAATTGACTTTTGCAAAGTTTCATTGAGGCCGTTGAACGCGGTATTTTTGAAGAAAATTATCGAGCAAGACGGAGGCTCTTAGTGGTCATGAAAAGCGACTGGACGTTGCATAGGAAAAACAATTTATAACTCCCCTACTGCCTTTCGGGTCCTTAACCTCTCTAACCATTTTTCGCAGTGGCTTCGGTTAATCCTCCTGTCATTTTTCATTTCTTTGCTGGTGACGCGCGAGCACCTAAGATGGATTACATTTTTTCCTATCGAAAGGACCTCTGCATATGCTTTGGCTGGTACGTACCAAAAACTGCTCCTGTATGACGTTTTCGATGGAGCCACATCGATTATTGTTTGACCCTGGTGTTCTTATTTTACCTTTAATTTATAACGTGCTATTTTCACAATAAACCAAAACAAAATGCGTGTAATCAATTTCCATCTGTCAAGTAGTAACGAGAAATAAATTTTTAAAATATTTATCAACTATCAATATTCAGCCCAAATACGTATATTTGGTTCCATTAACTATTTTATGCAACAGACAAGATATTAAGAACAAGGTATAAAAATTGTTGAAATTTTACATAAAAAAAGAACATTTTTTAATTACTAAATCACTAATGAAACAAAGTCTCGCGTAACAATGACGTTTAAACGTATAAGAGACTTTATAAAAGAGCGAAAGTCGATGGTACGAAAATTCTTAATTGAACCGCAAGGATGTTTGCAAAGTACGTTTACTTGGAACTTTAAGAGAATATCGGAGGTGAAATCCCTTTGACAATTGTAAATAAAAAATTGTATAGGGGTGAGTGAGAAAATGAGAAATCCTAAGAGGATTTTGTCTGCGGTCCGTTTGTGACAATGAGTTAACCAAGATCAAAGTTCTGTGTAACGTAAAGAACGGTTAGTTAATGACGGATGAGTCGAGGGACGAGGAAATCCTCCCTATCCCCCCCCCCCCTCCCTCCCGAAACAATTAAATCCGATTTTACGGACAAAACCAGAATCTCAATCTCAATTTCAATCGAGTTCAATTCCACTAAAAACATATCCGGCTCTATATATGTATGCGTGAATAAAATTATTCGAATTTATTGACTAGTTAATAATCAATTAAATAAATAATGATAACTGCCCTTTATAGAATACGCTAGGACCACCGACTATCATATTGATTTCTGTTATCCTTATCGTCAATCGCTATTGATCTTCAAGGCGATCGAAGAACTTTGATTATTTTATTAATTCGATTTTTTTGTTTCAATTATACTTATCGAAATATTTGCATTCCATATTTAGCATTCCATATTTTTTTTTATAACCAACGAGATTTCCTCGAGTATCCTGAATCGCTTTGAATTAAGTGTTAATTGTTATTCCGCTCGAGTCTCTTTGATTGCAGCGATCGGCATCCGATCGAAGGAAGTAGGTGCTGTGTAAATTATATACATATATATATATACATTGCATCGATCGGTGCACTTAATATTAGTGGATGGGAGACCTTCGCGTGCATAAATAAATTCGCGAGGATTTATTGATTTTTCAATTTGTCACATCGTGTACGCAAATAATGTGTAACGCCATTATCGTGCGAACATTCATTACAAAATTTTAAGTGTGCTTTATCATATATATATATATAATACCGAAAGGTACCAATTTGTCAGTAAAGTTGTATATATATATATATATATATATATACATGCATATAATATCGAAGCAATCGTATTGCTGCGCAATTGGCATATTCGTCATTCGAATAGGCAAATCGAATAAATTCCGAATACAGCAGCTTCCCTTCAAGAGAGGGAATAAAAAGATCTCGTGCCGGTAGGTACATCAAATTATTTGTAATTGGACTGGGAGTGAGAGGAGGGGTGAGGGGTGGTAGGGGGGCAGGGGGTAGGGGGCAGGGGGTAGGGGGGCAGGGAGTCTGGAAATTCCAAGTTAGGCCTCAGTTTGTGGGAATCTCTTGACGTAGCCGCAAACTTAGTTATCACGATGGGGTAGGTAGCCTCCAGGTTTAATAATTAACGCCCAGGGACGTAGTATTGGAACTGTTCTAGTATTATTGGTCTGCGAAATACTGATAAACCGTAACATTTGGCATTTATTCGAGAACGGATTCCCTTCTGCGAGAATTCGTGTTGAGATGGCTGAAAAAAAAAAATCATTGTCGATTGTCTAATTTGATGGTTATGAAGGTCATTATTTATCATTGCTTGGTTGGTAGCGTTATGATCGATGGATTTATCTCGAAGGTATAAAATGCAAGGTTATCGATTATTTTTTTGGCCAAGTTTCAGCTCAACGTGAAACTTTAATCGTCGAGCAATTATGGTGAAGTTTCGTGTAGGCTAGGAATGATTTTTTTTTTGAACGCCAAGAGTGTATTTTGGGATTTTTTGAAAAAATATTTCTGTATCATTTTTATGTACGTATTTAACGTAATGTTATTTTCTTCTTTAAGCCTCGATGAACCGTGATAGAATATTTATCAGTTTGATCGATAATTTTGAATTATCGTTGGACATTGAAAAGAACAATCGAGTTCATCGATATTGGGAAAAATTGATCCGAAATAGTAGACCTGCCGAATGATGTATTTCGTGATAGGAAATGTGTTTATTCGTTTCGTGGATAAAAACAAAAGTCAAATCCCTTAAAGCTCTGCCGAATTAACGAACACAAAACGCAGCTCAATTGACCGTTGGTAGAAAAAAGCACAAAATTGTATAGCTGGATTTTTTTTTGTCGACTTCATGGAACGTTAACCTTACGCAGTCAGTGGAAACGCTCGTTCGTAATCAGACACACTTTTCCCTGCTATTACTGATCCTCGATAACTGTCGATCAGGAGCAAATCTTGAATCAAGCATAAACGAAAGTTCTGTAGATTCCCTGAAGTTTAGGGGTAGATATATAGGGTGGGCAGTAAAGGGTGCTATCACGATAGTGGATATGGCTCCTTAATGTCAAGACAGGAAACACTAATGACTTTCAGAGTTACTCGCTTATGGGGTAATTTAAGGTGAAGTGATGGATGACTTTGTGAATTGGATAATAGCTTAATAGTGGTTTCCAGTTATCTTTGCTTTAAAATCAACTCCTAGCAGAAGCTTGATAACAGGAATCAATGATAGGTGAAATTGAAAAAAAAAAATTATTAATCATTTTTAACCTTTTTTATACGGGTTATCATTGTTCCACTCGTGTCTTATCGATCACTCGATAGCTCTGATAATTTTTTCCTCCTTATTCCTCGGCTCTCTTTCATGTTAATTTTGTATGCTTAATTCTGATTGTTTTGTTCAGCCAACCCTGATCAATTCTTCCACAGGCAGGTTAGGCATATTCATTTTTGTTATTCTTATCTTGAATCCTGATCGACAAACTATTTATTAAATTTTCAAGTTAAATGAGTTTTCCGATTTTTTTTTGTTGCAAAAAGTCCAGAAGAAAGGAACAATCAGTCGAAGTGATTTTAAAGAATGGCGCCTTTTTTTTCGATAAAAAATAACGAAGACGAACGACATCGAAGTTGTGACGCGACTCGTTGCTATTTGTTGCATGGGATTTTAGTTTTCGAGTGTTTTTCAAGTGAATGCAAAAAAGGAAAATGAACCGGAAATAGAGGGCAGTCGTTTGACAATAGCGAAAAAAAAAATCGATCGCCAGTAATTGCACGATGCATTTGTCCTTTGGAAACAAACCTTAAATTCCTTGGTTATCATACCCGATAGGCATCAAAATAATATTGGAATTGCGTTTCAAATAATAATTAAAGAAAAAAAGCATCTAAATATTCTTCTCAAAAGATTTGAGTAATACCAACAAAAATCTGACGTGTGTTAATCACCGTGACGTCGAGTTACGATTAAATTGCACGAATCAACGAAAATAGTTGAATTGAACGCGATTCCGAAAAATCAAAAGAGAAGCCATCGTGCGGAAAGGGGAAGGGGGGGCGGTAAATAAAAAGAAAAACAAAAAAAGGGAAGGAAGTATAGACTGACTAAAAAAAAAAAAGCTTTCGAAAATCCAGAGTCGTGAAAAAGCAAAGCCGGGTATTAGAACCGTCCTGCGTGAATTTGCATTTACTATCTCTTTTCAACCATATGTTTTTTTTTATTCAAAAATATATAAAACCATCTGCATCACCTCTCTGATCATTTCTTTTTTTTTTTATAGATTTTATAACGCACGATAATTCCTATTGCATGTGAAAACACGTGACAGATATATATGAATGATAAAAATAAGTTGGTTCTCGGGATGTAATATCATTACTGAATGGTTCCATAATTTTTTTTAGGAGCTGCTCCTGACAAAGAAACTCCTCGCGATGCTCTCGAGCACGTTAAATATTTATCCCGTAATATTTTTTTGCGGGAGCACAAAAAAAATGGTATGGGAACACTGGGAGGTTAAAGAGGTTGTCAAATGACTATAGTACTGAGATACGGTAATAGAAGGTTTAACGAAGCGACGGATTTTATTTTAAGAGGTGTCCTTAAGAGCTTTTAGGCTAATGTCGCTGCGCTTCGCGTTCCTCTAGTACGGGGTTCATTTTTAAGATGAATCTGTCAATATTCATTTTAACATTCGTTCTATAGTTTCTGCACGTTAAATATTTACACGCCCGGTTGTAACGTGTAGACTAATGTAGAATTAGTATTACTTCTTTTTAATTAGAATTATTTGAAATAAAATTTCTGATTTTAATTAAATATCAAATTGGACTAATAATTGGATGTTACAATTTTTTTTATAGAAGGGATATATTTGTCTGTACAGTCTTTAAGGGTTTAATCGAAAATTTAAACATTTTGATAATTGGTCATGGGAAAATATGCGTAAATCACCCAATTTGTCTTCACCATCTCATGGGTATTTAATGCCTGCTTAACTTTGGGGTGGTTTATTACGATAGTTTTGAAATACCACTAGCAAGGACCGTGAAGTTTTTTGACCTTTTTCCAAAATTTTTCTACTACCTCGAAATCATCCTGAACGTTTAATCGTTCTCCGTAGCTTCGCTATGAAGACACTCGAATGAAAGTCAAATAACAAAGATCTTCGTACGTTCTTTCCATCCCTCAATTTTTTGCATCCCCCTTTTTTTTCGACTTTTCAATATTACTTCCCATGGGTATGGAAAAGTTAGAGAACATTAATGGTACCAAGTTAATGTTGACTGATGACTTTTAGTGGCAACCCTAAGCAGTTTCAACTGTCAGGGGTCAAATTCAAATTCAAGAATACACTGCAGGAACAAAAAACCGTGACAAACATTTATCAAAAAAAAAAAAAAAAAAAAAAAAAAAAAATCATCCCCTAAATTAAACATATTCAAATCCCTAAAAATCAAATAAAAATGAAGTATCTTAACTGTAAAAACTTGAACTAAAAAAAATAACCCCTCCAGTCGCCGTAATTGTCGATATAAAAAAAAAATCACAATATCGCGTTCGATATATTAATTATGCACGAGCCACCGTAATTAAATTTCCCATCCCACCCCACGATTCAATCACATCTCCAGCATCCCTCCTAACAAGCTCGCCCCATCGATGCAAACCAACAACATTATTTCCAGCACGCAGGTCGGAGCAATAAAAAATAAAAAAAAAAAGTTTTTCTCAACTTCGCAGAATGTACACGAGGTGACTGGATACCGAAGCAAAGGTGGAGCGCGCCTGGGTAGGTCGCTACCGCCGAGAAGAAGAGGGCGAAGGTCGATGAGGAGAAGAAGAAGGTAGAAGCAGCAGCAAAGGCGATGGAGGCGAACGGGACTGAGAGCAGCCTGAACGGCACAGAACCCAATCGGACTGTCACGCCAATTTTTACCATAGGCACGGACTTCATTACGCAATGGTGAGTCATGCCGCCATTTTATTTCAATTCCGTTTTCGTTCCTCCTTCGCAGGATTTTTCGATAAGTCGCGTCACGCGATGCCCCCACTTACGCTTCTTGTATACAAATATTTATAAAGAAAAACTTTGCCTCAACTTAAATTCATATCTTGAACATTTTTCAAAAATTCGTGGATCGAATTTATACATATATATATATATATATGTGTCCTTACTCTACGCTAAGTGCTTTACGTGTTAATACAGAAAACACTCTATTACGCGAAGTGTGTAGGATAATCGTAAGGCAAACTGACAATCATAAGTGCTACGTATTTCCGTGTGCATATATTGTATGTATGTATATATATATATATATGTATTTTTTTTTAATACACTTCTACTAACGTTACTTCATTTTCTGATCGATTGTACGTGCGCCAGCATTTTCTCTACTATCATTGATTCTGTACATGAACCATTAGGTATCGTATGTATAGGTATACTTGAGGCATTTTATTATACCTAATTGGTAGACTATCAAAAAATTTTATTTACCACGATATGACTGTTCCGAAAGGTTATCTTCAGCTTCGTTGATATCGACTGTTTGTAAGGAATTTTCGATACCGTTAGAAAAGGACTGTTAATAGACTTACGTGAAAAATAGTAAAATATAGTGCTCGTTCGATCGATAACAAAGTATGGGTTACACGTGGCTACACGTGTCTTTTTCCTTGGAGAATTCTTTTTGCGGAAAAGCAGGTAATCGTGTAAACATTCATTTACGGTCTTATCACTCTTATGGAAATTGCATAAGCGAACCAGTTGATATGTAGGTTGATAATCAGACGAGGCATACTGGAGGTACGGAGAATATTGTGATGGGATCGAGTTTGAGGATCTGTTATCGGGTAGAAAAAATTTTTTTTTTTTTTTTTTCATTTTACTCAAATTCGTAATTGCGAATAACTAATGCAGTTTCGTATGGAGCGACGAGATGAGAAAATTGCAAAGATCTCTGGGAACTGTCTGTTTGTCATTTGAAAATGCATTTAGCGGCTGCAATTGCACTGTTGGAATTTCTTAATGGCGATAAGCTAGGGGATGAATAGAGACAGGAGGTAAATATCGTCGTTCAAGAGTAAAAGAGATGATAACAGGGAGGCGCAATTAGAAAAGCACGTGGCACGGCAATTCCGGGAATTCCGGCAAATCCAGGAAAGTTTGACTCTCAAGTGTTTCTCTGGTTCGACCAATTCCAGGGAATGGTCATTATTACGAAATGGAGCAATAATATCGCGTGATATCCTCCCACGAGCGATCGATATCGAAAAGTTTCATTGGCAGCGTAAGACAGGCAAAATGAAGTATAGGAAATTGCATAAGAGTGGGGGGGGGGGGGGGGGGGGAAGAATTTTAATAATTCCCCGAAGCAATTTATATGAACCAAATTAGTATCCTGAAGTTTTATATGAATTTTTAACCATATGAAGTGTATTAATTAAAAAAAAAAAAAAAAATTTGCTAAAAATTTGATAGGTAATTTTTTCTCGCGATTTATCGATATAAATATTCGCATATATTTTATACGAAACGTTTATCGATTATAAATATAGGCCAATTACGACTTGACTGAGAAACTTTCTGTAATTGGGGGGGAGGAGGGGGTTTGGTACTCTTGAAGTAGTTACTGAGGCAAACTAATTAACGGATCACATTAGAATTTCGAAATAATTATAAAGATCGATTTATCGGGTTATCGTTACGTAATTATAATTAGGTATCCTGCATTCACATTCTTAACCACAGTTACAGGCTCGCCACTAATTAAAATGATAACTGGACTCGATAATACCAGTCTATGGTTATATACAGCAGTAATAAAAAAAAAAGATCCGATAACAGTAAATCTCTATTTTTTCGCTAATTACATCCCATTCGCAATTCTCGAGACTAATAAAAATAAGCTAATCTCAGGGACGTGAAGGTCTATCGGTGATGAGCGTGTTTCACGGGACCCTGTGCAAACGATAAAACTCGTATAAACGAATCCGGTCGAAATTGCATCCTTGACCTACCGCAAGCCAATGAATAGCGAGCAGAGCAGTTGAGCCAAAGGGAAAAAGATGAAGGAAAAAGAAGCCGACAAGCTGGTCGTGTTTGTATGGTACAGGCGGTTCCAAAAAAAAAAAAAAAAAAAAAAAAAAATGTATTCAGCTGGGGATTTTGAAATATTTTTTTTTGACCTGCCTAAACTATCTGATCAGAACTACATACAGTATAGTGTATGCTGGGATTGTTATATTATATACGTAAAAATGTAAGAAGTATAGCTGGATTCGTTCCGAAGCTGATTTATCGTGCGAAACTTTTTTCAAGCTTGCGCAACTGCGAATTCAAAATGGGAAGCTTGCGCTATACTGTGCGACTAGTGGCTACGTTGTCTAGCTTGGCTAAAGGTTGAATTTCTGACAGAGGATCGTTCATAGGTTATTTTTGTGGGGTTGAAAAGGATTCGACGAGGCCAAGTAATTCTTAGGGGTTAAGGAATATCTAATGTTTTCAAGCGTGGGACTGTTTGTTGGTTATTAGAGGGAAGAGGAGTCAGTTAACTTACGTAACGGAGAATCGTGACGTATCGGGCTCTTTCGTTCTTGGCGACTTTTGCGAGTTTCAAGGGGGTCGCGGGGTCGATATTTACGTTGGCAAGGGATGATGCATCAGTCGTAAGAGAATATTTATTCCTATGGAAACTCGAGATAGTCTCTTAAGGGTTGTTTGATTTTCAAAGAGAATTCTTTGATTTATTGTATTTTTTTTTTTTTTTAGAGGACTATTCCGGTCGAATTAGTGATTAGCGGTACGAAGGGATGAAAAGGTCGAGTGAAAGGGTCAAGTCGAAAATCTGTTAATTTGGGGAGTTTCGTGAATTGACGTAGAGCACTGAATAAAGCTCTTATCCCTGATATATATATATATATATATATATATATATATATATATATTCTGATCTAAATTCGACCAGAGCATCCATAACCTTAAAGATTGACCCATGACCTTTTTCAAATGAATTTTCGATAATTTTTCATCAGATACCCAATCCAAAGAAGGACTCTTGACACGGAATTCCTGAAAGGATTGAATATAGTTTTTTTTTTTCCAAAATCACTAATCGTACTCTCGTGCCATCCTGTAATCTATTCATATCTGAAAATACTGAATAGTACATTAAAAAAAAAAAACGATCGAATTCAAAAGCTTGTGAGGATATAAGCACCTAAGAAGATACGCACTAGCAGGAGTCGTGATCGATGATAAAATAATCGAAGTTTTGATAAGACGATTACCCCTTTTTTTTTTTTTTATTGACCTTGTACCCCTGTGTAACCTAAGAGACGACCTGAAACTGAGATTCGAGACATTAAAAATTTTATGAGTTTCTTCTTTTCCGATCGCGATCAGAATATTCATGAGAACTAGTCCAACACCTTAAATACCAAACTACCCTGTGTTCGCTGTCACGTTTCATTCTGTCGTCAAATGAAAACGGGACCGTATAGCAGTAAAATTTATAAAAATCCTCAGCTCGATGCGACTCACGTCAAAATACATTTGTCCCGCGAAAAAGGGACGTAGCTCGTTTCCATCATCTCTTAAAAAAAAACTATCATCCCTTATACATATATATATACCTATCGCACCGAAAAGACAAAAGAAAACGAACAAGTGCCATATATACCCCTTATCAGTCATCCTTAGTAAATCAAGATTTCTTATAAACAAGTACACCCTGTTCAAAAAGTTTTTCCTATCTCTCCTGCATTAAACCTCCAACGAATTACGTAATTACGAGGGATGCTTCGTATTGAACATCATCAAGCACGACCGAATAGATTGACTCTCTCCACTTAATCCTTAAAGGATCTATCACACGTCTTATCTAGATTTTCGTATTATCTCTGTACCAGCAATAAGTCCTCTCTCTATATTATCGTGAAAACCAAATAAAGTTTTTCAAAGCTTTTTCTTTTTTAATTAGAAAAGATGCCTTAAAGCGCCTTGGCCTGCTTACTCGCTCTGTTTACCTGATAGTTTTATCACGTCTCTTTATTGATTAACACCCTATAGAGTCCATCATAGCGGCAGCTCCTACTGCAGGCCGAAGCTCTTCGTCGACTGTAAGCTAAGATATTATAGAAAGAGGCATTAAAATTCTGCAATGCATCATGGGAAATGTGCCAGACGGTGGCGCCGCCACAAGGGCATCTAACGTACCTACCTTACGTGGCTCTTAAAGTAAATTCGTAATAACTTTAAGCACTTCCCGTCCCAAATAAGACACCTGAAGTTGCAGCATCCCCGAGCAAATTCTTTCGATGCAAAATATCTTTTTCTATTCTACCACAGTGTAGGCACTCAGGTGCGAAGATTTAAATTATATATATCCTTATATACGATACCGCACATGTTGCCAGTATCAAAATTTACAAACACACATAGGAAGCTTTAATGACGCTTTTTTTTTTTTGATATCTGCACAGATAACTAATCAATCTAATTTCGATGTCTCCGTTTTATCCCAATCGTCATACAAGCTTTGCAAATGTATTCCTGGCACGTTTAGCCGAGCATCCAAGATTCTATCTGATATGGCCAATTTATAATCTCATTGTCAGACTTTACCCAAGAAGCAAACCAATATTTTTACGCCTCACGTGTCTCAAACTCTGTACACGCAATGTCCCACGAATTTAGCTCCTTATAAGTTGCGTGACTGCGTTTCCGTGACGCAAGAATCTACCAATCAATATATCCTCGAGAATATACATATGTATATGTGTACAGTCGGGCTCGAATCAGCTCAAATGCACGGAACGAAATCTCAATGCATTCTTCGATGTAGTTCCGATACCTTCGAATTGCATTCGATACCCTTTCGCTCTGGAAATGAATATCATTTTCCTGGATGCTGTAGAATGACGTAGGTATATTATACGTATGCATATATATATATATAAATGGCACACTCGGCACAGTCCACTGCTATCGTATCAAACTCTCGGCTGGAAAATTCTATTTCGAGCATAAAATGAACAGGATTCTAAGATAGTACGAGAGATAAAATTCATCATTTGCATCTTATACGTGTATACGTGTAATTATTTTTTGTATAAATATAAGAGACTTTTTAATATTTTATAGAGCATAATAATATTAGTTTATTTTCCATAGACGTTCTATGGAATATCAGGGGGGGGGGGAGAGGGGGGGGGGCTGGATGATAATTTCGTGGAATTTTTTATCTCTAGTATTTTTCAATGGTTTTTGCCGACGGCGGGAAATATAGTGGAAATACCGAAAGGGGGGTAGGAGGGTTGGGTGAAGCAGCGTGGGAAGGTGGGAGAGGCCACTGTCTGTCTTTCATGTAGACACAATATTCCAGAGCGAATTGGTACGGAACCACTTTTCTGCTCCTGATTAAACAATAAAAGAACAGTGGTCCGGAGATTATTACGTCCTCTGGATATTTGGAACCGGATTCAATTCTGGGTAACAGTCAGTACCAGGACTTGGAGGCTGCCCAGAGTATTTTGCTTTGATTCGTCTTCTTTATTAATCACGATAAATTGTACAGCTTTTTCTTTCAGCCTGACGGATTTCTATGTCACAACTGGCGACTTTACTTTTTAAGTCATTTGTCGTTTTAACGTAAGGATTTTGCCATGCGAAAGGCGCTGCTAGTTATGACAAAAATAGATTATGAATTTATTTGAGCGAAATACCTTGTGATACGTGACGGGGGTTGCTTTTTATATATTTTTGAAATTTCAAATTCGACTTACGGATGCGTGAAATTGTGAAAAAAAAATTTCTCGTTCATAATTTTGTCTGTGAAATAATATTGGACGAAAACAATAAATATTGATTTTTCACAGTTAGATACGCGATACTCGAGAATTCGTATTTCGACGATAAGAGTGCATAGTGCAATTCCTACACTGAGCGATTCTCATAGGTGAAACGATTCATATATTTTCGCTTGCGCTATAAAGGAGTCTGTAACTCGATACACGAAGACGGGGGGGAGGGAGGGAGGGGGGGGGGCCTTGAAAGCCAAAGGGAGCCAATAATTCCGTTTGACTTTCAGCTGAAATGTGAAACTCCGACGTTTGATCCTGGTTGGATGGTTCCCCGACTGTCTTCATTCTTATCAATCACACTCAAGGATGTCCAATCTATATCTGCCGCCATTTGTTGAAAGATTTTTTTTTTTCACCCAGGTTCCCTTAACGTCAACCCCCATGACCCTTCGTCATCTTACCCCCATGTTACTTCGACCTCGGATAGTCACAAAGCCCCAGATACCCTAATGAACCATATACGTCACGATATCGCGTACAATCTATCCGATAAGCGTATTGCTTTCACAAAGATCCCATCGAGTAAGTTTATATTTTTCAAACTTTTATCCATCATTATTTTGACTTTGTCCTTATCACTGGCAACACTTAGGCCACGTGACAGTTGACAGAAATATCTTGGGGACAGACGAGAAGAGCTTGCGTGGCAAAGCTTCGGGCTAAATCCCTGAAGCGTCCGAAGGGATTAGGATACGTTACACGTGGCATAAGGTTGATAAGGACACTTTCGGATATCGCGCTTCTGATACGAGCAACGAAAAGCATGCTTGTTCCATTTCGTAACACGTGGTTGATCTGGGAACCAATTCGAGTCGGCATAAATCGCCTGTCGGACGATCCAGTGAAGTTTGAAAAAATATTATAATGCACTTTTCCCAGGTGCTCGTTGCTGCTCCGAGGAAAAAGTTTCGCTCTGACGGATAAGTGAATTCATAAGAAATCCCAACGTCGTACTATCTGTACGTAAGTTGGAGGACATTTCGTTGTACGGCTACAGGCGTCAGTGCATCCATTTCTGAAACCCCTTTGGAAACTTCACTAGCCGCCGGTGAAAGTGCATTCTATTATACGTATGTGAAAGTGCATTCTAAGATACGTATGAACTACCGATACAGATATAGCGTCTTAGTTTTGTCATATCTGACCGAATGCAACGCATTCTATCATACGTATATGAAAGTGCATTCTAAGATACGTATGGACTACAGATACAGATATAGCGTCTTACTTTTGTCAAACCTGACCGAATGCAACGCGTTATGCCGATATGTGTCAGCCTAACGGCAGGTGTCCAAAAGATGAGCAACGAAAAAGCCTCGGAACGGCGTGCTAATGCTTCCGGACTCTCAGCCTTTCCTTTTCAGTTTCGCCCTTAATTTTTTTTGTTACGCTGACGCTTTTCCCTCTCTCTACCCAGCAGCTACTACCTATTCTCGCGCAGTACATCCCCTCGGTAATCGCGTTGCTGGAGACTAGTGGTCGGACGCTGTTTAGGGGACCAGAACGACCCTAGCACATCCCCACAGAAAATGGCCTCTCCAACCCGCCTTTTTCGCGTCAATGCGATCCGCAAAATCTCTCTTATTCGGCCCTTTACTATCCGAGCGCGATACTTCCCTACCCCCTGGTCGCAGCTTTCTTCGAGACTTTTCACCCTTCGAAAACTCCAACCCTGCGCTTACTACAAGTAAATGTTCTGTCGACGTAAAACAAAAACACTCGGTTTCATTTCCACTGTACGTCACCTCTTCTCCCTTATTCCTGTCTTACTGATTACACGGGACTGATAATAATTCTCGGAAAGCTCAAAAGTTTTATCGCTCCTCTGGCAACTGCTTAAGACGCAATCAGGATACTAGCCAAGTGTTATCATAATTTTTTATTATCTTTTTTTTCTTTTCACTGCCTCTATAAAAATTCCGAGTTATCATGAACGTACTGTACCGCGTAATAGACTATCCATATATAGGTATACAAAGTACGCTGGAGAATCTCTCACCCATCGGGCAAGTTAATCGATCACGATTATGTTCCATAATATTTGGGCGGAGGGGGGAAGGGGGGGGGGGAGGGAGAGGGAGGGAGGGAGTGGCAGTTACGCGTACCGAAAATGGAATTTTCTTTGACTACAAAAAAATTTTATATCATCCCATGTATATATGTATAATGAAAATACTTGAACCATAAAAAATGCTTGTGAAGAATTCGTTTCCGACGTAAATTTCCATGGGAAAGTCTGTTAAAATCCTTTTACGTCACACGCGGTATACGCTAGTCTAAATAAACTACGAAAAAGCCATTACAATATGATCGGAGGTACCAAACGAATATTTTCTTGACTCTATGAAAAATCCTATCCGGTACCAGTACTTTGTGAATATGGAAGGATCGAATGGCTGATCCATGTGCGGTTTGACTACTGAAATCTAGTGGGTAATGAAAACGAAGTTCTGATTCTTCAAAAAAAATTGTCTTGCGTAATATAATCTGTTTTTTTTTTTAATGATTCACTTACGAGGGCTTTCGCATGAAAATCGTATAGTCGTAAGTACGAGTGAGCTATCGGCATCCCATTAGCGTAGCAACGGTTTAGTGATTAACGCAACGTACGCGCAATTCATTATCCTAATTGCCTAATCGTGCCGCGGGAAAATAGTGCAGGCAATTAATAATCGATCGATATCACTAACGAAGTTCGATATCGAGACGGAGTGTCGCTCAGCGGTGATTCCAGTAGTGAAATATCGTATGTCTTTAAGTTCTTTCTTTTTTTTTTTTTTTTTTTTAATCGAAACTACGTAAAAGCAATTATTACCGCATAGTAATTTACGTTCTATATATACACAGTATATATGTGCATTTATAAGAATATAATATCACGTGCGAAAAAAGCCGATACGATCAGATGGAAAACGCAGAAACATACAGGCGAGAGAAATGCGAAAGTGGCCGAGCAATGAATTATAAATGCGAAGAGTCGAACTTTCTCGGTTGGTTCGGATTAGACGTTGAAAAAGTTTCTTTGGCGGTCGAGCACGTTTCTGAATCGCGGTTCGTTCTTATCTTTGACTTTTATCGCGATAGTCTAATAAAATTTCCAAGAAGCGCTCTTGGCACGGATGATTATTCCATGCGGGGTGAGGAAGCTGCATATTCTCGGCCGTCAAATTTAAGTAAGATAAAATTCCAACAAATGACTCTGGACAACAATAGGTCAAGCGGACACTTAGAGGTGTTTGAAAAAATTCTTATTTTCTTCTTTACCGACGATCAGGTCAGTGGCTGTCAAACTATTGACATGGGTCAAAGGTTCACCAGTAAATAAATATATGAGGAAACGTATGCAGTTGATGAACGACTCGGTTAAAATCATTATATATAGATATAATTTAGGTGAATATTTACATTCACTCGGACCCTCTTCGTTAAATTGCGAAGCCTCGGTTACACGTTGCGAATCGCCTTGAAGTTGATGCCATTTAAATATTTCAAAGCCACTGCCATTTACACTGGCTTGTTTCGCACGACATACTCGTCAGCATTTGGGATGGATCGATACCCCGAAATATCCTATCGATCCCCGTGGGTGCGATGAAGTGTATCGGCCGCCAAGCGATAGACGTGGAAACTGCCCAGAGGCTGGAGGTTACCACAGCGGGAGCTTTTCAAACTGAGCTTTCGGCAAAAAAGGCGAAACTGTGTCAATTGAAATTTTCATCGAAGACGATGACGTCGATACGGATTTATTTTATTAACAGTATCACCCAAAGTTTTAATTGACATTCTTAGGATACGTTTATCTTTTATTTCGTTTTTTTTTCTCATATTAATTAATCCTCTAAACATTCAGTCTTGGCGTAAATAAACATGACGTACGTGATAACTCTGACAGTCTGAAATATTCGTAGCAACGAAACAGCGTATGTCTGACTAGTTCGCGAATCTGGAGACAAATGAAGGACGAGGATTTTATTAAAAATTTTTATCAGATAATGACCAACTGCGTGGACCATTTAGCCGTTAATTGGTGTATAATTAGAGGAAATTGATCATACGTTCGGAAATACCTAGACGCGCGTATAGTATAGTATTATTGAGGTACATGCATACGTAAGGCAATGGCTCGAGCCTGCGGTCGAAATGCCAGCCATTGGTGTTCTTGTCACAAGTCAATTAAGCAACATCTTTGTCGACATGCACGTTGCAGGAACGTTCGCCTATATACATATATGTATGCTATGGGTGAGTGCACGAATCTGGGATGGATCCTTAATGATGTAAAACAGCTGGTATCCCGTTCCAGAGTGCATCGGTCCTTCCTCTCATTGGAAACCAAAGCCACCACCTAGACCGCCAGCACCTAGCCATACCTTACCTAGTGAACCTAGAGTAGAGCCACAGTTTAGGTAAACCAACCTACAGCCCACCTCTCGTAAGCCACTGTTGGTGGTGGCCTAAATGCCAATTGAATATGACGTTGCGGAGGTAATCAGTCCTCCCCCTGATTACACATTAGCTCGAATGAAGCTTAGAGGAGGAAATTGTAAAATTGCTCCGGTTCGATAGATTATTCTTAGAGGGTAAATCAATTTTGAGAAGATACATATATATATATATATGGTTTCTGGTATTTGAAAAATGATTGATCGAAATTTCATTGGATCACCTGAGAACGAGGGTTGCTCAATCGATCAAAACTGTGCGTAGGGAATAAGGTGCGATCATCCCTTTGACTAAGGGTCGAGAATTCGTTAAGGGCGATTGGGAAATTTTCAAAAGCATTCCAAGTGAATCGATGTTAATTTACTGGCATTAATATTTTTGTAAATAAGTGATGTCAGCCCCAGGGGCTACGAGCCCCTATTTAAGGGGTGAAGGAAAAATACGTAGGCCGACAAGAAGCTCGTTCGTCAACGTCTGTGAAATTCGTTCTTTCCGTCTTTCTTTTAAACACGTCACGAGTCCTTCGATCTGAAAAAAAAAAAAAAATGTTAACCAGCAACCCTCAAGATGGGGTGGAGGGTCGAGACCGAAGGTATCGCTGCTAGTTTAACTTTTGTTAAATTAAAATTTTTTCGATATCGTAAAATTCTCTCACTAACCCTAGGAGGCATTGTCGTCAGGCAGAATGACGATCGTCGAATTCCCATTCGCGCATTTTTTTGAATTTCAAGGTCTCCCCTAACTATTCATACATTTCCCACGTTTATGCATCCCCTGGAAAGTATTTTGAATCCGTGCCCGAAACTACCCCTAGCGCGATATCTTATCGCAAGGGGATTTGGCGGTCCTATTGTCAATTTAACGAAACCAGCCTGACCGCCCGCAAAGTCGAGCGACTTCAACGGACCTAAATGAGCCACTGTAACAGCTGGTAGTATGTATACCAGCTGCCAGCTATACCAACTGCCTATAGTCCCACCAGCTGTTGTACTCGTGAACCCAGCCTAGTCTACACTGAAGTCCTGTTTGTGTTCTCGAGGCCGGAAAGCCAAGGCCGCTTTTCTACCCTTAATGATCGTGTGTCGAGGTCGCAGACTTGGCTACTCTAATTCAGGCTGAGCTTCGAGTATTTTATGTGAAGCTTATCGATCTCTGCTTTGCTTATCGTTATAGGCCTAGCGCGATGTTCTCGAACCACCGTCGACCTGCGTCGTTCGACATTTTTACATTCCCTGGCACAAACTGTCAGCCCTTGTACGATGAACGTCCGATCCGATTGTTTCTCTCGTCCTAATAATTAATGACGATTCAAAATGGCGTCTTGGCATCCATTGCTACCTCATGCAACCAGTGACTACGGTTTATCTTTATTTTTCTCTTTAAGGCTGGCACTCCTGCACACTCTCTTCTTCTCGTTGAGAGAGGACAATTATGGGGCGATTCTATCTTGCGCTCTACGGCAGTATTTAAGGCACGATTTTAGATGGGTTATCAACTAGTTGGTTATTAACAATTGAATAGCTTACTTAGTGACAATCAAAATCCTCTCTTGGTATAATCATCTTTTTACGTGGACAGCTGTGTCAACGATGGAGGCTATTAATGGAATAATGGGCTTACTGATAAGAACTTTAATACCTAGTCATTAAGAAGTGCAGGAGCTTTAGAATAAGTCTGGAGAGAGAGAGAGAGAGAGAGAGAGAGAGAGAGAGAGAGAGAGAGAAAATTTGTGAAAGATGACAAAAAATTGCTAGGTGTATGTCAGTGAGAAACTGTTGAGGCACGAATCTCAATGTTCATTACTTATATTTTGTGGCAATGACTGTGACGTCTTGCTGATAGCAAATTGTGATATGCAATATTTACGATAATTATATTGGTTTTAAAACAATTTATTTAAATACTTCAATCTGTACTTCAATATGTATGCCGTTTTCATGTGACACTTTTCTGCCCCATGTGGCTGCTTTATTACCGATCGTATCAATTTTTTTTTTTTAAGAAACTTGAGCATGTAGCATGGAAAGAAAGTGATTAAGGTAAAAAAAGTTTTTGGGAATGGAAAAGCAGCACGAGAAATGCTAATCAAGTATTGTCGAATGTACGAATTAATATTACGAGGAACGACTTTTCGGTTTTCCAATGCACGACGTTGAAACAAATTAGAGTTAGGCTAAAGCTCGATCTGATTAACAAGTTATTAGGTTACGTTAATTGAACGAAGATAAAAAATTTCTAATCTTCATACATAAGGGTTAATTGAATGTACCGTGTTAAAATTTTCGATTAATTATTTTCTGACTTACGACATAATTAATTGAATCCCTTTCAATATATTCATATTGTTACTTAATTATTTTTACGTAATAAAAAATAGGATTAAATTCTTTAAGGTAAAAGAAAATCTTAAAGCATACAGGAAAATCTTTTAAAAAAATCTCCTAGTGCAGGCAGACCTCGAGTTTTCTTATATTTTCTTTTCAGTCGCACAGTGTGTGCTTAACAAAATGGCAGATGAGATTGAAAGTACGAAAAATGTCTCTGAAGAGAACATCGGACGAAAAGTAGTAAAAAAAAACACGTCGAATACGTAATTTTCAAGCAAACAGATCGCAATGCATTGTAAAACAAAATTTGCAAAATCTTTGAATTAAAACGATAGGGACGATATAAATATCATGCGGTTCAAGAAAACCGAAAACGAAAATATTCTGGTTCCCGATTGAACGTCTGGGTGTCAATTTTGCATTAGACTTGATTGAAGTTGAAAGTTTGAAAAAGACTGAGTCGAGGGTACATACAGTAGGCACTGGTCGGTTCGTCGCAATGGAAGATGCCTAATGAAGCTGTTTGTATGCAGCTTTGTCGCGTCATGGCAATCTGAGGTCTCGTTAAATTTTTAAGACCGTTTTCATGGATCCAGGAAATGTTAACCGGTAACTTGGATATCCTCCCCGAGGATATCCTCTTGCAGTATCCATAGTGGTGAATGACCTTATCCACCTCATTCTAGATCCACCACTATACTTTGCTCTCTAATCTATATCAGCCCCAGCTTCCGTGGACCCTAGAGAGTTTTAGATTTAGAGGGCGATAAACGCGTCGAACGATATCGCCCAAAATGGGACAGTGCACGTTTAGGATCTTTCGAAGATATTTTCAGGATGGATCCTTTCTAGCCTTTCACGACGAAATCACGAAAACTCTAGGAAAATCGGAAAAACACTTGAATTGGGAAATGGATTATTGGGAATTTTCGATTTGTGAGAAGAGGATGAAATAAAGATTTTTTTTAATTTATATAATAGCAAGCATGCGCCATACTTCTGGATCATCCAGTAAGATGATTGTCTACTATTTAAAAAAAAAGTTTTTTTAATATAAAAAGTTTTTTCCAGTGAACGACAAAATACCATGGAAGTATTTTCTTGCATTTTTTTTTGGAAAATTATGAAAAATGTATCCTATCCTTCTAGAAAATTATTTCGCCTAGGGTCATCTAGGGATTTAGGGAAACGACATCAGCCCCGGGGAAGGAAGGATCTGCTGTACCAGTGGAGAAGAGTTGGCCTCGATATCATCTGCCCGGAGCTATGGGTTATGTACAATATTTCGTGTGCTGGAAGGATGGAGTCTTTAGAAAGGCTGAACTAGCACTGAGACGAAAAATAAAAATATTTTTACTCCCAGAAAACATGGCAAAGGTATAAATAAAGAATGCAGCGACGGCATCAGAGTCGACGAAACATTTTCTCTGGTATACGAGTATGATCGATCGTGCAAAAGCGTAATGGATCACGAAGAAAAAAATATTTAATCATTCATCTCATTAAACGAGCATTAAAAAAAAAAAGAAAGCATAATATAATGCACGCCTCGTAATTTCACTTCACAAAAATAATTTCCTCCGACAATCCTAACAGACTCATTGTGGAAATCAAGTTGCTTAATTCGAACGTCGCAGGGATTTGGGAAAGTTATGTGCGTCCATTATTTCGCAAAATACATATACAGATATGTATATTGAAATTTATGCAAAATCGTCGTGACACAAGCCTATGATAAGGTACACGAATACATAAGACGAAAATCCTCATAAGATACTAAAAAAAGAAAAAAAAAAAAGACATAAATCTGAGGTTACGAAATATAGATACTTTTGTTTCACCATGAAATTTTGCTATGAGAACAATAGCTTCGCATCGAATAGCCCGAAGAAAGTGACTTAAACGTACGATGCATTCTCCCGAAAGATTCGTATTTACTCTAAAATGGCGGATATCGGATTCGCCTAGGAGCGAATTGCTGGAAAACGATTCAGACGATCCGTCGGGGCGCATTTAGCGAATCCGAAGTTGTAGTAAATCGCAAAAAAAAGCCGATATTTCCGCGGTAATCTCTGCACCAGGGAGCAGCACAGTACGCTGGACTGCAATGAGTCACGGCTCACAATGCAACAGTTTAGTGCATCGAGAAAGTGCATCTAGTAAAATTCATGGAAGGTTGGAACCACGCCGAGTACTTGTTGCCTCTCCGACGTCTCCCACCCCTTATCGCTTCTTCTTCTCTTATTCTCTCGAACCACCCCCTATAGTCAGCGTCACTCTCTCCCTCTCTCCCTCTCCTCCCTCCCTCCTGGCCCCCTTATGCAGAACGATGCACAACACAGTCTCACCCTCGTTCTCATTCTCTCCCCTCTCCATCCCCCCCTCCCCCTCCCTTTCCACCTTTATCCGTCCGTATGATCATGCCATTCCACGGTGATGATCCTCTGCTCAGCGGGGCTTATATTCTCCTTCCCAGCGACCAACCCCGTCAGAGACAAGGCGTACATACTGGGGGTTGCATATAGGCGACTATGCTCCATCCACAGGGCCACTCATCTTTTAGCCGACCCCATGCAGAACGCGGCATTTCTATGAATATCAACGCTCTTCTGTTCTTTCTGGCTGTTTCCGTTTTTCTCTTGATTGTCCTTCTCCCTTGCTCTTTCTCTCTCTCTCTCTCTCTTTTTTTTCTCCTACCGTCAGTCATCTCCCTCTGTGCAATTCCGCACGATCCTCCAGTGCAAATTTCTCCAGCCGTAACGTCGTTGACTGGCTGGAATGTCGGCCTTTTATATACAGAGGCTTGGGATATTCGCATGTTTCGCATATACCTATTAAATATTCTTAGGTCACTGGGTATGTAGAACGTCGACAAGAGACAAATGCATCCTTTTCATTCACTGGGACGTACATACGCGTTACGTCCTCGACGGGGTCTTTAGACAATGAAAGGTCAGACACCCGTGCTAGGATTTTGGGTATTGTTTATTTTTTTTCAAAGGGTGCAAATCGACTTGTTATCCAGGGTCATTTTTCCATTTGCAATTTTCCGAAATTTCAGCGGCCTGCATCGTGCGCGAAGCTCGTTTCTGAAATCGTACAAGTACGTAACAGTTTTTATCTGTATTTCTGTGTGTAATTACGTAAATATAATGCGCGCGTATAGACATCTGGAATCTCTTGGACACGGGGGTGGAATTGAAAAGGGGTTGTTCCGAGCAAGCGAATTCTAGAGAAACCGTGGAATCTAATCAGTAATCACGCTTGGGAAGACCCGACGAACGAGCATTACAACTCATTAGACAAAGTACATATACAACCCTGTTTGTTGCCTTTTACAACCCTTAATTATATTAAGGGTTGTCTGCTGTCTTACGGGCAGTCGGATGCATTTAGTACGCAGGTAAATGGCGAAAATCGATAACGTAATGCTTATAATCTTTTTAAGGGTGGGAGGGTGGAAAAAAAAAAGGGTTGAACAAATTAAAAATTGAAAATTTATAGATTAACGTCAGAAAAGCGGATTGTCGATAAACGCAAACTCGTTTTATTCCACCGGAACGCGAATCTGCAGCGGTAATGCAGTAGAAAACTGACAAGCAATTGCAATCCGGTGAGCAGCGGGATTTGCTCGATCCTCGTCAAATTGCAACTACTTCAGTCTCACGGACCAATGCAGACTCCTGTGGGTCTCTTGGATACTTAGTTTATTTTTTTTTTATTTTTTTTTTTTTCCAAACCCTTCTCCACTAATAAGGCCGATCAATGAAGCCGTCAGGGAAAAATTCTTCATCCCTTCTTTCACACCTAAATCCCGTAATTTGTCATCGCAACGTCGATCGACAGTATTAACGTTACTGCATGACAAATATTTCCATTACGTCATCGAGGCTTCACCCAAGGCTGATTGACTTTCATCTAACGTCAATGGATCAGTCTGGGAAACAATGGCTGTCCAAGATCGTGAACGATTTCGATTCCAAATTACATAATTCGTTCAGGTAACTATTATTTACGAATGAGCTTCATTTTTTTAATTTTTTTTTTTTTTTCAAAAAATTTGTAACTTCATGCAGTCCCTTTTTGCTCGCCTCAGACCGCACTCAAACGACCCACTTTTCAGCTTTGCAAAGTTCGAAACGAATAATCGGCCAATCTCATACAGTCCGTTAACGTCCAAGCGATTTCATCCTCCATCAGTCGAGCAGAGTGTCGCCCAAGCCGAGGAGTAGACTGCTATGTCTCTATCTTCTGTTTCATCTTTCAACTTTCTCCCTCCTCCGGCCGCCGCCCCCTTTGTCATCTTTTTTTCTCTCATTCGAGTTACACTCGGATAATTAGGCAGGAGGGCAGCTTTAAGACGAGCAAGTAATGAGGACGAGTATTTACCGCCCCCCGAAGATGTAAGAGATAATGGTACCCCCCCATTCCATTCTTCAGATTCGTATCACTTCCGCCCTTACCCATATCATCACCTCTGTTATCACTGGGATGACCTTTAATCGGCCGTAAAATCATTACTCAACCATACCTTTTTCCATTAGGACGATGCTAAAATAACCATTTCGACTGTTAAAGCGAATCAACCCTTGATAAATAATACGTGACAACCGACCCCTCAAGCATTAATTAGGCACAGCAGCCCCGTTACCAGATACCAGAAACATGATCGTTAGGTTGAATCATTAAGAAAAAAAAAGTAGTTCAACCTCTTTAAGGCACATTTCGTAATTCCTTGGCCCCGGGCAATTCCCACCGACTTCTATATCTATATCTATATACAGGGAGTAGGTGGATACACTGGGAGGGTAGGAGGTTGGATGGTGGTTCCATTCATCCTTATTTCAAGCTCATTGTGCGCTTCGTGTATTCAGCCTTTGACTTGACTCTCGTCGTACTGGCACAGCAGCGGCCATAAAGAGTCTGCGCCCATGTACGTCGTCGGAGGAACGAAGAAATACGTCCTCGTATATTCTTTACGTACAGTAAAGATATAATAACCAATAACGAAACTTTGAATGAAAATCTTACAAATGATTTCAGCAGTCAATTTATTGAAGTCACCAAAAATCATTTGCCTGTTCGATATCCGTGATATTGATAATAAATCCGTGTGCTATATATATATACATATATAATCTGTACGATCCTTCGCCTAGTAATAATTATGTTTGTCTGCACGTGCGAAGTAGAGCAGATCGAACGGTAATAATAAAATCGTTGCGCCTTTATCCATATCCAATAGCTAATTGAAGCCTGAGCTAGTAGGGGTAGGTAAGTAGACATCTACGTACTGCTCTTACCTATCCTATGACTAGAGCTTGAATTATTCAGGGGAGTTTTCACTGGAGCTTGGAAGGCTATTTCTGTAAGCGACAAAAGGGAGTCAAATAGAGCGAAAAGATATTTAAGGACTAGGCCGGGACTTTTTTCTTTGTCGCACCTCATGCCAGACTCTACCTAAACGTATGTCGTAGGACGGTCTGGGTATATTATGGCTTTTTTTACTTTCTTTTGGTCTTTTAATGGATACGACACGTCATGGTGCTGATGAGTCTCCTTCTTGTGGATTTACAGGAAATTAAAGAGACAGCGGGAACGTCTTTGTCGATATGTGTACAATCAGATCCTGACGGCTGAGTGTACACAGTTAAATGGTTCCTGGCCGGATCCTGATGACCCACGTTGGAGCAGTGGCGAATACGCTGACCTTTTACCTGATTGGTTCCCCACCAATGCTACTAACGTCTCCTCCATCGGCAATGCAACCTCTCCGACTAGTCAAGGTTCGCAATAGATTTTTTTAGCTTGATTTGCTTTGCCATTGCATATTTTTTTTAATTTTGCAATCTTTTTTGCAGATGAGTCACTCAGTCCTGTGCTTCCGCCGTTCGAACTTTGGCAGACGATCCTGATCGCGCTGTGCTTAGCAATCTGCATAGTACTCACCGTAGGCGGTAACATACTTGTACTACTAGCGTTTATCGTGGACAGAACAATTAGACAGCCGAGTAATTACTTCATTGCTTCACTCGCCGCTACTGACATGCTCATCGGTGAGTCTCGCTCATCCGGTATTTTTGGAACTATCAGGCGTCATCCTTATCTTTGATTTCAGGTACAGTTTCCATGCCATTTTATACGGTTTACGTGCTCATGGGGTACTGGGACTTGGGACCGTTACTCTGTGATCTATGGTTATCCGTTGACTACACGGTGTGCCTGGTGTCGCAGTACACGGTTCTATTGATCACCATCGATCGGTTCTGCTCGGTTAAGATCGCAGCCAAGTACAGAAACTGGCGAACGAAGAGTCGCGTGATATGGATGGTGACTATCACCTGGATCATACCAGCTTTGCTCTTCTTCATCAGTATATTTGGTTGGGAACATTTTGTGGGATATAGGGATCTAATGCCTGGTCAGTGTGCGGTACAGTTCCTAAAGGATCCTGTCTTTAATACTGCCTTGATCATTGGCTACTACTGGACCACTTTGATAGTGCTGTTTATACTGTACGGCGGCATCTACAAGACGGCGTACGACATGCAGAAGAAGAGCGAGGCGAAGCAACGTAAGATGCAGTCTATGGTAGCGCTGAGTGCTGGTGCAATGTCAGGGATGGCTGGACGTGCGGCGGGTATTGGAATATCAAAGACACAGAGTACTTTGCTCAGTCAGGACAAGCCGAAAGCAGTAGGAACTACACCTGGTGGTGGTGGTGGTGGAGGTGGTGGTGGTGGTGGTGGTGGTGGTGGTGGTGGAGGAGTTCCGGTAGCGTCAACTAACACCGCAGGAAATGGGGATAACGTTGATACTCAGAAGACGTCCTCTAAAACGGCACTTGGTACTGGTACCACTGGAGAACTTGGTACCAAACAAATGAGTGTACCGATTACAGCATCTGAGACGGAAAAATCGGAAAGATCAAGCAGCCCAGCATTTGATTCTGATGAGGATAGTACGGTTGGTCCAGCGCAGCAATTGAACTGCGGTAGGAAGAGATCATCTTTAGCTGGTCTGGTAGCACAATCCGGTGCGCTCCAAGTGTTCAGTAGTAATGGTAGGATAAATGGTATAATTCCAGTGAAGGTGGAGATGAACGTCCCTGCGAGGAAGCCATCCCCAACGAGTCCTGGCGGTGACCAGGTCACTGGGAGCTTGTCAAAGACTCAAACTTTGCCTCTGATCCAGGAGCAGAGCCTGCTAGATACGGACAATCCAATTGAGCCTGACAGGTCCAGCAGTACCCTGACCCCAGAGCAATCACTGAAATCAATAGGAACGAATCCAAGGACACGGCTTGGTACCATAGACAGCGAGGTTATGGGTAACAATGAATCCTTAAACACGACACCGTCTGCTCATTTGAGATTCTCTGTGATCAATGCTCAATCAAGCGCTCAACAGATCATCATACCGCCTCCGTCACAATTTCAAAGTAGTCCACCGGTTTCTGACACCACCTCCACATCGTCCTCGACGGACAGACCCAAATCATTGGTGGTATCAATTCAAAGTCAGATCACCTATGACATACTGACTGGTCTGGACGGTGCTGATCTTCGATATATGGACGAGAGTTCAGTGATAGTACCAAGTCCTTCTTATGAGAGTCCACCATCTTCTTTTACCTGCAGTCTAGCCAATCCGTTATCAACAGCGCCGTCATCGCCACTTTTAGGTAACCTCGGCACCTCAGCTGCCAATACCAGTCTTCTTCAGGCGGCACTGATCCGCGCAACCGCCCAGCAGGCCGGAACAACCCAAACACTTATAAATTCTCAGCACGAGCCAATCACTCAACATGCCTCGAGTCAAACACTTCCGCCTCGCGTGTTCATTACACATCAGAGTAACGCGTCCTCGCAGACCTCACCGACAGTGAGTAAAGTCAACACTGAGGTCACTGTCAAAGCTGAGGACATCAAGCGTCGTCAACCGGTGACAACGATAACGACAGTTGTCAACGAAACACCACCCCCTGTTGAATCATCTAACAGCATAACGGACAGACTTTCCGATCATGCACCAAAACCAGCCAATCCACCTCAGAACTCATCATCCAGCAGTGTTGTTCCAACGATTTCCGGTACCACGAGCGGAGCGGAAGCCAAGAGGCAGTCCAAGAAGAGGGAGGCTGGCGACGGAGAAGAGAGCGGCTCCAGGAGAGACTTCGTTAAGACTATTGGCAAGAGGCTCAAGGTGAAGACACAGAAAAAGGATCCCACTGTAGGAAGGCAAAAGTCCAGGACTGAAAATAGAGCCCGCAAAGCCTTTAGGACGATATCCTTTATTCTAGGAGCTTTCGTCGCCTGCTGGACGCCATATCATATATTGGCCCTCGTCGAAGGTTTCTGTGCGAATCCACCCTGTACCAACGAGCACTTGTACATGTTCTCGTATTTTCTCTGCTACGCGAATAGTCCAATGAATCCATTTTGTTATGCACTGGCGAATCAACAATTCAAAAAGACCTTCACGAGAATATTAAAGGGCGATTTGCACATGACGTAAGAAAAATATTTTAATTATTTTCATTTAAAAAAAAAAAAAAAATCAAAGAATTAGAGAATAACGAATCCGCGTGCTACGTACACGGCTACTATGGGATTGTCGAATGTAGGCCTCCCTGGAAACCGCACCGAATTATACGTGTGAATGTGGTCAAACTGGACAATAATGTAATTGAATATCTGTCTGAATGAAAAAATCGTTAATCGATAACACATGGAGCGAGTATATCGACAAAAAAAAATAATACCAATAATTGATATAATATATATATATGTGTGTAATATATATATATATATATATATATATATATATATTATGTAAATATAATTATTTTTCTTTTAATTGTCTCGTGACCTAATCAACTGTATATAATGTATATGTGTGAATATTTCTTAATTTATACATACACATTACGACACGCGTATATGTTAATCAGATATGACAATTCGTATGCATATACACTCACAATAATATATATATATATATATATACAGTAGAGAACAAACGAACGGTATAACGAAATTAATAATAATATTAATAATCAAACGTCTTATAAGCGCCGAACACACAAGTCACGCGTATCCTGTTAAGTGAATATTATGCGACACATAAATAAACGTACTAGAGCTAAGTTTAAGAATTAAGATATCGATAAACCGTAAGTCGTAGAGATTATTAGTTACAGTTAAAAAAAATAATACTGCGCTACGTTCATCGCGCAAGCAGAATAATTGGTGTATCTCTTAAGTCATGATTACGAATAAGATCACAATTAAAAGACACAAAGTGAAATGTTCGAATGCACGAGAATCCCGATAGAGGCGCTCGTTCGCGTATACGATTGTGACGTGGGTGTGTAAACTTCGCATATGCACATATATATATATATATATATATATATATATATATATATATATATATATATTCCCAATTGTACTATCGGTGATAATTCATTGATTAACGTCTCGCTGATAAAATCTGATAAGGATGGAAAGAGCATAGACAACGAAGTACAAGAGAGTAATCTCGGCACGAATATTGGGGTATCGAAAATACTTATGAATTCGAGGAAATACTTAATCAGGAACGTACACTGCCTTCAGTGCCCTACATACGTGCAACAGGCCTTTATCATTTTTTTTTTTTTTCACGAATTTTCATACGACTGATACCCCGTGACGGAACGAATATTTTGTATATCTATTGCTCATACAGGGAATAATTTTTCCCTGGCGAAATTTCAATCACTTAATTATAATTTGCATCGTGCGTATCTATGACACGCGTGATGATCGTATATGATTGATCCGTAGCCTCTTAATCGGGATAAGACAGTGTGTGAAAGTATGCATGAGATTATTTTAACTGATAAGATAGGTTGCCCGGTGTTGTTTTGTCTGCGTATGTGACGCGTGCGATGGAAGAGATGAAAATGGGCAGTTAAAATTAAAAGATGTTCGTTCAATATGTGAAATGTTTTAAGGGATAGGGAAGGGCCCTGGATGATTATTATGCCGCTCCTGAGCCCCCTGTCGGCATAATTCTCTCTGTAGTCTCTTTCGTTAATCCAAAGCACAGAAATTTTACGCTTAACCTAAGTCCATTCCAGTTGTGTCGGTCGGTATTATGTATCGGTGACGTATTAAAAGTGCGTGACGTAGCACCAAATTAAGGCTTCATTATTTATTAAGGTAGATACACAAGATCCATTTGTTTTCGTATTTAACATTTTATCACTGCGAACGAAGAACAATTGTTTTTTTCCATGGCGATACGATGACACTTTTTTTTTCTTTTTTTTTTTTTTAATAACACGTACTGCGCACAGTCTGTCCCAGATTTCTACGGGCAGCTTCGAGAATGAAAACTCGTGGGAAACCTAAGTAAAAGTTTCCCGAGCATCTGGCGGACGAGTTTATAACTCGTTCGATGATAAGGAGGGTGAAGCGTTTACGTCGATAAAAACTGTCGAGAACTATAGGTTAAAAAAAAAAAGGAAGACTAGGAGTCCTGACGTCGGAGAAAAGTTGACTACGTGTAGAAAATTGTAAGTGGAGCTAGAAAAATATTAGACAGTTATTTAAAATAAATGTAAGATCCAAAATGACATTCCTTCTGGTACAAGCAATGTAAATAATTAGTGAAAATTGAAATTTACATTGTCACGAGATAGAAACGCGTTCATTTTTACGTCAGTGATATACATTCTAGGTGGCTGTAGGGCAACGATTACTGGGACGACGGATATTCGATCGAAACGTATCAATAGATATTTTATATTGGAAATAATAATAAATCTCTGTACAATGGATATGTTATGTCTCCCGGAAAACAACCTACGGTCGCGTTAAAGCGTAGATGCTTCCCTGTTGCTAAAATTTAATGACGGATCTAACTGTTTCTAGGTATGACTGTCACGTACGATGCGAACGAAACTGAGCACCTTATATAAGCGAAGTAGAAAAAGGAGAATAAGTAATCAGACACGACGGGCATTCAAAAGGAAGCGTCTTCCAGTATCGTGGAAATTCCTTGCTGTACATACGTACAGACGCTTTGTAGCTTGAAGCCATGTAAGCTGAAACGCTCGGTCTATATGTATATACATTATGTTGTATATATATATACACATATATAAAACGTAAAATATATAAATATAGATGGCGCAGTCGATAGATGATGCAATACGTAGCCAGTAGATAAACAGATAAATTCCTAGCAAGAATAATAATAATAATAATGATGAGCGACATTGGAAAAGCCATACGGAGGCTGTAATACGTAAAAGACGAAGAAGGAAGAGGCAGTCAATAATAATCAACGTGAGAAAATTAAGCAATAAGTTTACTTATGTCATTTAATTAATTGAATATTCACTTTCATTTTGTAAAGTCAATTAATGTCGTTAGGACATTGTTTAATTGTCATTTTATTTTTTTTATCGTTTTTTCAACCTCTTTTACACGTCTCAGCCGTCACGCGTCATTGAAAGAGTAAAGTCTATGGAGGCGTCGGTAGGTCAGCTTCCTGGTTGTGCGACGACCGTGGTTTCCCCCAGTACCTTCCACTCTCTACCTCAGATATAAGAAACAAAGAGAATTATGAGACAAGCTATAGTGCCCCGAGCATACTTCATCATTATTGTCGTCATTGTTATTCGAATAAAAGTCCAGGACTGTACGTTAGTTTGAGAAAAAGTACAGTCGGTTCAGTAATATAAAGAGCACGTAGAATTCGTATGAAATTTAATCTAACGAGGCAATTATATTGATCGAAAGTCCATGCGTTTGATAACTCCCAGCGACCGTTGGCCTAATCATGAAATTCAAAGGATCCGGAGGAATCGTCAATTGTCATTTGCAAACAATTGATATATTGTTTTATGAGCTTGCTATGAATTTCTCTAATCGTATTATCTAATGGACTTTTATAGTCTGGTCGTTACATCCGGTACCCTAGGAGCTGCCGTCACTCACGAACGTCTTAGCAAGAAAATTCAATTCCGCGAAATTTATGCTAGCCGCAAATGTCTTGTTCGTAGGTGAACGTCGGTGGGTCAGAGGTTAAATTTGTGAACTGATATCCCTTTTTGAAGAACGGCTGAATCTCAGAATTCCTCTGATAGAGATTTTATACTAGTCGTATATAATTTTTGGCTTCTTATTCAAAAATTCTTCCCTCCCCCCCCCCTCCTCCCCCCCCCCCCCACCCCCCTCGTGATTATAACTCTTTTCAGGAAAGCGTGAAAACGCTTTTCACTGACGACGCGGAAACTGTCTGACTGTATTTAGGAGGATGAAATTACGTATCGCGTTACACGTGTGTATTCTCGTCAGATATTCATATATGGATGATCCGCTTACCCACATAGCCTAAAGGAATAATCGATTTTCATGTATGAAGCGTTTGGGATTAATCGTAAGATTAACTGTTGGATGCTGTGACGATGCAATTTCGAAATCGCGCTTCGCTCGACAATCTCGTGCACACTAAAATGGGAATATTGATGGTTAGATAGGGTACTGATGATAATTAAGGGTACGATTGCAGCTAGAGTCGGGTGCCAGATTAAAGGATAGTTATTAGCGGTTAGTAATCTTCCTTATTTGTAATGCACTGTAAGATGTAATGAATCTAGTCTTGAAATATGTACGCGCAGGCAATTGCAATGAAGTCGAATAAAATTATATGAATCAAACTGTTTACGAGATATGGTTTTTTATTTGAAATAAAAATCTGTTTCTTTCGATTTAAATAAAGAAATTTTAATTGGTAATTGATTATGTCTTTGATGTTGATGGTCTTTCGAATTCTCGTTTCACGCCCTCTAGCAATCTGCCATCTGGCAGATTTTACCGGAACTAACAAAAATGTCACGAGGTCCGCAGATTCCATGTTGCAGCCATACTTGAAATATGGAAGTAAGAATATAACAAAGTGAAGTATAAAACTGAAATAAAAAGGATAAAGAAATGAGGATGTAAAGAACAAATAAATAGAGACAAAAAGAATTGAAATGGAAGCATCGAAAAGACCAGTATAGCACACCAGCTCTTAGAACAATGAGTGATCCGAATCAGGGTAGCTCCTTAAGTGCTATCCCCACTCCTCGGGTCCTGCGTGGTAAATCTGCGCTTCGACAAATTTTGCAACTTCCAGTACTTCTAAGTCTTCTTCGTTGTTATAATTTATGAGTGTTGGTTTATAAATATATTTAGTTAATTAGTAACTTTAACTCTTGAGCAATTGGAACTTTTAATTTTTCAAATTCATCACGATTGAATTTTGAAATTTTAGAAAGTTTGAAATTAACTTTGTATGTTTTACGAGATTTTAATTTGGCCTTAATTTAAAACTTTAGCATTATCTGAGGCTCCACAAGCACAGGATTCGTCTCCTCTAATATTATATGATTGGAGATTACGCAATTTCGTAATGACACTATCTAGTGGTAAAATAGCTAAACTACAGGAATCTTACATGCTTCCTTAGGTTTTTGTGAAATAAGGTTCTTGTCCGTACTACCTCACCATACGATGGTAAATTATTACACACAATTATCCTCAATGCTGTAAGCGTCAAATAGTGTAAACTCAATGAACTGCAATGAATCTCAAGATGAGTAGGGAGATGCACAACGCTACGATTTTGGGCGACACCAAAATCATGGCGCTAAATCGTAGTGACGAGTCCGGGAGTAGGATTTTGTGATCATCGCCTCCGTCGAAAATGCGAATTCCGTCGTAGCCGAGCGAAACGTGACTACGAACCTGCAGCTTGGCGGCAGAGGTTCTCCGCTACCACTCCGCTAGTTCCGAAAGCAACCCTTAGAACGAGACCAGGAACTACAGAACTTCTCTAGAACTATTGAAAAAGCCTATTGCTGTAACATTTTAGAGACATTTTTAAGAAAGTGCGGTGCCAACTTGACATCATGTAGGACCTTAATTTTTGAAAAGTGTTTCATCAATAGACAAAAAGGAATAAGAAGAAGAAGGAATAAGAGAAAAAGAAAAAAATTAGTTGCACAGAAATA
>JASANN010000028.1:825190-864981 GCA_031762395.1 Calameuta pygmaea | reverse complement strand
GCTACGACGGAATTCGCAATTTCGACGGAGGCGATGATCACAAAATATCCTATTTCCAGACTCGCCGCTACGATTTAGCGCCATGATTTTGGTGTCGCCTAAAATCGTAGCGTTGTGCATCTCCCTACTCATCTCTGGTTTTGTTAGTACTGGTTAGTACTCTTGATCACTCTTGATGGTTGCTCGGAAGTTCATTGTACACAACAATGTCGGAACAAAAATTTGAAAGGTACATTATTTTTTAAGTAAATGTTAAAAAAAAGTGATTTGTTTGTAAGAGAAACAACGATTGTTGTAACTTTTTGAGTTTTCCAAAAATTATTTACATGGGCTCCATATAGACTATTCGCAGAGGTTATGTAGCCTGAAAGAAAAGATATTAATGAAAAATTAAATATATTTTTATTATTTTAGCATTTCAGATAAGCCGGACGGCTGTTCTACAATTTACAATGATGAGAAGATAAAAGTTAAACCTGAAGAAAAGACAAAACAAAAGTCTATAAAGCCAGACGAATCCGCCGAAAAAACTAACGGCCGCGGCAACAATAACAATGAGAATGCAAATTGCTATTGGTAATAACATAGCTTGCATGTTTAAATAAATTTTTATCAAAAAGTCAATGACATGATGTTGAATATATTATTACAGCGGAAAAGAAAGGAATCTCAATATTGCAGAATTACTCTGCGCAAGTTGCTCAAGATGGTTTCACGAATCTTGTATTGGATACCAATTGGGAAAGCTGGTACCGTTTATGATGAATTATATATTTATGTGCAAAAATTGCTCACCTACAGGTTTAGAGAGTTTTAAAAAAAATCAGGCCCGTGAGTGTGCAGACTATGTTACTAAAATTTTAAAACAAATCTTTTGTTATCTAAAAATTTCTTATTACATTATTGCAGCATTTCCACAAATGTGTGTAACTGCTATTGCTAATTTATTGCAAACATGCCAGAAAGACAGTGAACAAAGAACACTCTTTCATAAGGACAAAGATATTATACCGTTTATAGAATGTCATTGGGAAAGTATGACGACTATGCCACGCAGGGTAACACAGTCATGGCACGCAACTGTAAGTTTTATAATTTGTATGCATGAGTAAATCGTGAGATTATTAGATACGCTGCAAACGATAGTAGTTCAAACCTTATACCTTAATTGTAATCTATAATGCAAATATTCATTGATGCAACGAATGAATAGATTCACAGAGCTTTACTCAAAGACGTCGGAACACTTTTCACAATGGATGAAAATAATACAGATGGCCAGCTATTTGGACTCACAACACCAGATCTTGTCTTAATAAAGCCCAATTATGAAGCAATGATCAAAGGTGGTCATCTCAAAGTAACTGAAATGGGTGTACAACACGTTGGTAAGTGATGTTTTTTTAAATCAAACAAAAGGCACCAATATTTTATAATAAAACACGCTAACTCTATCAATGATTAAGAATCTTTATATATTGCATATTGTATGACAAGTGTGATACCCCTGGACACTAATTGCCTAACAGATTCAAAGCTCTCCCACATATGTCTACACATGTTATCTTATCATTAGAATACATATCACTAAGCTATCACATAATGTGCTTCTTAATCATCAGAGATGTTAAAATCAGGTATGCTTGCCTTAATAAACAGACATTTATTCTTTTATTCAATTTACTTACTATATTTATCTTACAAATTTTTATTCCATTTTTAATTTCCACATTAGATCTCACAAACAACCTCATTATACTTTACCTCCATTTACAACGATAGAAGCACAGTGAATAATAGCAAATTGATTGTTTAGACAGTAATATGACTATGCAATTGTTCTTACCTGAGTATTCCTAATGTACTTCTATTGTCATGAAACAGTGCCACTGACTGGAGGACTACGAGGGCGCAATGCAAAGCGCAAATTTCCTGGAGAAGGTGCAGGAACAGGGCCTGGTAAGAAAGGGAGAGGATCAGATATGACCGCACCGAAATTACCTGCACACGGTTATCCTCTTGAACATCCCTTTAATAAGGATGGTTACAGATACATTCTTGCAGAACCTGACCCCCACGCACCTTTCAGACAGGTGAGTTGCGCGATACTAGTAACTCAACAACAATGCAATATATGACATCCTACTCCAAGCGTTGTTCTTTGTTATATAGGAATTTGATGAAAGTAGTGACTGGGCTGGCAAACCTATTCCTGGTTGGCTTTACAGAGCCTTAAGTCCTAGCACTGTTTTATTAGCACTGCACGATCGTGCTCCACAACTCAAAGTTTCAGAAGACAGATTGGCTGTTACTGGAGAAAAAGGATATTGTATGGTCAGAGCTACTCATTGTAGGTCACTATAATACGTAATCTATTGTTTATGTCATAATAGCAGACGTGGATAATAAATATAATTATATCTATTAGGCGTGAGCAGAGGTTCGTGGTATTGGGAAGCAACTATTGAGGAAATGCCTGAAGGATCAGCTACTAGATTGGGGTGGGGACAAGAATATGCTAATCTACAAGCACCACTTGGTTATGATAAATTTGGGTATTCTTGGAGATCTAGGTACGGATAGTGAATTATTTTATAATGAATTAGATAAGGTTATATAATTGTATTGTTCAAACAGGAAAGGTACAAGATTCCATGAAAGCAGAGGTAAACATTATAGTTCAGGTTACGGTGAAGGTGATACCTTAGGATTTCTGATAACATTACCCGACACTCATAATGCTTCACATATTCCCAATACATATAAAGACAGAGTAAGCCCTGCTCATATAGATAATTATGTATCACTTAGAATTTTATTCAGCAATTATAACTATATTTGGTTTGCAGCCTCTTGTTAAGTTCAAGAGCCATCTGTACTATGAGGAGAAAGATCAAGTGCCTGAAGCTCTGAAAGCTTTAAAGCCATTGATGGGCAGTAGAATAATATTTTATAAAAATGGAGTGTCTCAGGGTGAGGCATTTGTTGACGTGAATAGCGGTGCCTATTTCCCGACTATTTCAATTCACAAAAGTGCGACAGTTTCTGTGAACTTTGGTCCAAATTTTAAATGCCCACCTACGAACAGTTCTTACAGAGGAGTAAGCATCATCGATCACATTGTTTTGATTCACATGTTATTCGTCATATATATTATAAATACAATTATTTCTATTACAGATGTACGATAAGGCTGAAGAATCAATAGCAGAGCAATCAATGGCTGATATTTTGTATCTTACTGAGAACGAGGGAAAGCTACGACTAGACACATTTTCCTTGTGACATTAATAGAATATTTTTGTTTCGCATTTTGAATTACACATTGATTTCATTAGTTTGAAGTCAATTTGAATTTAATTTAATGCAAAATAACTAGGCATATTTAATATGTTCAATTTATTTTAATTACTCTCTTGATAAATGTATATAACAAGACAATATCAGTCATTGAGGTAAGGAAATAAATAATAGAGGTGTATTTATTTCTAATATACCTTGGAACTGTATGGAATATGTACATTTGGAAGCTATAAGATTCCTATTTACTTTCCAAAACCACCTCTGCAAGCAGGACTAGGTTCAACAACATTGCTGCTATCCTTCCATTGATCTGGTGTTTTAGCCTTTATACATAATGAAAAATGGATGTATTATCAAAAAAAACCAATAGAAGTTGATGTATATTTACAATAGACAGACACTTACTACTATCGATAATGCATGAACCCCATTTTGTAACTCTGTCTGTAGTAACTCATTTATCATACGATGACGCTAAAATATACAAATATCTTATAATAAATTAAGAAATACCGTCAGACCTTTTAAACAAATAATGAAATGAGTTTTACCTTTATAAGAGGTTGGCCATTAAATTTCTCAGATACGACAATTACTTTAAAATGTGTCTCTGCTCCCTTTGGTACATTGTGCATATAAGATTCATTCAAAATATCCAAATGAGATGGATTTAAATCTTGCAACTTCGTTCTTATTGCCCCTTCAATAGGTTTCTCTGCACTTGAACTACTCATGCTTCTTTGAAATGCGAATAAACGTCTATAAGCTATAAAATGTAGCAATTATAAAAAAAAAACGAATGATCGTCTCTTCATTCAAATATAAAACAGTGTATAGGAAACGTTAAACATTTAGACAGTCCATACGGGGGTCTGTCTATTCTAAGCGAAAAATAAACTTAACCTAAGAAAGTGACCCAGATCGTTTCGCCTAGAATGAATAATGAAAAAAAAAATCAACGATGCTTAACTTACATTGTGTCCGTGAAATTACAAATTTATACATTAGGAATTTATATAATAGATTGTCAATCCTGCAAACAGTGTCGAAAATCTAAACATCGACTTTCCAAAACTTTCTTTCGTAATCCCCTAATGCTTACGCCACTGAATCTACCCCCCACCTTAACGTTCATTGGCTGATGGCGCCATCCCTTCTACACTGTCCAATACTCCGTAACTATACAATGGCGTAAGCATTAAAAAGATTTAAACGATTCGTCTTATAACAGTAATAGATTTTCTATAGGTATAATCTCCTTCATATTTTCAACAAATCAGCTTCATTTGACGAGATATTTAAGTAAAATAACTACTGTGAAATGTAACGTCTACGAAATACATAATTTCGTTCTACATTTTGTCGTTAACATCAAGAAACTTTCATTTGACACGAGAATTCAAAATATGTTTGATAAAAAATTAATGTAGAAACTTCGATGCAGAATTTCGAAAACACGAATTCATGAAGTTAAATTGCTCGTAAAATTATTATAATAATTATGCATAAGATATATGTGTAAGGTTGAAGAAAAAGTATACCTAAAGGAAAGGTTTGTATACAGGGCATAATTCATTTGAAACATTTTATTCGACATTTCTTGTATTCTGATATCTCCAAAAAATTATCAAGCTGCGCAGAAGGTTTTCTAACGTTAGATTTTTGACAATATTAACAAGTGACTAGGTAGTGCGAGCGCAGCCCCATACTATTATTATTATAACCATTACAAAAATTCTTTTACTATGTAGATATGTAGGCACATCGTCGGTTCTTCCTGATAGTATCATTCCGTGCTAACGTTATGCAACTGCGTTGACTTAAATAAACGTTACAGTACACTATATTTACAAAATCGAATGACAATTCCACGGTCAAATTAATAGTGACCACACACGAATGAGACTAACAGTTTTCCATGTCCACGTTAACGTGAAAACGTCGGCAACCCTTTCTATCTACATGGGATCAGTATTTTTTGTTTTACAATTTTTTTTTTCATCTGCACGAAAACTGCCTTAAATTAGGTAAAATCAATTGTATATGTGCACAAAAGAAAAACGAAAACAGAAACATCGTCGTCGTGTGCGAACGTAAAACACAGTTGGATATCTCGAAGACGATAAAAAGAAAAGTTGCGCAGTAACGATGATTTTTCCGTCCTAGTAAAATTTATTACGTTATAGATCAGCATCGACGCATCCGATCTTTTTAAATCGTGACTACCTACAGTACTGTGTAATACAACGATTCATCAACTAAAATACTATGTTAGCACGTAGTGTGGGCTCAATATGAGCCGTCATAACGTTAATAATCTTAAATTGGCCTATGTTACAAATTACTACGAAATGCTACGGCTTTTACATATTATTATTATATATCGCACTGGCGAGAGAAGAGTCTAAGCATTAGCCTAGGCCCGACCTACCAACAATTTGTTTGGACAATGAGCGAAACGTAGAAACATAAAAAGGACAGGTCTCTTCGGAAATTACTGTTGGACCGTTCATGGGAAAATTTTGTACGAGGTTTGCAGAGAAGGGAAAACATTGGCCACTCACTCATAGTAAACGTGAAGAAAATAAAAGTATACGAAGAGAGAAAGAAGAAGAAAATTGGTTCATCGTATTCGTTATTGCTTTATACATCTATTTACATACGACAGAACTGCCAAAGCCTAAGCAGCAGTCGAACGTTATACTCAGGTATACATTAATACTAGTGATTGAAGTTTCTAATCGTGTAAAAACGTACACAAAAGCTACGAGGTAACTCGTTTTGTCGTACTCTTTACTTTTTCAGTCTCATGAAGTTCTTCTTACGCGATCGTCCTTCCCAATCGAAGTTATCACACTTCTGGCCTTGATACCGTTTTCAGTGTGAACAGTAAACGGCGACGGCACTTTCCGGACAGCGAGCTTCGTTCGTTGAAAAGGCACTTGGGGTCGTCATTTGATCGGCTGATGGCGCTGATTCTACATGGCGACGCTCTCCAGGATGGTTGGTTGTAATGCGCGCCTTTCAAGGACCACAAGTGGACGCTAAAATTAGTGATCGGATAACAAGAGCTTGTGCCAAAGACACATCCGACCCACCAAGGTGGCGGCACTTCACTTGCGGCCTCGAACACTTTTAGGCACTCGGCTGATATGTGCTCAACTGGGGGGCTTCATGCCCCTTTTTCCACTTTCACGACTTTGGTCTGTCAAGAACCTTTTCGAATCTTCAACCGAACTGTACATACAGCGCGCGCTTTCCATTTACAAGCATAACTCCCCTCCCTGCCGATCTTTCATGCTGAAACTTTCCCAGCCTCTTATTCGATTTTTCCATTCCCTTGACTTGCTCTCTTCTCTCTGCTGCATCCTCTTCGAGCGTTCTTTTCTCTTCTTCGCAGATCGGTAGACGATAACTATCTTACGGTATGGGAAAGCATTGATTACTGAGTGGAAGGTTTATAGAGAAGGCCGTGGATAGCCTTGTCAGGGTCAATAGACGTAGATGGTCTTCAGCTGATCCTTGAGTTCAGGAGGAATGGCACATGTCTCTGTTTCCGGCTTCCTCTTGACCAAGCGACGCCAGCGTCCCCCCAAGTTCTTTCGGAAGCCCTTCGCAAATCCTGGCCTGTCCGACGATAATCCATGTACAAGAGTGTCCTAGAACACAGAGAGAACAAAACGTTCGACGTTAATAAAATTTCAAAAAAATACATTTAAAATTAGTCTCTTAAATTTTGACGTCGAGCCTGCCCCGAGGCATCAGGGGAAAGGAAAGACTACTCTCTCTCTCCTTACCGACATTTTCGGTCTACACCATCATCCATTTCTACTACGGACAGTCTCGAACAGTCGTTTCTAAATATATAACTTAACAAAATTTGCATACGACCCTCCCCAGATATCCCCTCCCCTCCCCCCTCCTCCTCCTCACGATTCCCGTTCCATCAGCTTTGAAATATTTATCCATGGCGCCTGGCTGTAGTATTACCCACGTTCATAGCATGTCCCGTGCGTGAGAGGGACGAGTATAGGGTACAATCCAGTCAGCCTATTAGAAGCCTTGCCACCAACGCCAAGAGAACAAGTATGGCGTCCCGTACACGCGTCGTTTCATGATCGATAATGCGCCAGCGTTTTATTTTGGTCATTGAACCAGAGCCGTCGACCCCGATGCTACTCTTAACGTTCCAAGAGCATAGCCGCCATTAATTACTGTTACGATTATTTCGAGGACGATCTAGACTCAACTCTCATTTTATATGCCAGCACCATCACCAGGAACATCCTCCTATTGCCAAAGCTATACGCGACCGGTTCTTGCGAAGGAGAAACGAAGATAGCGATATATATATATACACATACATACACACGTATCCATCTCAGCCTTGTCATTCTCCATGTTCTTTTTGTTTCCAAGAGACAGAAGCTATAAGCAAGGAAACTTCGTGCAGTACTGCTTACAGCAAGACACAGCCCCTTACGAAATCGTTCTTGTTGCGTCAGTCTACAATACACGTTATCGCCTATAGTCTAGCGCCTGGTACACTACCTATAGTAAAAAAGAAGCTAGGGCCTAACTGGAATGCAGCTACATGGGAGCGCTCCTTAACGACGATTCGGCGAAACTGGCAACCGAACACCCAGAGCCGTCTCGACACCTAACGTTATTTCGTCGGCACGGGGACAGCTGCGGTTTGTCCTGGGTGTCTGGGTGTCTGGGTCTGTTACTTACCCTAGCTGCTGCTCCCTGTTGAGAAAACCTGGCAAATGGCCGATCGGATTGCTGCCGCCCACCCACGCTAAATTTAGAGGCGGGCTGAAGTAACCTAGCGCAAAAGTAGCCTCCCTACTATACCTCACTCGACACCTATTTCAATCGGGACAGACATTTTTCTTTTACTAGACTCTTCGTTGGAGCCACGAGACAATGATAGCTACCTGAAAATACTTGACTTTACAAATTTATAGGTACAACGACGAGGGGAGTCTCTGTTTACCTCAGACTGGCGCTTTCTCGCTGTTCCGTTTGTTAATACTGTTAAATTGATATTACGTAAGGATTCCAGCAGTGAAGTTGGCTGTTTGCTTTTGATATTTCAGAGACCAGTTACGACTGCGGCTAATTTCACGTGTAATATCCTTGGCGAAAAGACTACTTGATATTCGAGTGAATTCTCGTCGAGAACTTCACAATAACATTCTTGGATACATTTTTTTCTAAGCTCTTCGTGACCTTCGAGAAATCGTTTGACTCGAGCGCGAGTGTCTTGTCCCTAAACGTACGATAACGCCATACTTTATTCGCGGCGCAAAACTAACTGATCATTCCAACGCTTGTCGTTAAGTGCCGCAGCACTTTGTACGTCGCGTCGTCATTGTTTAACAATCAATTCTATCCAGTGAGAATCGCTTACATGATATTGTTAAACGTGTACGTTTTAACAGACACTGTTTGAAATTGTACAGAAGCTTAATGGTGGCTCGACTAGGGCGGCGCTCTCTTATCTTGAACAGGAACTAATCTTTACTAGGAAATGATATCAGCTTTACGCACAGAGACCAAGTTATAACGGTAATGTGCCTGTGGAGGATAGTCTGGATATAAACACGATTCTGTCCGCGATCTCAGTTTAAATATTCCAGTGATAGTGACTGAGCAGATAACGCATGATACCGATATTAGTGATGATAACATACAAGAAGGTGGTACCGCGATAGGTAGAGGATATAATATAGTATCAAAATCAAAACAAACAAAATCCGACAGCAAACTCTTGGTATCAACGGAATTATTTTTTATGCGCAAAAACATTTGTTTGTCGATAAACAACAAAAGTAGGTGAAAATTCGTTATTCGACGTTAACGAGATTTCGAACCCTCTACAAGTTTGACTTGCGAAACGTGTCTTGCAACGTTTTTTTGCGAACTACTCTCTCTTTCGGTAGTCCGTGTCACGAAGTAAAACGGTGGGGAATTTTGCAAGGAGCCCGGTTAGAAAAGATTTCGGCGTCGAACGATTGTTACTAACGGATACGAAAAAGTGGAACGTCCTCGCGGTAGAAACTGATGGAAGTTTGATACGAAGGTCGGTATTATTTTGGTTACTAGATAACGGAATGGATATTTACCTGGTCGTTGTTGTACAGCGTGTATTGTGGCGGCGGCGTGTGCGGCGGTGGATAAGGCGGTGGAAATTGCCAAATGAATTGTCCTGTGGTGGTCGTGTAAGTAAGTTCCGATTCTGTAGTACTGCCCAAATCCGTAGTGCAGGGTCCTTCGCTTTGTGGTGCGATCGAAGGTGCAGACGGGGTGACAATGGCAGAGATCGGAGTGGCGGTTTGCACGACCGGCGGTTCAGGATGTACGGAATTCGAGTGATCCTCCCTCTTCCGCAATTTGCTGCGGACAAGTCGGATCGCAATCATGGTCCCGTTGCTCCCGACCATCTTATACTTCAGGTACAGCTTCGTGAGCTTCTTGGCGGCGGTGGAAGGAATTTTCAGGCCGTTATGGTGAACTCTCGAGCGAATCGAGAATTCGACGTTTAAGGAAAAATAAAACCAATATAATGGGCTTTAACCCAAATGACAATGAGCCGAGCTCTGAGAATTTCCAATCAATTGGTATCTCTTGCAAAAGTCCTCGGTTCTACAACGAATCAAGCCTTGGGCTCCATGGTGGTTTCCTCGTATATAATGTTTTTAACCAATAAACGAAGGGGTCACACTGGAGTTCAGTCGCGCTAGCAGTGATAACTTTGTCACACGATACGAAACTCTTTTTCTTATTTATGTCCCTTTCGATTGTTACTTCGTACGAACGAGCACTGAACGCCTTCGATACCTTTCAGTCGACAACGTTAGCAGCAGACGACGCTTGTTAAATAAATAAATACCTTATTTACACTTTGTACAGGTTTGACGCGATACGCGAAAAACACTTTTAGTTTAAAATATACACTTGAATTATCTTTTTGACTAGTTTTATATATCCTTGGTCTTCGTGATTTGTTTAATGAGAAATTTCATTTAACTTTTCGCTTTGGGGCGAGCTATAGACTCGTAAGAAGAAGACAGTCTCGCCGCGCTCATCTCAAAGCCAGTGTGAGGTCTGAGCTAGCTGCTGACGGGCAGTCCCTTTTATACGGTGCAGTGACGTCACGACTCGGCGCCATGTGATTGGCCACCGCCTGCCAGTGGGGACCAATCGGAGCGGCACTGCCTAGGATTTGAACGGTCAAAAGTTTTTCATCAGACTGCTGCCGGATCTCGAGCTAGACGGACGCCAACCACTGTCGGTTTTAAACTTTCTGGCAACTGTCAGCATCCTCGAATAACGTAATCTAAGGATGGGATGGAGAATATTTCTTTGACTCTCTATCTGTCGACATTATAAGTCACGAGATCCAACTGCCATCTAATACCTAACGCCTAAAGTCTTATGGAAAGACTTTGTATCATTGATAGTGCCCACTGCTCTGTTATGTTGATTGATCATTTTAATCTTATTAAAAAAAATCGACAACGTTCCACACAACTTTGGCGCAGCTATACTCGATTCCTACTACTATGCTGCTTCAAGGTCCGTATGTAATAACGAGTCTATGTTACTTGGAAAGTTCACGGTGAACTTAAAGCCGCGGGTTCATTGTTCGGCGTGGCCGGTATTGTCTGACTGAAGCACTTCGAAATATGCTGAACTATATTTTTCAAAGCCTAAAAGGCTACCAGACGATAAACTTATCAATTACGTGTATTCCTCACCTCGTGACAATGACGCTGCGTCGTGTGTTCGTTACTAACAAATGCCAGGTTGTAATTCAGTAAATTTTTTTTTTGTCACGCTATCGATACGGGTACTCTTCTACGATATCATATACACTTTTTGCTACGTTACATGTCAATTCCAATGTAATTTCGCTAATGGACGAATAATATATAGTTGCATGTGCTTAAATTATATGTAAGATACGTGTAACGACCGGACGCGTATCATGATAACTCATCATTACTACGCGTAGTGAATTCTTGTCTGCCTAATCTCTTTCCTCGACAATTTATTTTCTCAGGATTCTAGGGAAATCTTCTCTTGCCATCGGAACATATACATATATATATATAATCTCCATAGAATCTATATGATATACCCAAGTATTTAAATGGAACCACTTAAAAATTCTTATCAGTGAAAATCAAGCAATGATACAAATCATTTTGCCGAAAGAGTACTCTTACTAATCGAATTTCATCAGTGTCTTCTAGCTCGACTGGTTAAACTTGAACGACACCTGTTATCAGGTCAAAATTATCCAAAGATTCCGATTCTATATTTAATGTCATGGGAAGCAAAAATGAGTATTGTTAAATATACACGATCGCAGACGTAAACGTAATCCGTATCATCGACAATAACGTACTATAGCTAATGGCTGTCTATTTTAGTTCCTTCTGGCTGTACGCGGTTACGTATATATATATATATATATATTGTACATAGAATTAGCAGGGTACCCTTCAACGTTTCATTCCCTAGGATTCCCGTTCCACCCTATTTGCAAGGCGTTGTCTCGTCAAGAGGTTAATTATCGAAATAATTAATTATAGGAAACGCTATTGTTCATTGCTCGAAGTTAGTCAAATGGAATTTCCTGATACCGAAAATTTGGGTTTTTCCAAAGTTTTCCAAGCAATCAAGCAATGCGGTCCGTTAACCGCACAATCGTGTATACACTCGTTCTGCAGGTATAAGTAATGGTTTACAGGAAAACTAAAAACGACAGGGAATCCTAATAAAACAGTAGGTACTATATTCCTTGGGCAAAAAAGGAAAAAGAATAAAGTTTTAAATCAACAAACGTTAGACATAAAATCTCAGTGAAACGTGGGAGGTGAATAGTGGACATCCCAAGACGATTAAATTTCACAACGTTGCGTTAACAAGTTCCCGACAGCGTCTCCTGGGATTTGGCAACGTCTATAAGACTCGAAACTTTGTGTACGTTAGCGAGCAGTGCGTATTTAAAAGTTTAATCGTCGATTTCCACGAACTTGGACACCGCGGCGACTTGCGAATTTTCTACCGGAGAGGAAAGAAAAATATTTCCAGGTAAAGAGTCTTGCGAGGGACCCACCGGATCGGAATTGATTATCGTTGTGATAATTGATTAAGAGAAAGAGAGGGAAAAAAAATGCTTAGAAAAGAAATCAAATTCTGACTAGATATTTATTATTAGATTCATTCGCTGCTGTAATATTTACCTATCGTTGTACCTACAAGTAGAATTCGCGTTATCGATAATCTTTCCTCGAACGTTTTATTGGACATTATAAAGTCTATAGGCAGTTGATGAATATCTCTAGAGGATTCGCACTCAATTCTCTGTTTCTTCTGTGCGGCGTCGTATTATGGGTTTCTAATCTGCCTCTACGTCGCTTACATGCGAATCGCATCGTGTCTTATACATGGTTAGTGTAGACTGTAGAGGCGATAGCTAATGCCTATACCAAACCTGTACATACCAGAGTCACTTCGGACTTGAGTCAACTGCCAGATGTGTTTGAGCAGTAACAAAGACAAAGGATTGTAACTGGTATTAACTGGAAGTCAAGATCCGTAAGGCTCGTGGCTTATTTACAACGTGTAAACATCAATTTGCCTCTATACGCTTTTGCACCAGGCTAAACATTTTCGTACGACGTATCGTCACTCTAGTAATTTGTGAGAGGAATTAACACCTCGTAAATTGTCAATTCGATGGCGTCAATGAAAATTGGACACGAGAAATTGTACTGTAAGGATGTTGCGAATTTTTTGTCAATACTTTCTCCGTGCTTGTGGGAACATTTGAGTTTGTCAAGTTTCGAGGAGAAAAGTCAATTTGGTACTTTCGAATTCTTCAAAGACACACGGAACTAGGAACGTGGCGTTTCTAAGATTCGGCTGATTGGGTCGTTCGGGTGTAACGATAAATTCTAGGAATAGAAGAAAATGTCGTGGGAGCGAATTAAGGGAGTTCACATGTAACGGTTACACGAAGCTATTGCGACGATCGAATGATTTCTTTCGTTTATTCGCAGATATTAGTTTTCTACGAAATAGAAAATTAGCACCTTCTTTTTTTTTTCTTAGCTTCGCGAGTCTCTCTTATATTCGCGATCGCAAGAAAATTGCTCGAAGCAGATGTCGCCGCGGGAAACTTCAAACGAAGACGGCGAAGAGGTAAAGTATAAATGCGCGTTAACTTTTCAGACTCTATTTATAAAGTCATTTCTGACTCGGCAAAAATTCACTCCAAGACCAATTCGCCAGTGGAGCTTTGCTCGTTATTATTCTTTCTAGTATCTATTCTCGAGCGAGCATCAATTTTCCAAAATTGCACTTCTCTGCCTCGATTATTGTTCTACCGCGTTTTTTATTGCACATTTGGAAATTTTTATTGCGCTAACCGAAGACGCTTTCCTGAAATTGCATCGAGCTTACCGAAAATTCGTTTGACTTTAGGCTGTACGAATTAAGCCAGCTAAATTAATATTACATAAAGATTGCTGACCGTATCGTTAAGCCAGCGGACAAAATTTTTCCACGAAACGTCCTAACAACGTTATTTCGTTGTACGTCGTAATTTAACGATCTACGCAAGTTTCCGTAAACAAAAAAGAGATACGTCGTCAACACAGTCTGGCTGGTAAACACCAAAGTTTGCACATTGCAAATCTCAGATTAACGCGTTTGCTTGCTCTCCTCTAATTAATACGCTGTCCGATATGAAATTTCATTAAATTGCCACATCACCGTTACGAAGCTAACGACAGATAATGATACCAATTGCATCGTGTTACGGTATTTTTCGCGGTTCTGTCATTCCCCCCTGGTCTTGCGATGCAAATTTATGCGGCATTTCGCAAACATTTTAATTTCATTGGTGCACGAGAAACGCGGCGCTTATAAAGAAAATCGATTTTCGCGAAACGTCTCTGCTTCATTCCCGAGAAAAAAAAATTTTTTGTAAAGTTCTAGTAAAATTTTTTTAATCTTACCTAATCATATATATATATATATATATTGTTTTCGGTTGAAAGTTCACGAAAACAACGTTACCAATTGCATCAAGCACTGTTTGTATTTTCAAATTTATCTTTTGGATAAATTTCCTATGATTCACTGCAGTACGTTTGATGATTTTCATTGGCAGTGCCAATACCTGTGTATCCCGAAGCGGTTAACGTATCCACGATAAGTGAACGAGCAGCGCGCGTTACGTTACAATCTGGCAGAAAAAAGCTGACTCAATGTTTTCCCCAGATCCCACCACGTGTCCGCGAGCTAAACGTAACGTGGAGAAAATCGAAAATCGAAGAAGCTTCGCGGAAATTTTGAGTCCGGCTCATCAGGCGACAAACGAAAATAATTCCATGGGAAATTTGGTCTTTGATAAATTTGAATAAGTTTTTAGCGGATTATCGAGAAACGGATGATCCTGTATACTCAAGTACCTGGAATTGTTTAAGTCGTCTTTCTGGCTGAGCTCTTGTTAAATGACGTATTGCCAATTACGTAATTGACGCTAATTTACAGTGACGGACGATCACGTTTCATTCGCGTGACGGCTTCTCAGTCTTTGAGAAATTACAGTGCGAACTTTTGGATTTCGCGTGTTTGCAATTTATTAATTATCACGGCTACCGGCGTAATGATATCGATTATGTTCGAAAATAATGATGAAAACGTGTAATTATTTATTTTCGGTGACCTTTCAAAATTTTGGCAATTCTTCGAAATATATTCAAATTCTGTTCGTAAACGTTCTACGGGTAAGAGACGAGGTTAACAGAAATTCTTTATGAAATAGAATTTCACACTTTTTTACGTATAAAATAGAATCACCTTATTCCGTGATATTAGATAATCGCGTTCTTATCACGTGAAACCACACGTGAGTACAGAGCTTGTACAGTAAAAATTCAACCAGTCACAACGTTCAATCTGCACGATATCAGCAATTTTTACATACACGAATGTCACCTCAAATATTCCACATTAGCTCGTTTACCCAAAAGCTGATACTCAATATTGAATTGACAAAATTTTGAAATTTTTTTTCAAATATTTTATCTGCCTGATAATCCAACATTTAACATTGACTCTGGACGTTTATCAAGTCTGCCCGTAGAAGTGCGTCTCGTCGTGAAATATTTATTTCCATTACATTTAGAGCACGAGCAAGGCTGCCCACTGCACCGTAAAAAAAAAATCCCTAAAAAATTCCTAATAGTCACTAGGGGGAAAAAAAAAGTCATTCGACACTCTTTAGAAGTTTCATCGACGCCTCATTCAGCGTCAATTATTTATAAAACCTCTAAAAAACATAATTAACTGAAATACGACATGCGATAACCACGAAGTTGGCTGCAAAATCCTGCGAAATTTATTTAACCTTAGTGCCAAACTGATCGGTACTTTGCGACTCCCGCAGCGACATCGTCTTCGGACTACGAGTGACTCAACGTTGTGCAACTTGCAGATATGTGCTAATTGACAATTTGTATCTAGACTATCAGACGACAGTTGTCCTTAATTGAACGGAACATTTCGTCAATACGTAATAGCACGTTGACTGTTCCCAAAATAAGTGCAACAGTTCCGATCGTGTGATTGTTGCACATTCATTATTATTATTATTATAGATAGAGACAATTAAGGACAAAAGTAATTTCTCGTCTCTGACAAACAGTCCTCGATCTCTTATCTAATTGTGTTTGGACGAGCTAGAGTTAGCTGCCGAATTATGAAATCGCTTCTATAATTTCCGATAAAGCTAATGGATGTCGATTGCTTGTTTATTCTATGCAACCGTGCGACTTGGCTTATCAATTATCAGGGAACCACCATGTGCCAATTGACGTCAATTCGGATTGCATGTTGCTTTGTGGTAACCATTGACGACGTCGGAAAGTAAAAACAAAAACATCAGGCGTTTGCTCACGAAGCTGTAACTTTTTGTATAATCAACTGGCATTAGTTACAAGTATGTGTGATAATGAGATGAGCAATTTATTGTATCCTGGTTACGGCGGATGATTGTTCGATGGAATTTTTCATAGTCAATTATAATCGTGCTCTGTCGGATTGTTAATATTTTTCTTTTTTTTTTTTTTTACCGAGATGGAACACAAAGACGTGGAATTTAACTGACGAAAAACACGTGATGTCATTCTAGGCAGAATTGCTATTTTGGCAATGGAAAAATAGAGACAACCTGCAGATCCCAAAAGAGCGCGAAACTTCATGTATTATATCTATATCGACGCCTTTCGAAAACGTACGATCGCACTGTGTAACGTAAAAAATCAATATTTAAAAACTGTACGTGTATAATTTCGATAAAAATGAATTATTTTTTTTATCACTCAACATCCGATACCGAACACAGTGCGCTGCGATACCTAACGCGCAATCCGAAGGTAAGACACGAATCAATGACGAATAGAAATGAATTATTTTTTCGTCGATTCAATGACAGGACTGTCATTGAAAAGTTTCAGGATCGAAAATATCGATATCTGCGCGACGATTAGTTCAATGAGATAATATTTAAAAAATCATGAAACGTATAAACGTAGTTATAATGTATTACCAAAAAAAAAAAAATGGACTTGAACGTTATCTCACGTATGAGGATTTAACGGTGTTGGGAAAACAAAAAAAAATTGAAGGATCATTGAAAAATGAAATGTTGCTAATGAGCATAGTGTCAGGTGAAAAAGCGATATGTCCATGAAATTTGAAAACAGTGTCTCACCTGATAGTAACCGCCAGCAGTACTATTATCACGCCAACCAGGACCATAGCAATCAGGACTCCACATATCATGTACACGCTATCCACGGGAGGATCTGCAAAGAGACAAAAGTAATAGTAAGTGCGATTGCCTTGCCACGTGATACAAAGAAACAAGATTGTCTCGAAACAAGACCATTACGCGCTGGCCGACAGACGTTCACCGACAGGAACAAGGCGCGATCGAACGAAGCGAAGTCACAGGGAGGCAGGCAAAGGCTAAGAATGAAAACCCGTAACCTTGATTAAATAGTTGGCAGTGCATAGAAATCTTATCTCTCAACACAGAGACTTTCAAGCTGTACTGATATACAAAATACGTCAAGCAGCTGATCATTCGGTATCCCAAAACTTTCGATTACTTTTTTTCCTTTCTTTCTTTCAAAATCGTCCTTTCCGATGCAAAGTTAGTAAACGTTTAAGGAAAAATTTTCTTTTTTTCTCTCAACATTTACTATAATCCAGAGACAAAAGATCTCGACGAGTCTTTCGTAAACAAATTTATTTTTATGCACAACAAGTCAATTTGAAATCTGCATTCTCGGAACTTTACGCATTCTGCCGATATGCATATCAAATATTTATTTCTTAAGAAATTCGCCGTTCACGGATCCGAGGGGATTTCTCTTTCTTATCAGGTTGTTAAATATCCAGAAGATTGACGATCAAGATGATCAACAAAGGAGTACGGCGCTTCGCAAAGAACCTCCAATAGCCTCGTTATCACGCGTGCGAAGCGTGAAAAGAGCAGGTAACCTGAGACGCGTTCATTGGCAATTGGATGCTGTATCTCGCCAATGAGACGTTCGCCAGCCGCAAAGTACGCGCATTTATCCATTTACCGTTCTTTCTCCTACTAGGCCCAATCATTACTCCTACGAAAAGTGCGAGCTCCTGATTTGAACGTTCGCTATGAGAATCCGTGGCGCATTATGCCAGGTACACACGTACACACGTAGCTGTCTGCGCGCGCGCATGTAAATACACTGTAGAAACCTAAAACTCTCTGACACGTTAAGCTTGCCGGAATCTCCCCAATCTCCCGCAGCTCTTTTTTCCCCTCTACAGTAAAGAACCGTTTACTCTTGACATCGTATCGTCATTCAGGCGTCCATGTCCTAGATAGAAGACACGGAGGTGAATGGCGAACAAGCCAACAAGCCAGCACTGCTGGCTTAGGAAAGTTTTAACCGTGTCTCTTTACATCGCGGACGCAATATACTGTAGAGTTGCTAAATATTTCCTACGATTGGTCTCCTTTCAGAATTTCTGCTCGCCATCTTTTTCTTTATCAACGATACGTGAATCCTTTTTGACTTTTTTCTCCGATCATTGGCTACCTGGTGATACGAAGGACTGCACGTGTCTGTATGCGAGTGACTGCACGTGTCTGTATGCTAGTACACGTGAGACTGTAAGCTTATCTAATTACCGAAGACTCGGCTGGTAGAGTCTTGTTTTTTATACTGTTACGAGACTGGTTGAAATTTTTGGAAAATTTTTTTTATTTCACCGATACCACGTGTACCTTCATTTATTTGCATTTCGCGAGGCCACAAATTCGACGTTAATTCACTTACGTGATATTAATGTCTGCTTAATGTCTGCTCGTAGAAAGTTTCGAGAGGTTTGAATTGCGCGGTAGTTTCGCTTATCGTGACTAAACCCACTGGCAGCAGTCGCTGCCGAGACTTCCGTGTGAATTTCCAGTGATCAGGCATAAAAGTCATTCGCTGTTCACGTGACGTCTTACTGTTTAATTATAAACTGCGTAATTTTTAACGTGCAACGTAATTTTTCGAATTGATAAATTTCCGCTACGACGTTCGATAGTGATTTTTATGTCGTTTCGAAATTTCAAAATACATACGATCACTGGTACAGCACACATTGGCAATTATTTTATCAGGTGTTTTCTCTATGGAATTTTCAATCAAGGTTTTCGGCCGCGTAGCATTACTTAACAGAGTGACGTTTCGCAGCTGAGAATGATTCAACCATTTTTTTTTTTTTTCACAAATACTTGAACCACTCGCCCGAGGCAGTAATTAGGCAAAAGTGTAAATTTTTTGCACGTTCAAAAGACACATAATGATATCACTGCTCTAGGTTAAAAATATTTTCGGCGAGCAAAAGAAAAATAAAGAACCAAGTAAATGAACCATCTTTCGCATCCTTCGTGCCAAAAATTAATTGTCCGAAGTTATGCCTAAAAATGGCAACCCGGAAAAGCGTCAAGTTCTATAATAATAAAAGGCTGAGCGTCTTTATAAAAAAAAAAAAAAAAAAAAAAAAAAAAAAAAAACAGATGGCGTCATAATGTGTACAAGAATATCCGTATACACTATATCCCCGTTTACGTCACTACTTCGCATTACGTACACCCCGTACACAGTGTTTATATCGAAGCGCGCAAGCATACGTAAAGTATGACGTCACTCGTCAGAAGCTCATGGAAAAACTATAAGAGAGGAAAGAAGACGATGTTTCCTCACAAGTCGTAATACTTAAATGCCAGTTTAAAGTTGTCCTTTTAACATGTAAAACAAAGGATTAACATAGTCGCTAAATAAATGGATTTGGATAAGAAAAGTCTGGAAACTCTTAGGTCCCTGTTACGTATTGGCGCGGGAGCCAACTTTGAGACGTAGACAGCTACCCGTGTGTATGCACCTTTACGATACGCAGAGGTAATTGCGTCAGTGGCAACCAAGAAGAAAATTTCATCTCGGTCGAAGGATGCATCCAGAAGTGCAACGGCCTCTCGGCGTAAACGTCGATGCACCCAACGGACGACGCGGCGAACCTTGCAGTTTCTGTTTTGCCTTTTCATTGCGCGGAAACACTGGAGATGCAGTTTCGCTAGTTAAAAATCTCCTACGTAAAACGTGCATGTGAAACAGTCGCCAGACCAGTCGTCACAATTTTTGCAATATTTTTCCCGCAGACATAATTACGCTTTGCTGATTGATTTGCGAGATCGTTTATTTTTCAGCGAGCGATACTATCGGCTGAAGTAACTCGTGTCTGATTATTTATTGATTATCCATGAAGCATTGATGCTTAATAAATTGATTATATTTTACGATTGAAAATTACTAACAAGTCTGCTAATTGTTTTGCGATAGCTGACAGACATATTAGTAAGTGATCGATACGATTGTCGTAAGATTTTGATACGAGGTTGATTGAGTGGAAATTCGAAGGAATATATATATATATTGTTACTGTCACTTACGATATGGATAATTCAATTGGTCTCACGTGTTAATTTCATGTACGGTACGTTCGCGGCAAAGTACCATTTCCCAACTGATAACCACTGTGTATTGATTGCGAGGATTATATTTGCGATTAATAAGAAGACAATTCGTTTACGTTGGGAAAATTCGTTCCTTTCCTTTTTAAATAGCATCGCGTGTAATAATAAATTAGTATTTAATTAATTACCCTTGATGATAAAAGGCTCGTGTAGAAACTTGGAATTAAATTTATCACAATGGAATGTGTCCAGTGGACCAATATACGTTTTGATTAGTTTCAGAAATAATATGTCAATTGAATTATTATTTTGGTACGGTGCCTCATTGTTATTTTTTTTTTTAAATATTTTATTATCAATTCATCTGTAAGGGAAATGAGACCCGATCGGGTCAACTTGAATACGGATCTTTTAGAGGAAGTTGCTTCTTTTCTTGGAACGCATAAGGATACTTTATTTGGGTATTGATGAAAGTCAAAAATATGTTCCCGTGATGATGTCAATTCGTCAAATTATTTTTTTACGTTGCTCACGACGAGACGGACGCTGAACGTCGTAACAGAAATAGACCTATGGGCTTCCCGAAGGTGCGAAAGTCAAGCTTGGAAATTATTACCGATCAAGACTTCGTGAATGCGAATATCCAATGAGCTGTTAACGATGTTATCGCGGAATGATTTGTGAAAAAAAATTTTTTTTGGGAAAAAATTATATTTCATCAGTTGATTCGATAAGAGAGATAAAAATTTGAATGACATGTCGCTGTGTATGTTGGTAAATTTTTTGACAGGTTTACTCTGTCACCTTGTTGTTTTCAATTGACAGCCGACTGTATGGGCTGTAAGATAATTTCGGACACTGAACCCTAAGCTACAGATTAACGGGGTCACTGTGATCTCAGTCTTTTAAATTAGGGTTAATTGCAAACGCATTTCTCCCATGCTCTCTTACGCATATTGACCATGAGATTAAGATCGCGAGTATCGATAACGTAATTTAAGTACCGTAAAATTATTATGGAGTTTTAGTAACAATATGATAATCGAAATTGCCAAAAGCGCGCTGAGTTATGGTATTGATTGATATCGATGTTAATCAGTGACCGCAATAATTTATGGGTCATCGATCGCGTACGAGTAACGGAAATTGGTAAAGGTCATGGTGTCTTGGTATCACATATGGCCAATATACGGAGGCCTATTAACCTTTTATCAGTATTTCATGGCTTGTATATCTATAGATAACCTTCGAGGAAACCTTTAAGGATGATTATCGTGATATTCTTAGCAGTTCGTCTTTGATCGAAAATCTTTGACATTTTACTTTAGAAAAATCACGTCATTTCTTATCCGCTATATAGATACAATAGAGTTTAAGGTCTTTCTAGGAATAACTTTATTCGATCGGTGTTATCTCGATAGAGAGAATCTTTATTCATTATTATCGCGGTATTAATGTTTTTCAAAGGAAATCACAAGTAAACAAGGTTATCCTCACTTGATTCGCCAATTATTAATTTTATATGCTGACAAAATAAATAAGAGAGCCAATTCAAGATTGAGATACGTTGAGCAATGTTATAGAGATATAATTAATACACGCATCTCCGTTACGTGATAACGTGTCAAATAAAATATTTCGATGCTATCGTCAATGCTGTAGAAAAAAAAAAATTTTTTTTGCAAAAAAGTAACAAAATTCTTCATAGAAATACATTGTGCAATGGGTCGATTTACAAGAAAAAAAAAAAAAATGTGGATTTTTCATCGCCTTACGAAACAAAGATAAAAAGAAGACGTCGTTCTATAAATATTCAATGGCTGCGATTACCTCAAAATATACGTTCGACAGAAATTTAAATAACGAGTGTCAAATTTTTTGCGCGTACGTTTAATTACTTTTATTAAAATTTTCAGGCAATCAAAGCGTAATCTACTTGGTTCCCTACATTTATTTTAATATTTCCGTATTTCACAAAAAAAAAGAAAAAGATAAGAAAATATAGAACAGTCGACTTCCATAGTGTATTTTCGGTATTTCGATTTTGTAAAAAAAAAAAAAAGACGGAAACGTCTCGCATCTCTGGTTATCTTTGTGTCACAGCATCCTCACAGGATCTGCATCCCTGCTTATATTCCAATGAAAGCCTCTTTAATCAATTTCTTATTTGCATAGAGAAGTCTATTTCGGTGTGTGAATCTATAGAGTGTCAAGAAGGCATTTAAGAGTGACACTGCACACAGCTGACTAATTAATAACATTTATCCAGGGATAAATAAATATCGATTTCCAATAAGATGCGTCTAATTTTTCACGATAGATCGATACGACCTGGAATTGAACGCAGCGATATTTCTAGACAATCAGCTGACACGTGTAAGCTCAGTCAACGATAGACAGCGACTGTAGTAAATTTTGAGTTTACCTGCTGAAATCCAAATCAGTACAATAGTTTCTTTCGCCAGCAACTATACAGTATCTAGTGGCATATAAAACATACATATATATATATATACACATTGTGGGAACGAAGATGACGCAAGACTCGATAAATGAAGTTGCCATTTACAAAAAAAAATCCTCTTTGCATCTGCAATCTAATTTCGTATGCGTCGGCTGAATGCGAATGTAGCATTCGAGTGAAAGTACGTCACGAGATATAAAACGTAAGAAAAAAAAAAAAAAACCACGATATTCTTGTACGTCGGGACTTCCGGCTCAGACGAAGGTTACTATGACAATTAAAATTGCATCACCTCGTCTACGTTTTACGCCTTCGCATTCGGAAAGTCCGATCGCACGAAATGCCGCGGATACGTATATCTCCACATATAGTATATTTACGATAACTTCAAGTAAAGTTATAATTAAGAATTAGATTAAAGCCATAGCAGGGAAATGATTTTGTCAAAGGTCAATCGCACCGGCTCTCGGGACTTTTTAATTCGATGTTAATGTCCTCGATAACAGAACTTAAGCGCTTTGAGCGTTTAAAATATTTACGCGCCGAGTCGTTACTGCATCGGCGTTAAAGCAGATTACGATTATCGCTGCGAGTTTATTAAATATTTGACGGCTAAACGAAAAGAAATGAAAATGCACTTGGTCGTTCAACGTTTACAGAGCAGTTTCGTTGACGGAGCAGTTCCTTCGCCGTTTAATATTAAATAAAGGAACCAACGGATTGGACAACTGACAAAATTCTATTTCAGTTATAATGGAGAACCCTTAGAATCCCAGAATCTGTTTAGGCTGTATATATAAGAAGCGTCTCACAGTCTATACCTGGAGGATTGCGTGACTACGACAGAAAGAGGATTTCGTTATGGGTCTCTGGGATCTACGGGCGGAGGCTGAACCGAACCTTTTTGCTTCACACGGAAGAATAATATTCCAGCAGCATCTTTGGCCCGTCTCTCTCGCTTGGGCCAAGATCTCCCCCTTCCGTGTCCTTAGACTCTTGTAACCCCGACAGTCTCAAAATGGCGTCCCGATAAACAGGGGAGAACTTACAGCAGGAAACTTCACTCAGCCCATAACGACACCCTGCGTCCAGTGCCGCACCGTCGTTTCTGCAAACCCCACACTTTTCAAAAATACCAGCGAAACGTACGAAGTAGAGGGTGCAATAAAATTAATGATAAGAAGAATTGCAACAGCGTAACGATTTATTTTTTATAAAGTTCGAGTGAACTTTGATATTTCTTTAAAATAAAATAATTAATATTACACCGCGATAATTTGACAGGCGCGATCGTTCATTTAAGATGTTACGTAACGTAATCAATCCTTTGCGATTGGCGTCGTGATAATTCATTTTTTTTCAAAGAGCTTGTTCTTTTTTTTTTTTTCGTTTTATTCAAATCCTTCGATTTTTCATAGGCGAACGTCTTTTCGACTACGAACCTGCAGCCCATCCCGATGCCCTTCCACGTGCAGCGACCCCTGAATCCTAATAGAAACGTGTATCCTAGCAACGGCGAACCAAGTCTCTCTCGTCTCTCTCGTCTCCCTCGTCGTTTTTGATGCACTCTCGGCGTTTCACGGCTTGATATATTTTACTTTTCCCCTTATTTTTCCTCACTCTAATACCACACCCCGTTCGCTGCTGACGTCAGTGGAGAGTTATCAAAAATTTGCTACAGGAAATGGATAGCATGGTATCTGTATATGTTCAATCGTGCTACATATATATTTCTCAATGGACAGAAACTATAGCGCGTTGCAGACGTCAAACGAAGCGTTCCAAATCCGTCTGCATATTTCAAAAGAATACAAATCGGTAGTAGAGAAAGAGAAGAAAAAATATGGTTGGAAAAAAAATGTGTTCCCTGGCTAAGAAATAAATTTGTCTAGACTCAGCTAGTCCCGATCTCATAAGATTCCCGATTCTTCTTCACCCGACGAGCCCGACGAGCCCCGTCGGCCAATTGGAAACCCGATTTTCTAAAAGCCAAGTCACGCTTCACAGGGCCCTGGACCGTTTTTCGATGGGACCTAAGCTACAACCAAAGATACGGGGCCTCCCTCGGGTACCCTTTAGAAACACGATGAGCGTGATCGTTTTGCTCCAATGGAGCATCTCTGGATGCTGGGTCCCGATCCTTGATCGATCCTATCTGAACCACATGAAGAATGGAACAAAGGCGCGTTCGTTGTCCTCGCCTCAAAACTTTTAAGAGACCCTCACACGTCTCTCTCAATCTCATCTTCCCTGGACCACATAGGAATAATTCGTGACTTGCCAAACCAGAGTGCCCCATTATGAATATCCACCATCCATGCTTCCTTTGTCGCTAACAAACCAGCCAGACTTTGGCTCTTCGACGAGCATCGCCTCGACATAGAACCACTTTAGTGGTGCCGATCAGCAGAGGTTCTCAAATTATTCATAATTCGACTGGACTAAACTTTACATGCTAAACCACGTGACGTACTTCTCGATCCAGCCTTAAAAACAGTAACGAATTTCCTGCCGTAGTATCGCCTTAGAATTTTCCCCACGTGCGAAAGCTATCTGCATTTAGGCAAATTTACAGACTGGAAATGATAAGGATGAATTTACTATCAGCACCTTACCTATCCATTACGTTTCCCTTCCAATGATCCTTCGATGTTCTTATTTCTATATACTCCATCTCTCTCTCTCTCTCTCTCTCTCTCTCTCTCTCTCTCTCTCTCTTTCTTTCGCTACACGTACATCTACGAACAGTCAGCAATCACGTGATAAGTCACTGACATTCATTTCGAAATCCTCATTATACCAGGAACAGACAAAGCTCCTCCTCCCTCCGACTTACTTCTCCATCCAAGAGAACATCGTTCCACAAATAGAACCCGGGGCTTCCCCCATCATCCTCCTGTGGTTAAATTCGCTTCCTTTTCCTTCACTGCCGTATCACGTGCCACCAATTCCACGTTCCCCCATCCACGAGGTGTTCACATTAACGCGGATTCCATTAACCATGGAAGGACAAATAAAAGAAAAGCCTCGTATCGTGCATCAGTCATTTAATGTCGTCATCGGTCATATACCGTACAAAAGTATCAATGGGACTGATACCAAAAATCCTCACCAGACGTCTCTGTCGCTCGTATATTGAAAACTACCTATGGACAGTCGTACCCAAAAGTCTCTGTTAATCACTCGTCCAATTTTTCTCTCGCATTAGAAAGATTTAGATATCGACATCCCACTCGCCTAGTCCGAGAAGTGCTTGACGGTGAATATATGTGACCGGGTCGTTTCCCTGGAATATAATAATTCTCACAATAATCTACGGGAGATCCTTTCGTGATCTCCTGCTCGTGACGCGTAACAAGTAATCTCGTGCCAAATCCTAATGTAGTACGATATTTATCTTAGTTGGCACAACTCTTGTGATATGCATTTAGTATGTATTTCGAGAGTCGACTGCGTTCTAGGCCATCGTCTTTGTAAGTTATAAATTAAATATATCTATATATATATATATACTTACAGATATAAATAAATATATATATATATATATATATATAACGCTCGTATCAAATCAATTAACCGCGCGAGGGTCAACGAAGATTTTGACCTTGCGCATTAAACGTTTCGATCCACCGTTGACCTTGCGTTTGGCATTAGCCAAATTAAAGTCAGCGTTACGTCGTACTGTGCGAATAAATTTTTAAGTGCCGTAGCGTTAAGTAATTGGCACTCTTGGCAGAGATTAGGAAAATTTGAGAGTGCAGATAAGTTAGTGCATTTTTATTGCACGTTTAATTCGAATTTTTTTTATTTCTTCTCGGGCACTGCTGCACGGAAGTCGCGTGATTTTTTTTTTGCAGTCTCTCGACACTTTCGAATTGGATCGAACATTAAGATTAGAAGAGAATATATATATTGTATAAAATCTTTGATCGGAGCTTCGATGTTATCTTGTCGATTGACGTAAGTTTTAGATGAGTAATTCGGCAAATGACGAATTTCATTATTACAATCAGTATATCGATGACGATTATCTTCGAGTGCAATTTCGTATTTCGAATGAATCGAGGCTCATTGATAACGCGTCTTGGGATTACCTGGAATATTTATGAAATATATATCTATATTACGCAATACGGAGTACTAATCAGACTTCCCGTAACGCGAGAGACGAACTTTGTATTTATATTTTTTTTTTTTTTTTAATTAGCTACCCTAACCATTTATGACGAGAGTAATGAATAATGATTTAACGTATATAAAAATGTATGGAGAAAAAAGTTTTTTTTTTTTCATGACCTATATATACTACGTGGGTGTAATCAGGTAAGCGAGTATCAAGGAAAACCGGAATTTACTGTATTATGTATGCGTATAGTATGTGTTGAGAAAATATGAGAAACAACTTGGAAATACAAAGCTCGTAATTCTAATGATTATAATGACTAATGAGTCTCCCCCCACCTTCCTTACTTTAGTGATTTATGATTTTATTAGGTAGAGAAAAAAAAAAATATATTTTTCCCACAATCTTAATCGGTACCGATTACTAAGCGCAAAAAAACAATCACGTGGGACTTTTTAATGTAACTGAAAGAACATTCGGTACGAACGATGTTGCTCGTATAAATATTTGTCGATCTTTTAATACTGACGGCTACGTCACTGAAGACGTTGACGACGATAAAACAGCTGTTAGGTAAATCGTTCTGGTGGCGCATTGGATTGCTGATTAGTTATCAATAAATATTATCGCAACTCGTAACCCATTACAAATTGCTTGGTGACATGATAATAAACACATGTATCGATGGTGGTTGATTTTTTTTATCGATGCGCAAATTTTGATTTTGAATTTTTTAAAAAAAGGGGTATTTAGGTTCCTAAGACGTTGCGCGAACTCGAAAGAGCATAAAAGTGTCACAGCGGCTTATGGGTATTTGCCGAAAAACCTGTGACGTCGCAAATCTGAACGCGCGACTTAAAGAAACTCTCCTGCGCAATGTTTCTGGTAAATATTATTAAAATTTCCAAAAATATTTGCGCACCTATTTCCACAGAATGCTACGTCGAAGAAATTGCACAAGCCTCGTTCGTACACTAGTCAAATTAATTTCTCAATTAAACCCATGGCTTTTAGGTAAAACTACAAAAAAAACCAGTAACACAAGCCTTGAGGTAAATTATGAAAATTTCTTCGATCAACCATCGATTACGAATGAATTTCCAGCGATTCACTTAATGACCTACGTTAAGAATCAATAAATCAAATATCTTTTTTCTGTTCGTTGGAATCACTTTTTATAGTACCAACCAACATATATATTTAGCTCTCTAAATTCCTTTCAAATTCTCAACTTGTCCTCCCTCGCTATATGACATTTTTCTTTTATTTATTTTTCTTTTTCTTAATATATTTCTCACCGCACACTTCACGTACTCGATCTCGTACGTGACTTGAAAAAAAAAAAAAAAAAAAAAAACCATTCGATACCTTCGAGAGTAAAATTTGGTTGACAGTCGAAAATTAGATCGTGTCAGATTTACGAATAAAAAATGGGCACTACTAAAAAAAAACAAGTAGACAAAACTCGAGACTCGATAAACCAGTTCGAAGCATCCGGGCTAAACCGGGTCACTAAAATATCTATAGGTTCGCACATAAAGCAGCGAAATGCACAGTTGGCGGATGCTGCACGCAACCAGTTGCCGGCTGCTCCTTAGCTCAGGCCTTAGGGTTCAGAGTCCCTTCTCCGAGCGACTTCACTTTATTTATAGATCATCATCGGCAGGAGGATCGACCGCAATACCGGATTCTTCGGACGAAAATAGCTCAGACAGGGGAATCTTTAATAAAACGGTCATTATCGGCTTCGCCAGTCTAATAATAGCCTAAGCCGATAGCATTTGGATTAAGAACAAACCATACGGGACGATAAGTGACAGACGATTAGGATGAAAATAAAAAATCCCAGAGTCCAATCAGGATAAGAGAGTTACCGATCAATCGGGCAAATCAATATCTCGATACCGATAACAATTTTCTTTTTAATTAACAAAAGTCCGATCTACTCGTGCATATATCTCAAGTGGGAGAAAACATCGTTTTACAGTTATTTTGGAAATTGTGCACAAGGCATCGTCTAGAATAATCAGAAAATGTGAAAGTCTCCTTTATATTCGACCTCGCGTTATATTTAAACAGCGTAACAAGCCTCTTAGCTTATGTACAGGTAGACACACATATATAGATATATAAACCTGTATACAAGTTGTACATGCACTTTTGTACGTCACATTGTAATCAGCATAAAAGCAAAGTATAACATAGTGCTCGGGTACAATGTCAACCAAAATTTTGTTGTTCGACAAAAATCTAACGATCTATATAGATATATCTTTTAATCTACCATCAGACGACATGCAACATGGCAATGGCGAATAACGATCTGCGAACGAAGAAAATAAGATTTTTCTTAAAACGAACGAACATCAAAGCTACCAGAAAAGGAAACAATTTGCATTGAAATAAAGTTTTCGCGAAGCAACGGGCGAGTTCAATGTCTCGTGTCAGTTACGTCACAGCGTACGTGTTGGCTACGTCACGTACCGTAACGAATATTTTCGAGTAAACAAGGTCGACATAGTTTTTGCGACTTCGATCAGATCGACGAAATCATTGAGATCGCTAAAGGCTCCTGCAAGCGATCGAAAGTAAAGAGCACGACGATGAATTAATGAGACATAAATTTTTGTATTTTACATCAAGAAGACGGGAATAAAAGATCCACGTGAAGCCACGTGCTTTGGCAGAGATTCTCGATCCGTTTGAAAATCCTTCTAGTCCCCCTGGGTCTTCGAGTGGAGGCCAAGTCAAACAGACGCAGTTGTCTTGACGTCGCGATCCTAAGATTGACATAGAAATGCGCCTGATAATTGAATAAACATAATGAATTTACGTAGAAGGAATACAAATAAACAGCCGAGAACTCGGGACTACGTTGACTATCGGTAAAGGACCCACGTGACCAAAAAACAGACGCCCACGCACGAGTCTCAAAGAACTTTTTATTTGCACCTATTTTGCAGAAAACGATTCACTCGGCTCACTGACGTCACAGTGTTGTTACTCCAATTGCCAGTGTTCCATTACCGCACAGGCCACACATCAGGCACACGTTATATATACTACGGTACAGTAATGCCAAATATTTTCATACGTTACTAATATCGCGTTACTATCAACATCAAACAGCATCCTGGCTCGACGAATGCTCAACGAATGATTCGTCATGGCGAATTGGGTCGTATAATAATTTATGGCTGATTCAGAGAGAAAAAAAAAAAATCACAGATCAAAGATATTTCGACCAGTTCAATATCGCTAATGAATAATTGACATTTCGCGACTGGGTTCGAGCGTAGGATTATTTGAGAAGTGAATTTTATAAATAAACTCTATTGTTCGTATGAGATACGACCAGCGAGTATCGAACGTCGAATTCTAAATGTTTGATGTCTGGTCAAAGAGTCAAATGTTGTAACATTGAATCGTCATTGTATCGATTTAATTTCGATCGCCATCTGGTACGACGGAGTTCGGCTAGGAGGACGGGCGACATTCATCCACATGTTTCCTGCTGCGGGGTTATCTGATGGACATTAAAACAAATATATATATATATATTTGCGACATGACTGCCACGTGGTGACGCAACCTTATTTTCATTCCGAGCTATAAAACATTTTTCTCTGAAATATGTATACTCAATATACATATATATGTATATATAATACGATCAATTATTAATATATGCAGTTATTCCCAATCGAATCGCAAGAAGAATGTAAACGATATACGATAAAGGAAGTGAGCTGCCTTCTCGAGAAGTTTTGCCAAATATTTGCAAGTCGTCGGCCTTCGGTTATCCCGTAAAATTAACAGCGAAGCCAGTAGAAATATATAATATCTATTCGTCGAGTGGATACGCGAATCTGAGAACACGACGCTAATTTCCTTGAGACGGTCGATAAACTCTTTTCGCTCGTTCGCCAATATCGGCCTTGTCTCTCGATAAGAGACTCTCGAAAGCGGCAATCACGTGACAATTGGCAAACATAGGAGATCGTTTTTTGCCATAATTAATCGGTACAGTCATCGACATATATAGGAGGTGGGGGAAAAAAAAAAAAAACTTTGGGCGCCGTTTCGGTGACTGTTCTCAAATTTGCCAATATGGCTTTGCCGCGGTTTGACCTATAATCTCTCTGAAAAATAGGGAAAGGTCAGTTACGGTGAATGACGTAACAGAGCCCATGCTGTTTCTAAGGCATTATTTGTTCATTGATACGTATTGTGCATAGTCAAAGAGACTAGGAGGCTGGTAACGTGCGCAGTGAACTTTATCTGCGTTTAACATTTTCCTCGCGATGAATATTCGCCCTTTTTATTCTGCGTCAGCCTTTAGCTATATATAGATCGACTGTGACTATCTAGGAGCGAACTATTGGAATTACGTAGGCGCAATCGACTCCACGTGCCGTCGATGCGGCGATCTCGAGCCACGGACTCTCGGGAAATGTTACCCGAGCGCTCGAGAGCTTTAGTGATAATAAAACGAATAGAAATTCATATTACATCTCAGTTACGCAATTTCGAGCAAGCTTATCGGGCGGATTTTATTATTATGATTTTTCGATACTTCCAATGTACTTAGACGGTATCGAGTATCGATCAAGTATAGGGAGCCAGATTTCGAGAAAAGCTGTAATGTCAGAATGACACGTGTCGTCCACGCGCCCGCACGGCACTGATAAGGATCGTCCACGTAACCGGAAAGAGAAATCCGAGCGTGCTGAAGGAAAGATATGGAGGAAGCCGAACAAGCAGAATCGACCTCGTGGCGAATATTAGCAGTCAAGGTGCTGATGGATCGTTAAATTTCGCGAATCTACATGTGTTTGATTCGCGAATTATTCAACGGGTCACGTGGCACGGGTTGCATAATGATAAAAAAAAAAACAAATCTCGTAGTAGGGGAATGGAATATTAGTCTTCTTATTTTTTTTTTTCGCATATTCAAATTGCCGATGTGTAGTCTTATATGGTATACATTGCAAAAGAAAGAAAGAATGGATTTACGATAAATTAGCGAAATATTTAATTAGCGCTGCAATGTCGCCGGGAAGATTAACACAATTGTTTATATAGAATAATTGGTTGCTAAATATGACTGATAAATGAAATAAAAAAAAAAAAAAATTAGCGCGAATCAACGGCAGACCTTTGCTTTTCGCGATATCGGTCGTCAAGTCGGTGTATCCGTCATTATCGCGATTTCTTTCGAATCGCCGTTTTGAACGTCATTAAGCGCATTAATTTAGCAAAGGATTATGGCCACGCATGCGTCATGTTATCGCGCGAGTAACCCTGCGCTTAAAATGGGACGAGCGACGAGGTCATAGTTTACAGCGCTTCTCGCGTGAATATCGTGCGCGAAATTGGAACGCGTGATTAAAATGATTATACGATTGTGAATATTGACGAAATTTTAGCATTTAGTCTCGCTTTATCTCCAGCGCGCTTCGTCACTCTTTTTCACATGCAAATCCAGCTCAGCGAGTGTAGATGCGCAGACGCGCAGACGCGCAGACGCGCGCTGAATCATCGAACTCTGCGAACTGGCCAATCCTTGCAGAATTTACGGTAAACTTTAGACCCCGATTCTACGTCGAGTTCTCCGCAGAAATGGAGCATGAAAGTCGAAAAAGAAATTCTCACACCCCGATGACTGCGCGGTATCGATTACAATAGTAGAAAGTTCGATTAAAGGTCGATACTTCGATATACCAGTCGTCTAATCGATATTCGATTGATCGAACGAATTACAACGCTGGCCCGAGGCTTAATCGGTTAAATAAAATAAATTCGTGTCCTCCGGCTTAAAATATTCAACGGAGTCAATTCTGCTTCCTGATTGGCCAAATAAATTCCGCAAGTGCAATACGTCGCTCAAAGACGTTCCAAGGTGGCGCCTTGCAGGAGGATCGCAATTTTTAACAACCTAACCTAACCTAGACAGTCCCGCGTTGCAGCCTGAATTAGAAACGAACGAGTAACGAAGTCGATTATCGCTCCGGTGCAATCTGGATCTTCGTATCCGCTGCACAAGTGCGATTATCAAAGTTCCTCTCGTTGAGGTTGACGTCAGCTCGCAAAAAAAGTCATCGCGAATCCGTCACGTGAATTTTAATTTTTTTTTTCACGCCCCCAATCGTTCGCCTCCCTCCGACATATATAGGTGCACGGCCGGCCGAACTGTTTTCATTGAACAAATTTACACGTAGAGAGGAAACATAGACTGGCTGTGAGAACGACGCTTTTCTCGAAATGCCTAAAGTGGCCGTCAGAGGCGCTGGAGTCGCGCCTTTTCAGTCTACCTTTTCAGCTAGGAATTAATATTCAGCGACGGACAACAAAAGAGGCCCGTATCCCTTTTGTTTATCACGATGATCGCAACTGCGACAACACCTGTTGCCGTGCGACTCTTACGAATTCCTGGGGCAGACCGATTAATTGGGACTATCGTAGTAAATACGTAAAGATGGCAGCTGACTATCTGTTGTGACTACGCTCTTTCCTTGAAGTGCCATAACATCTGGCGCATTGCCCAAACGCCTCAAGGCGTCTGTGCGATGCTGCCGAAATCGTCTTACGTTCGGTGCTTGTATTTTCGCAAATTTATTTAACGTTTAATTTACGCAAAGTACCGATAACCTATCTGTCGTTTAATGTGATTTCATCTCGGGCGAGTGATATCGTGAAAATGCGATAGTCCAAATTCTTAACGAATTAATTTCCCATAACAATTTTTATGGCACCCGACACCAGCCAACTTTCTGGGAAAATTCAACGTGAAGCTACCGTTTCGCGTTATTTATCGTCAATCCCGGAGACAATGGACTTTGTCGTCGGTTGGCAAGCGTGTCTCTAGATAATGCTTGTACCGAATGACGCAATGAGATTTCCTGTATATCCCGTGATACTGTAGTCAGGAAAACTTCCGCCGCTTTAACGTTCGGTCGTTTTGATTCCTTTGTTTTCCGCCTGTCAATAGGATCGTTAAACTGCAATGTCAAATTATTTTCGCAATTCGAATCCTCGACCGGACCTCGAATCATCCACAGAGTCAGTCAAAAAAATTTCTCTGGGTAATTTTCATGCGAAGATAATGAAAAAAAATTATTTTTCTCAACTTACCACAAGCATATCTAGATTACACAGCTTTTGAGTACACAGACTGACGCCTCTGGTGCAATCATCACACACGCGTTCTCAAAGACAGCTGAAGTTCGCAAACTTGACGTCCTTGTCCCAGCATCAAATTTCAGCTCCCCCCCCCCCCCCCCAAATTAAAAACGTCCCCCTATTCATCGCCCGTGACAATCTTAATTAGTCTACAATTGCCATTATGTCCCCAGTACAAGAATCTATTATCATCGCACCTGGCAAAACGTTAATAACTCAGACCCCAAGAAGAGCAGCAGATGGCAGTGCAACGTCAACGCTGCGTCAATATCAATGATGAATTATCATCAGACTATGGTCGATTGTATAACACGAATTTGCGTCAGGCTTTATTGACCAACTGACGACTGTCATTTAGATCGAGCAAACATATTTCCAGAGTCATGAGACGCCCTCTCATCCGTCGTCTCGTAAATCCTATGGAACCAGATGAAGACAAACATCCGCGAGAACTTATCGTTATCAGCTTTTATAAGGTCGACCTGACTTTTGCGACATTGTCAGGAAGAGTTTAATGCTTCGAGGACGCGTGTACATCCAGGTGAGAAAATTGGCTGACTTGCGTCGCGACGCCACGAGACGCCTCGCGGCGCATACGATCCATGCAGTGTGGGAGTTCCTTGCAATGGCTGACGCTGTGCGACGGAGTCCACGTGTCCAGAATTGCCCACGCAGGGTAATCGTGCTCCCGTGGTAATTCGCAGCCACGTCTTAGATTACGCGAGATACGAAACAGCCACATGGGAACATACGGCTGATAATGGGAAAAGACAAAAATAATTAAACGTCGCGTATTAGGAGCTTTCGTTTTGGAATGATATGGGATTCTTAGAATTAGGTTAAAATTCATACCGAGACCTTTGCGTGCTGGACGCTAAAGAGAAATTGCAAGCGGGTTCGGGGAAAGTGGAGGGAAAAAATGGTCAGATTAAGGTGAAAAGAAAAAGTGAAGTTTTACTTCAACGATTAATCGCGACAATGATCCCTATAAGTGCCGCAGAATGATTTCGACTTTTTCTCAAGATAGAGAAACGAGAGAGTCGATATCAGTGCGATCCAGTTATACCCGAGGGACACGTGAGATATGGGATAGTCGTTTGGCATTAGAAGAGTCTGACAAAAGTCTTTAGCAGCGACTCGTACGGATCAAGGATTATTAATGGTCGTTGTCAATGCGGGTCCACGAGGATAATAACGACAGTACATGCGTGACATTGATGCCGCCAGCGTGATATCCGAGCCGAGAGCGTGCATTATTTTTTCAAAGGTAAAGTAGTCACCGTGCAGAGTCTATAATTGGCGATAAGTAATCATTGCGCGACGTTAGTGCGTATATACAACATAAGGCGACGTATATCTATATATAGAGCCAATGAAAGTCGATTTCTCTGAAAGGCAACTTAAACCTTAGAGCGAAGAATTGGCAAGGACTGCAAAAGGCTGGGCAATGGTCGTGTCTCTAAATTTCGAAATATTATCCTGAAAAAAAATTTGAATTATTTTCCAAAAAAATTACCAACCACCCGAATCCCGTATGACGTTGCACGAGTATCACGCGCGTAGACCGTGCACCGTCTTACGTGCTTCATCGAACGATAACATTGTCACTGGAGTCTGAGCGACTGTCGTTTGATAACGATGACAATGGAAATGTGGAAAATGGCAAAGACCAGCGCCCGAACGAAATTTCCATCGGTTAAAATTTTATAACGCGCATCGCGACTTGTTCACTTAGCAATTATCGATTTTCTTAATTAGGTCTCGATCGTTAACTCTTTGTAACGTCCACGTGGTGCAAAAGGCCAACGCAGTGCATCAAGTCACTGTTTACATGTCGACGAGTCGCAATAGTAGAATCGCCAACTATAATTACCAGTAGAAATTACAAGGAACTGTAAAATCAGATCGGACCGATCAATAAATTTCATTGCTGAAGCGTCGATCAATAATCGATAAATCGCATTACGAACGTTTCACCGACGACCGGTGTCAAAGATCTTTAAAACTAAGTGGAGCGTCGAGTGACGTTGACGACATCGATTATGATCAAGTCCAAAATAAACAAAGCACTTAGCTTGACTTTGAGTTACAAACATCCGAATGGTTTTCCGCGAGAAAAATTAGAATCGCACTAGCCCGTATCAGGACTGCACGTTGAAAGAAAGGAGGCATTTCCAATAGACGTCGGCAATCTAAACCGTTAAAATATTCCAGTCGCAAGGGCGACCGTCTAAAAGGGACGCGATTGTCGTCGACTCGTTAGCTTCTCCACAAATAAACAGTCTAGACGTCGTCGTCGTCGTCGTCGTCGTCGTCGTCGTCGTCGTCGTCGTCGTCGTCGTCGTCGGATCGACACGAAGGAATTATTTTTGTATCCAGAAAAGCAGATTGACCAGCGTGACAGTAAGAATCATGGAAAGTACGAATTAACGTCAATCCTTATATACTTACAATCGTTATATACTGTACCAATCTATATATACATATATACCTTGGGTGGACACGCTTACTCGTGTACAAAGAGTAGCGCGCATAACGACGCAATAGTTTCTGCAATGGTCGCAATGCCCTTTAAGAACTTCAAGGAAATACAATATATACAGTGATTAATAGGATGCTGGATAATTAATTGAGGGAATTGGCGGAAGGTATGAAAGAAAGAAATTCTATAGCCAATTGTACTGACGTTACGGCGAAAACATTGAAATTATTTTTTTTTCATGAAATGCTCCACGTCTCTCGGGACTGGTTAAAGTTCTCGCTGTACTTATAAGGCGGAGCGAATTGCCCGAGGCCTTATTTGTATGCGATAACTCTTCCGCAATCCGTACCCGAATGCTCGAGATTAGCATAAAATGAACGGGCGCGTACGCATAGGTTACATACGTCGAGGTATAAGAAAGAGGCTTAACTCATTCAGCAATCCATTCCTTCTAGAGCGAGCTAGGACTTTTATGCAGGATAGCGAGACTCCTGTATAACAAGGCCGTCTGACGTGGCCAAATACAATTGGTATATTGAAAGCAGGATTCGCGCTAGATCAATCGTGGCTGTATGTATGTACATGGGAAAGAAATCAAGGAACGAAATCCGACAGGGATCAATCGTTAGGCTGAACTTCGATTAGGGATTTACGTGAACGGTTAGTAAGTTTCTACCCGCGGGTATATTTGTTAGTCGTGAAATTTCATGCCAATAGAAAGAGAAGAGAAATGCGCCTCTCACAATGACAAATGTGACTCACCGAGATGTGAGGAGGATTCAAAGGAATCTGAAACAATAAAAAAAATGGACACAGTTAACTTAATACAGAAGAAGACTATACGAGATCCTAGAGAAAAGGGTCTGACGGTGAGTAAAATTTAAAAAAAAGAAAAAAAATTGAAATTTTAGACAAATACACTTTTTTTATTTTTTTAGACAAATTTGAAAAAAAAATCTATAATTATGAGTTATACGAAAATCAAGGTCACAGAGAAACATGACGATGACGATGTACGCCTGGGACATTGCAGGCTTTCGTCCAGTAGGGGCAAAATTGTTTTACAAGAAAATTAATGCTTTCGAGGTAAAGGCTCGGGATGCAAAGTCTGTAAAACACAGTGGGTATGAACAGAGCATAAAATGACATGGTCGCAATTCTGGTATTTCCTGAAATAAAAGGTATTCCCGGAACGGACGATCGTTGGGAGACACATAAAAAGAAAAAAGAAAAAAATGCTGGTATTTCCTGAAAGAAAAAATAAAAGAAAAACGTCACCCTCGATAATGCATCGGAATGACGTCGCTAAAACAGATCGAGTGTCACAATAGATATGAAGCTACGCGTATCGACGAATTGGAACGATCTAATAATAATGAGCTCGAGGAGAGTCGTTAGGTCGAGCGGAGGAGATGAAATCGAGGCAAGGGGGAACCCAGATGCAAGAAACGATCAGGGCGCACATCCATGTGGCGGTTTCGTGCGTCACTGCGTATCGCTCCACCCGAATAGGTTACCCCTAAATGCGCGTAGCGACTATTTTCGAGTGGCCTGGATCGAGTATATATTCGAGTGCACAGAAGTTGAGACTTGAGAGAGTAAAGAGAGAGAGAGAGAGAGAGAGAGAGAAGATGCTGCCGTCCGCTAACCGCGACTCCATTATTTCTAGCCGACCACGCGTATTTATACACCGCGTGCGTTTATCACGAGGGAGCAGCAATTCCCTATTCAAAATCAGCGCTAGAGTCATAGATCGGAGTCTAGGATCTCTTTAAAGAAGAAAGATGGTCGCGTTATACCTTAGGCCAAACTAACCATTCGTCATTGTTCCCCCATATAGATCGACGAAGAGCCAGATCGAAAAGAAAAATTACCATAGGCAATTACGAGTCGCATTAATTATACATCTTAAGATTATTTTGCAAACGTAAAAAAAAAATTTTTTTTTAATTTCTATTTAATCGAACGTATCATTAGCATCGAACATAAACGTTCAAGGTTCTCCGTAGATCGTAGAGGAAAGTATAAATGTGCCGTTAAGGCGCCAGATGAATTATACACGTAACAATAATTTCGTAACCAAGAGACGACGCGCTGTACACGGGTCGACCAATGACGGAGGTTCGAGAAATTGACGGGGAGGCTGGGAACGTATGTCGTCGATCCGATAATGACCAATTATCGCGAGATCAATTTTATCCCTGAGCTCGATCGTTCCAGCGCCAAATAGCAAATCGCGCTGGCCGTGAGCCAACGCGACGTTTATACACGAGAGACAATTTGTACACCGAGCGTCGCGGGAATCTTTGTCGTTGGTCCAGGGGATGCTGAATTTTAACCCCTCCCCCACCCCACCACACCACCTCCATAATTATAGCCACGCGAAAGAGTTAATTAGCAATAATTTTCAACGTACCACCTACAGTGTCTACGTAATAATTATTGAACGGCGTTCCCGTTTACTTTATCTTTTACATAAAGCACAAGATTATTAATAGTCGAGAGAAAGTGACGTGAACCATTTTTGATACGCGATATCGTACGACCGTTCGGCTCAGGCCGATAATCGAACACGATTTATCGTACGTTTGTACAACATCGATTACGTATGTGATTCACATTGGACCTCTCGGAGATGAGACCGAATTAATCGGACAGTCCTGTGACTCCACGTATTTATCGTGGCAATGACCTCCTTTGTTATCCAGACGTCTTGCGAAGAAGAAACTTTGGTCGTTGCCACCCGCCGAGTAATTTGGAGAATATCAAAGGCCCATTATTTTTCTTTATCTCTTAATACTGAAAGTCTATGCCTAGTGATAGTGTCGCGTAACACTGGGTGACACTGTTGCGTAATGCAATTAGAGAACTCGCACACTCGCTCATTCAGTATTTGCTGGGAGTGCTCAATACAAGTTACACATACACACATACACACATGCACACATATACATATACATATAAAAAGGTACCAACACATCGATCACAACGAGCAGTAATGACTCCGTAAATATATTCAATGATAATTCGCAGTAAGCGAACAATTTGTATTTTCATTATTTTTTGGGGGGGGGGGGGGGGGGGGGGGGGGGGGGGGGGGGGGGGGGGGGGGGGGGGGGGGGGGGGGGGGGGGGGG
>JASANN010000028.1:568784-825090 GCA_031762395.1 Calameuta pygmaea | reverse complement strand
GATAATTCGCAGTAAGGGAAAATTTTGTTTTTTCATTTTTTTTTGCCCCCCCCCCCCCCCCCCCCCCCCCTCCTTTATCGATCCAGTCAAAAGCGCTACAGCTAATTGAATAGCTAACGAAGGATCTATCGATCTCCGATCGTTTCCTAAGGTAAAAAAAAAATATCGCGATAAATATTCACCCGGCAATTCCTTCGTTTACCCATATCGATCGGGAGTTTCCCCGCGACACGCGATAGAGTGCAATATAAATTTTCGTAGTGACCATGAAAAGTTCCGCGATAACGCGACGCGCCAAGGTCACCGGTGCACCAGGCAATTCGTTTTTATATCGGTATTCAGATCGGTAGATATTAAAGTATAAAATTGTGCATATCGGCAGAAGTGCCTGGTCGAGGGCCGTAAGTGGCGCTTATGCATCGCATCGGTGCATCATGCACTTCCTTTGCAGTGGTCGAGTGCACTCCGGGTGCAAGCAGCTGGTTCCGACTGCATGCAGACCGCGCGGACTGAAATTCCCTTCGGTCCTGAGAATGCGGAGCGACGCACGCGAGAAGCCTCGGAGTGCTCGAAAATAAACCAAATTGGACGCGAAGGCTGCTGGTTTACCGTAGCTGCGCCATTTCAAGGCAGGTTTGCCAGGCCTATTCGAGGCAGGAGCAGCAGCAACTGCACTGCGCGATGCAACCGATGCATTCGTTATTCGCCATTGGAGCGAGTCGTCTTAGAGGTTCAATACTGTAGGTGTACATGTGGATTGGAGAAATAATTACCAATGGAACTTTTAATATTGATAAGAGACAATTTTTACGACGTAACAAAAATTATTCGTAGATTTTACACACGCAAAAATAATATTCGCGGGTGATATTGAATTTGATTGGCAAAAAAGACATATATATATATATATATATATATTAACGAAGATACAAGCAGAGCGACCAGACGGAAACGAATCGACGTGATAATTTTGATCGATGTCGATCGACAAAATCTCGGAGTGAATGATGGGGCGCATGCGCTTTGCGGATAATAATAGATTCAACTGTAAGGAAGGAGAGGATGAAAATATTAAACGAGATCGAGACTGTCTCCGAGTGATTGAAAATGATTGCGATGCTTTAATTAATTAGGAGACCCGGTGCGGGATAATTATTAACGAAGGAGACGCAGAGGCGGCTTATCAATGATAAAAATTCCGAGTGTAATTAATTATTGACACTATCGGTATCGATGCGTCATAACGCAGGTTCACGTGTGCAAAATTAATAATAAGCAATCCTTGTGTCAGCCATTTTTTTTTTCTTCTTGTATCAACAAAGGTTTCCCAGTGTCGCTATCAATGATACACGTAATTTAAATAATCCCGTGACGACCCTGAACTTCAATGCGCGGACAGTGTTGAGCTTAAAGCCGAAGTTCAAAGAAGTAAAAAAAAAAAAAGTCAGCCAGATTCGCTAATCCAATTAACGTACGGATAATCTGTCAAAGTCAATAAGAAACATTGATCTTTCCATAAAGTAGTACAGTACAAAATCAAAGTATCAAGGTGATCGAATAATAAAAAATAAAAAAATAAAAAAATGTAATAAAAATCCACAACTCTTCCCGTCGCTTAACCCTTTCAAAAGAAGCCTGCAAAGTATTCGCCGCTCTCTGACATAATTCTACCTAGCGTCTAAATACCCTGGAAAGTAGCATTGATAGGAACGATCACGCTGTTGCGTCACCGACAGGCGTGCTGCCACGTGGTTCTGCCGTCTACTGACATATCGTACATCTAGTACACAGTCTGTACGCAACTCAATTAATAAGTCAGATATCTCTAAACTACGAAGATTACAGCCCGGTCGAGTCTTATTAAAGGAATAAGAAATAAAATTATTATTATTATCATCCATCATTCAAGTCGCATAATCCAAATGGAATATAGTAATACAGTAACAACAATAAAAAAAAAATGATTTATTTATAAGTACAACTTTCTCATATCGAATGGCTATGGTATCGCGAATCAAAGTCGATCGATATCTGATCGTCTTATCAAAGATCGCGATGGTCATTGGTAATGGTAACGGAAACGAGCAATTAACGTCAACTTGTTCCCGCAGTAGGTAAAATTCGCGAAATCGAGTCGCGTGCAATTTTTTTTAATCGCCAGCGATAGCAGAGCGAATTAAAAAAAAAAATTTAATTTGACGTAGCAATCCGATCCGCGTTTACGGTCGTCTGTCTGGGTTATTTGTTCTGTCCTGCGAACGAGTGTTCGATAACCATAAAAAGCGGCCAGAACGCCAATCGTGCCGAATCGATTATCCCGGGCGGCGATTGGACATGCTTGACATTCCTCGCAAACAGCACAGAGGACGCGTTCTTCGTCGAATTAGCCTGCGCTTAGCAGCGCGTTACGCACGTCGATTCGATCGTCCGCTAACCCTTTGCTTTTCTTTCTGTTCCAGTCAAACGCTCGGAACGTCCGGCCTGCATCGCAACGTCCTTGAGTTTAGCCGCTCGGAACGAACTCCGCGTTAAACGGAAGTCGAAAGATCAATTTCCGTTTCGATTGTTCGAGCGCGCTCAAAAGTTCGACCTCATTTCTGCAAGTTACGCTGATACAAAGAATTAATTCTGTGAAACCGCGACGTTTAAAATTAATAATAAAATATGTGCAATATATTTGGAAAAAAAAAAAAAAAAAAAAAAAAAATGTTAACGTCAAGCGACAACCATTGGAAACAAAATATGACATTAACTAATGAGCGTGTAAACTGCTTGTCGGAGATAATAAAATTTGCAGTAAACAGCAAGAGACTATATTGGCTCGATAAAGGAATTAAATGACTGTAGTGTAACAATCATTCGTACAGCAATGCAACGACAAATCGAATGATCTTTGTGCGAAATATTATCATCCCTAATACGGTTACGATTTTCTGATAAATAACATCGGTTATGCGTATGTATGTATGTATATATATTGTACAGGCGAAACAAAAACTTGTCCTTGGTAGGTTGACGGTAAAGCGCAATGTTGTTGCATATATAGATAGACGTATTGTGTGTATATATATATATTGTGTGTATGTATATATATACATACACACATATATAGCGAAATAGGCACCCTTGACCGTAGCTCGACGCGGGCACCGCGACGCCGTTCAATAACAGTGTAAACGTAATAAGCGTTGGCTAATGGACATTGGCCAACTTGAATTTCACTAGTTGCCGTCTTCTACCGGACGATCCTTATGTATGGAAAAAGGACCCAAGGCCAGTGAGTTCGTTATCAATTGCGCGAAATTGCATTCGTTCCGGCAATTCCTAGGATTCTACGATTACAAATAGCGCGGATACAATTTGTATTGGCGTCTGCTGGAAAATTTTAACCCAGCAGCTGTTTCCTCTGGCATTGAAAGTACGCCTTAACGCCTTAACGCCTTAACGCAAACGCAGAGACATTTTGAAGTCGCCCTTGGTCCAATTTACGGTGAAACAGTCATTGGCGGGATGTATGATAAAATTTTTGCATGAAATTTTTTACAAACGAAATTGACAAATTTCAATCGAGGCGCTCAACCTGATATTCCGAATTGTACTTTAAACGATACAAATATTCCGTTACGAAACTTGAGACGCAAAGCTGATTGCGCGGGATGAGGTGATAAGATGATTCGCGGAAAAGTACTTGGAGCGTATTGTAACGTCTTATACGTCAGGATAATATGAGATATAGTTATAACAAGCATGTCTGTCCGATCAAAGGTACTAGGGAGGATTAAATCAGTGAGATAAATTTGACGTATAAATAGGAGAGTATAGGAGGGGAGGGGGGGATAAATTTTTAAAATAAAAATATACATTAATCAAATTTTGTGACAGAGAAAGAAATATTGAATAATTGGCAGATTAGAGTGTTTTTTTCAAAATTATCAATCAAGCGAATACGCAATTAATAAGTCGGAGAATGCGTCGATTTTGAATTTCCCGCCAGTATCGATTAAAAGCATATTAACACGCAGTACACGAAAACAGACTACATACTCGATATACGATCGTGTATTTCTTCTATATAGACGTTCCAAAGAAACATTTATCTGCCTGATCGCGCATCCGTAAGGACGATATACGAATTCTATTGTTCAAACGCCGTAACGTACGCGCGTCGTGGATCGCAAACAAATAGTATTAATTCGTCGTTATTTTTGCGCGTCAAAAAAAAATCTTCGAGCGTCCTTAGAAAAGGCATCACGCAATTAATAATTAATACGACTTGGTGTGTCGTTGAAAAAAAAAAAATTATTATCGATACCCAGCAATGGCGTGTCGCGGAATTCGCATGACATGTACGATAAAGAGCGAGCATCGAATGAGATAGCGGACGCCAGTCGTCGGACGTCGTACACGAGTGTATAAAACGCGAGTCTCGGCAATTCCTGCGGCGAATGTCAAATCAGAGTTCGAAAGGTCTGATAATAAGAAGAATCAACGGATAGAAGAAAAAATAAGTATTTCGGCGAAGGAATGAGAAACGAATATGGAAAAAGAAAATTTATAAAAAAAAAAATTCACCACAAACTCCTTACGCGGATCTTGCGGCTATTCTTTGTCGTCTGCCATCCGATCCTCTCGTATGGCGGCGGCGGCGGCGGCGGCGTCGGCGGCGTCGTATAGGCTTGTATAGGCTTTTGAGAGGACGTTGCCCAGAGCCGCCGAACTTGTTGCTAGGCAGTCCGAGGCCAACCGTTATACTTGATTCTGCTGTTCCATGGGCCATGGTGAGAATCCAACGTGGAATTTATGGTTGTGCTAACACAGATCGGATCGAGTTTAAACGCCATCGGGATTTTTGGCTGGATACGCAGCGTCGATAAATATCACAGACGGACGATACTGCGGATATTTGGATGCCGATTAAACGTCGTAAATACAGTTGTATCACGTGAAATAGAAATTTCGTTAAATATCCTGTTGGCTAGCGCATCGTCACGTAACGTTCCTGTACGTTTCGTGATGCACAGGATACTTGACCCCGCCTGATACATCTTGGATCGATCATCCGTTCCAAGAGGAAGGCAACAAAGATGGCGAACGTGTCTACACGTGCACCTTGTAACACGAGAGCGTATTCGTCCTCTTGGATTACAGTTCGTTGCACGTGAAAGGTGCTGATACTTTAACAAGGCGAGACTACGTATCGTCATCCTGGTAGCCCAAAGCATATGAAAGGATTTACTTTTTTTTTTTTTTTCGTAACAGTAATTATTGTAGGTAGCGGTTAAACTGGAGTTATTCAAAATAGACTATGGCGATGCAGCCAAAATTTGTTTGTATATATGCTATATATGTATATATGCTTTTATAGTATATTCGTGGGAAAAAAGGGTATATAACGTGTACAGCGATGCCTCGAGCTCTCTGATTCTAGTTAAATGACTGACGTCACGGTTTTTACTCGAGAGGATATGACGTACCAGGGACTCTGACAAATTGTTATTAATTACAATCTAGCCAGACTTACGGTTAACGTTCTAATGGAAAATTACAATTCCTGGTTCATCTTGTGCTTGAATAGTGCCGATGGGTTCGACGTTGTTGAATATTTACTTTTTTTATTAACGATTAAATAATATAAGGCCTTGGGTTAGAGCGTTTGATAAATGGAAATTATTTCTTTTCCCCTACGTTCTATTAGTGTACTCGGCTATCGCGCAAGTAATCGTTAATTAATTACTCGTTTGAAAGGAAAAAAAAAAAAAAGAATCCTGCTCGCGAATAACCTTCGTCCTTCGCGGTGAAAGTAAACACGATAGAATTATCTTTGTATGACTTCTGTATAACTTTAATCGTCACGGACAATTTACATGGAGCGTCGAAACTTATCGAATTCTAGGGACTGGTTATTGATCGTTTCAGAAAATTCACGATAAGGTTGCGTCGATGCATCGATGATAAGAAAAATTAATGGTTTGCGTAAGCCGTTGTATTCATCGAATTGTCGTTCTATCTATTCTGCAGTTTATTATTGTTTTTTATGGTTCATTTGTTTTCGCACGCTTGTAACAATAACAGTTACGTGGTAGCTAAAAGGAAATTGGACTGATAATACGTTTAAAATAAAGTTACGATCTATCAACGATAAACGATATTAAAGATTATCGATAAGCTGCCTTTGATCAATTTCCTGAGTGGATTCATTCATTAAATGGGTGAGAGAATCAGTTAAAAAAAATTAGTACTTGTATTCCTCGTCTGGTCATTAATCAAATAAAAATATTCCATCGTCCACTTTAATATGCCTTCGGGTCGTATACGCAAGAAGCTAGAGAATTTGTATATAAAATTTTTTCTCTGAGAAACTTCGGATCGTATCGCTGTATAATAATTGTTGAAATTCGTTCGAATTTCTTAAAGGCAATAATCAATATTTTAGACAAACATTGATAAAGCATACATAAGAAACACCTGTCAAAGTTTAAGGCACACATTGCAGGTCACGGTAAGTGCGCAATGTCTGACCGTCACGCGTAGTCCGATCGTATTCAGGAAGCAGCTGGTGGTAGCAAAGTAATGCTGATTGCTAACGTCGTAAGGGTTAACTAACAATTGAACCTACCCGTTTTCTATTGATATCAAAGTACGATAATGCTAGCGGAAGATTTTCCGTTTGTGGAAAAGTCAGCGGAGTTCTGGAAATTTTAGTAAGTTCGAACGGCAATAAGGTTGCGAAAGGAATGATCATCCACACTGAAGTCTAATGCTTAACGAGGGAAGTGAAGTATGGGAATCGGTACGATTACAACGGCAGAGCGTCGTTAGAGCAAGAGACCAGTCGATAAACACTACTAATAGAGAAGTCGACTGTTGTTGCTTCGATCGTCAGGTGTCTTATTATTTCTACTGCAGGTAATAAACTTACGTTATCGGCACCTCGAGATAACAGGTAGTTTACTCACGAATGACTTTACCGGCGTCTGATTGAACGCGTCGGTAAAGAAACTTATATCCATATACGGCAAGAGAATTTCCACTGGAGTAATAGCGCGTCTGCATTACCGACCGTAGGTAATGACATCAGGTTAACCGTCACAACTGTTTGAAAATATTGGCGTTCCTGTGGATCGCAGTAACTGCGTCTCCATTCGAAGAACGTACGCGCGTATTATGCTCGAACCTTCTTAAATCGAATCCTACTTAAATCCCGCACGATGGAAACGTAGTCAATGAATTAATCCATTTCTCGCACATAAACGAACTGTTTAAACTGAGTGTCGGTGCACGAAATAGTTTTTCCACTGTGGATTAACGTATATTCGAACAAAGGTAACAAGCGAACATTAAATTATGAATTAGACTTTAGCCATTGGTTTTACTCACTCGTCTCATTGTCGTACACGGGACTTCCATCCCCCACATCCTCGACAGCTGTGGAAACTGCTGAAACCAGGAAATAGGAATTAATTAGCAAAGTGATCCAATTCGTACGTACCTATACGTATATACACAACGTATGTAAATAATATAATTATCTCGCTCAAGGTAAACACGACCTCCTCCGTTAAAGGAGATTTATAGAAACGTAAAGTGCGTTTCACACGAAAAGTAAATTCTCAGTGTCGCTTCTTGGTTAATCACCATTGATCCTCGTGTCCCTCGTTATCTCTGTGTCGGGTAGGAAAACCGCGACAAAGTACCAGGAGTTTACATGCGATTTAAGAAAAAATTACTTCGGACAGCTTCGAACAGAAATCGTAAACGCGCAAACGGAAACTGAACGGCAGCCATGACGAATCATCGTTAATGGTGAAAATCGTTTCAAAATGTTTTCCTGCTCGTCGCCTCAAACGCGCCTTCCCTTTAACGACCATGGCTGATTTCACTTTCTTCTGTAGCGCATGAGTTTCTTATCGTCCGAAGTCTAGACTTCAGGTTTATGTACGGTTACTTTGTAACAGAGCTTATCATCGTTATGGCGACAGATTATACGTTCTCTTTGAAAGCATACAATTTTAAATTGTAGAACGCGCGAAACCGCGTCTATCGGGATGAACGATGATCCCTTTATGAAGTACAATAACGGATAGACGATTGTTCAATGACGACAATAAATTATTCACGTGAAAGATAGCGAAGAATCATCCGAGGCAAATTCTTTCCACAATTATTTTTTTTATCGTGCGTTATACTCGTACGATTGTCACTAATTGTTATTACCGTAATTACGAAAGATTGTATGAATTTTCGAACAGTGCTAAATCCTGCATCGTAAAACAATCACGAGGGATTTTGAACTGGCAAAAAAATATTGTACGTGTCATTTAATTGCATCTACAACGCGATCGAACAAAAATTTTGTTCGAACATACAAGACCAATTTTGAGTCTTGTAAAAAAAATCGCGACTACAAAGTCACGGTACAAAATAATCATTTAAATATTACGGATCAGGCCTTTTTTTTTCTTTTGCACAATAAGGAAAAGCGAAGAAAGTCGATAAGATAACGTTATTGCGTTCGTAGATATTTTCGCAGTCGATTCTCGTGATACCCTTGATTTTTTCTTTTATTATCCATTATTTGCCGCTATTAACAATTAATACGAATTAACATTATCGAACGCGAATTCGTCCCGGAAACGAAATTTAAATTAAATCGAAAGATCATGCAAGATGAAATTTTCACATCGAGTCGCGCGATAAGAATAAAAATGTACAGAAAATTCCAATCAGCTGTTATCCGCGCTCTGTGCGTCCTTTACAATTAACGCTTTCACGTAAAATCAATATACATAGGTCAAGAGACATTTGGATCATTCGAAAGATTCAATGTTAACGGAAAGCTAGAAAATATATTTTTCGAAAAAAAAAAAAAAAAAAAATATGTACGTGTTGAATCGCAAATGTGGCAAACGGCAACAGTTCGATCATAAGGATTATTTGATGCGATCATTAAATGCCAGATGCGCTTCCTGACGTATGAGGTAAACTCAAAATTAATTCCCCTTCGAGAGACTTGCAATCAGTGACTTAGCGCAATTACGAATTAAATCGTCGAATAACAGGCAGGTGGAGACTCAGAATGGTTTTTGACTTTTATGACGCGTCTAGATCCAGCAGGCTCAGCAAATGCTTTGTTTAGTTTTCATTAAATTTATTGTTTCCCATTGCTGTAATTACGGTCGAGCAATACCGCGAAATTATCAATTTGCGGCTTCGCGGATATTATTAATAATCCTGAGCGAAACGGGTGGAATTAACGATCTTTAATCAGTGATTATCAATTTATTATTTCCTGTTTCATATATATTATTGTATATCGTTCGAAATATGGTATACGCGAAAAGTGCATTAATTTGTAATTTGGAATTACAATTGAAAAAAGCGATTATCATCTGTCGATCTTGAAAGACAGATAACGCGACAATCTTTATGGCACCTATCGAAAATAATCTTCAGGATTATTGATAAGTCATAATTTATCCAATCCGTGACAGCAGCTGATAAAAAAGAAAAACGACGTTGATTATACCGCACACTTCGCAAACAGTCAAATACGATACGTCAGTGTGAAAATATTATTAGCTATCGAAGGCTTTTTCCAGTGAAAATGCATTTTCCTTGGCTCGTTAAATTATTAAACAAATTGACAAGCGTAAAACGTTATCACGCGATAGATTGAACGCGTACAAGAATTATCACTGATAGTGCGAATAAAAGTCTATCTATTACATTGCCGGAATATGCACTATGAGCGTCCATTAAGAAACCAGAGGCATTACGATGCATAGCAAAAGTGCATTGAACTCGACAATGATTGTAATAAATTATTGAAATTCGTATCGATCCGATCAATTTCAATTTCATCCTACGTTTTATCACAACAGGCTTATAGACTTCGGATAGAATTTTATTATCACGAATACAGTAACGTACGTGACCACCAATGACGCAAACACATTGAACTAATTTGATGATAGAAGAAAAAAAAAAACGTCACGAAAAGTTTTCGACTGTTACATAAAAATGTATCTTGGAGTCTAAAAATTATTGTGTCGTTACTCTATGCGCAAGAAAAAGATAAAAAGCGACCAGAGAAATCTCCATCTCTTACGTCGTTCGCGCGAGATTACAGACGCATCTGTAATCGCGTTTCCAAGAAACGTCAAGATTCTCGATCCAATTTCCATGAGAAGACGAGAAGAGGAGGAGAGTTAATTGGCCGGCAAGGAATGTAAAGGACAAGACCCAAATAGAGCCTCGCGCCACGTGAATGTTTTCACGAGATTTCTCAAAGACAATAAAACAACCATCGGAATCTTCGCGCGGGATCCCACAAGTCGATTTCGTTGGCTCGAATTTAATTTTTTTCTTTTCTATTCTTATTACCTACCGACTTCTACATTCTGCACCGAGAACTCCAACATAGCAGCGAAGTTGACGATTGGTCGAGGCAGCAATAATTTTACGGTCAGTACGAGGCAACCAGCTGAACGATCCAGGCACAGATCGGAAATCGGAGCACTGATTAGAACGATCGAACTAAATGAACTTGGATCGAAGAAAAGTGAAGCCACGTCAAATAGATTCGCTGTCGATCGATCGCGCGTCAAAGTTAAGATTTTTAATTCTTCAGGCTTTCAAATAACGGACGTCTCCGACGAAACGTCTACATAGTCCAAATTTTATTTAACGCACTGACTGCCCAGAGAATTCAGATCGTCTCGATGCATTTGAATAGTCGGCCTTTCCCGCCCTACGACTCTCGATTCCGTCGTACCTGCGGCTACGTTCACGTCCCAGGACAGTCTGAGCGGCGACGCGCGTCGATTCTCCCCGCTGGTCTTCGGTATTGCCGAACGACGCGGAGGTTCCGACGCAAAGAAGTCTCGTCGCGATGTTTACTTCAGGGATCGAATATATCGTGTCGTGTGGTGTCGCGAGAATCGCGATCGCGACGAGTATCGGTGCCGCGAGTGTCGCGAGTGCCGCCAGGAACGTGGCTGCCTTTTCTTCGAGAGATTTAAAAATGGGCAAAAGTACTGATTAGATAATTATCAGCGAAGCGATGCGGGCCTGCCGAGTATTCAAATGACTGGAGGTGGGCTTCTTTATCAAGCAAATCTAGGATTATTCAATAAAATACGATCAGGCCGACAATTGACACGTAGACGATTAATGTTTTATTGTCGATATATATATACATATATGTATGTGTGTATATATATCTGTATATCAGATTGATAACCCGAATCCAACAAGGTACACTGTACCAACGAGCACAAAAGTTTTATCAGACTTAATTTCGTGTGTCCTGTTATTCGTCGGACAGAGTCAAAATAGAAAAGCGATTTTCGTTACAGCGATATGTTCACTTCGGTCACGTTCAGATTACTGGTCGGGTCTCGACGCCCGCCCAGCAATAACATGTCAGAGTCAACTAGCGATAAGGAGAGAGAGAGAGAGAGAGAGAGAGAGAGAAGAGAGACCGTCTTCTTCGTAAGTAATACGTGTTGCTACTGTTGTAACGTGACGTATTTTTCTGTCGATAATGCCAGAATGGATGTCAAGAGACGTCGACATTGGACTTAAGGTATTTCTCCTTGAGTACTTCAGAGACTATTGATTCGATTCGATTATTTCTAGTGGCAATATGAAGATTAACGGATTATTGATGCCGTTCGATCGACGATAAACGGTGCAGTTGTTTAATAAATATTAACTTTTTTTTTTAAATACCTCGTCCATGCATCTCGTGGAACCAAATGGCGGCGATACTGGATCTTCCGAACGAACACAGTTTCGAATTTTAAATCACCGCTTAATTCGTTAATTTCAAAATCTAATTTAGGCTTTTTTTTCAACGCAGGAACATTTTTTAAATGTTCAACAAAATATAAATAATTTTCGAAAAATTTGTTTAAATTCGAGAAAGTTCGAGAAACTCTCGCTTCGTCGAGTTCCGATATCGGAGACAATTGACTAATTGCGTAAACGGCTGTTTTCACGTATTCCTGGCAAATACACAAAGGCAGCGAGAAAAGAGCACGATAAATTTTCCAGTCTTCGATAAGCTCGGCTGAACAAATATCCAAGGGTTTAAAGTGTATCTAACGTTATACCCTTCACTTGGCGATTCTCACGCAGTAATTATATAGAGTGTGAGCTGGTAATCTACGATCACGAGGAAATGACATTTTGGTAATTTTCGAAAAAAATTATTCCCGCCAACTTTGTAAACGGGGACAAATTGTTATTCACCACCGTCGGGTCTGTTTGTTGTGTTACAGGCCAAAAGTTATCACCGACACAACCAACCGCGCTGGCAGAACACGAGACTTGGAGGCCCGAAAGCTGAATGATGATCACAGAAGCACGTTCTCTTTGGGGTTGAGACTCGAGTTCCCAGTGAACGTCACTTTCACGATGGGCGATTCGGATTAGGCCAATTTACGTAGTAATGCGCAGAATGTCATTCGCCTACGTTTATTTAAGGTCTTTAGACAGTTTATTAACAGTGCGACCTCCTCTGGAGTCACTGCTCATTGTTATATTCATTCCTTCGCTATTAGACCGATAGCTTCAACCTAATGTGTATGTATATATATATGTTCTTTTTTTCGTTAATTATTATACGATCTGACATTATAATTGGCAATTATAATATGAGACATTTTTTCATTTTTCGTTCAATTATATTTCTCGACAGACCGTTTGATTCCTTTTGGGTCCGAATGATGGAATTCTGAATGGATTCTACAGTTGATAAATAAGTTGATAGGCGTTAAAGTTAAGGAAAAATTGTATAATTTGACTGCATCCTTTCCTTCGTTAGGAACAAACAGACAATTTTGTTTTACCAATTTTTGACGTTTCGTTCGGTGAATGTAAATTGTCACGGAATTTCATGGAGAAAACAGTTATAAATACTTTTACCGTAGAAATCACGGTAAAGTGCCGATGCTATACCGGGTGGTTATGAGGTACGGTTACTTTCTTTATTACTCGCAATTTGACACTGTGGGTCGGAATGGCATTTGAAAAATGAAAAATGAGACAAATTATTTCGAAAAATGGAAATTAATTTTTTCTCGACAACTCCCGACAGTGGTATGTGTAAAAATAAAGTTTGACGCAACTCTATTGTTATATCCGCCAATTAAAATTTCGCGTACGGTACAAACGAAATGAAGAGTGGTAGAAACGGATAGAAACGATATGAAAAGTGATACAAACGATTCTGAATAAGTTCCCCGTTGCACATTTAAGTTAGCTCAAAAAATTACCTATACCCTATGTAGCCTAATGCGCTTATCATGATGACATAATGATTCATCATTAAACACATCCGCACGTTCGACCTAGCGAGTCCCATGATACATACTGTGATACTGTACTGGTTATATACAAAGCAATCCCTAAATTCGCAATATACTGTGCGATCTTAATAATCGCCCATTGGAAACAGCTGATATCTTGTTTACACGCAAATTCAATAATCTCACGAGTTCTCGCCTCTAGCAAATAAAATTGCTCGCAGTCGATCAACATAATTGAGAGAAGCACGAACCAAGTCAAAACAGCACATTACGGGACATTCGCCCAAAGCGTGTCATCTGAGTAAACGAACGACGGTTTCATAATAAAAGGCAAAAAAAGAATTTCTAAAAATAAATTCCAAAGTAGTAAAACAAAAAAGAATCTAGATGAATTTGTTAGATAGCCCATAAAAAAAAATCTAAAGCATAGATACGAAGGATGCCCGAACGTAAATAGTAACTGGTACAAGGATGATTATTATCCGTATAAATAATGCATAATATCACGTTGATACCTAATCTCTTCCAATTACGAGATAAACAGCGTAATTTTTTTTTTTAATTAATTTAAGTATCACCGAGCATAGTATAGCTCGTGTAACGATGAAGTCTTGATAAAAAAAATTCCAGAATAATATCCCATGATAATGACGATGCTTCATTAAAAAAAAAATTATATCCATAATTACTAATTACCTAAGACTCATTAGAAGCTCCAGACCCTCCGACTACTTCAGTCTTCATCATATCTCGTATATTCTCTCGATTTTATTTTGTATAAAAAAAAAATAATTTTCATCCAGGACTCCATAGACGCGCAACATTAATTTTGCGCAATTAACAGTCGCCTCGAAAGCAGCTTAACTGTACAGCCTCTCGAAACAAAGAAACGATCTTGTTTACGGCCGCAAGAGATGTTGGGGCTGCGAAGATCAATTCGTGGGACGTCGAAAAAAAACAACCTGACGTTATCACAGACGCGGATGCAATGGAAGGGGAGAATCAGTACGTGACGCTAGACACTCCTTCCTTTCCTTTACCCTTTTCACAGTTAAGGCGACATTACTTTATTGACCCATTTAGAAATTTTCCTGGCAAGATTCCTACTACGATCTGCCTTTTATCGCCTACGCGAATTCATGGGGTACTTGAACGAACAACAAGGCGGACTGCACGACATATCTATACTGCGTGCATAGGTATTCATGTGTAGGTACATGTATATGTATAGATTGTGCGACTCTACGCATTACGTAGATACTAGATCGTAGGCGAGCTGGTACTTTGCCACGTCTCGAGCCTTAAACGTTATTCCACTTGAGGAAACGTGCGTGCGCGTTTACAACGTAAAAAGAATATCCTTTGGTGGGATTTCAGATGCGCCTTGCGATCGAATCGACTGGTTCAATTATTTCCTGTGGAAGTAGAGAACGTAGTCGTGGGTGCAATGGAATCTTGAGGCTCGAGTCTTTCGAGCAGGTTAAATTTTGCCACTTTTGGTTTTTTTTATTTTACGGGCAAATATTTATGTTTCAAAAATTGCATTAAAAATCATATTTATATCAATGAGATGAATTTGTTATTTTACAGTTTAAATAGTCAGCCGATGCATCAACGCGCATTTGGCAAGGATCGTCTTAGTCTGGTAGTTTCTAAACAATATAAGTTAAGGTCACGAACTTGGTTCTGTCTCGGATATCCGGGCGGATTGCCAAAATTCGTGAGGGAAGACAGTCGTAGTCTACGAAGTCAAACGTAGCTTGTATATATTTTTAGAGAATTTTCCGATAATAATGATAACGATAGTACAGCAGAAAGTAAAAAAAAATATATATATATATATTCGAGAGTAAATAAAAAATCTGTTTAATTGCAAGTCAAATAGTAAAAGTCCAAAGTTACTCGCGTACTTTGAGAAATTGCCTTAAGAATTTCTTGGGAATTTACCAAAGTCGAAGTTACGTGCGAAATTCCTGGCAGCAGCGGATATTAGCGGACTCGATAAAGCCTAAAAGTACATAGGCGTAGACACAACCGGCGGTGCCCTAGCCTCTCCTACCTGTTCTCGCACCGTTAGCCCAGCATGAGTCTATTGCATAGGCGGAGTCGCTAGATGGAAACGCGTCAATAGTGAAATCTCTATAGATAGAGAAAATCCTGGCTCGACGACAGAAAACGGAGCTTGCAATTTAATAATATCCGGGCTTAATGGACTCTACGTATTTCGCAGCAGGAAGAAGGAACAGGAAGACACGTGTGCATGGCTGAGCCATGTTCTTGAGAATCGCGTACACCAACGTTATCGGTCAACCGGATGCACCCAGTCGTGTACACATACCTGATCAACGAAGGAATTCGATTGTGCAAATAGTATCGTTCTTTATCGATAAATGAAAATAAACGATTACATCAGCGTAAAAATATTTTCTTTCGCGCGCGTTACAAAGAAGTACAAATTTCATGTGATAACCGGAGACATTGAAAAAAAAAAAGAAAAAAAAAATAGCATCCCATTATCGATATTGGGTATTCACGTGAATTGAATATATACATATATATTTAGAATCAATTTTCCATAATCTACCTTATGGGACATTGCGTAACACGTAGAAATATTTTTCACGGTCGCTGTTGTATCTGTGTGGCTTCGTATAACAAAAAATGACGGATCGCGTGACGACAAACATATCGTCGCACGTGATTAATAAATATTGAAATAGTACTCGGCATTATGTAAAATTACTTTGTAAGTGACTTAAAATGTTTACAGGTTGGTAAGAAAAAAAAAAAAAAAAAAAAAAAAAAAGAAATTAAGTAAGACAACCGCCGATGTGGATTCTTACGAGTGTGACGACATGACGAAAAATAGAATTACTCCCGACCCTCACCGCTGTGGGGGTTAAAAATAAACGAGGTATAAATTTGTACGACTGCAACTCGACAGTCGCTTCCAAGATGGTCCCGTGACGTGTCAACGTCGTTAATGACGATTCGAAGAAAGCGTGACGTAAGTTTTGAACGCAATTTCGGTGGGAGCGTCGCGTTGCGCGATAAAAAGTTAAATAATATATATATATATATATTAACGTCAGTGACGTGACGGCGAACCATCTCCTTGCCGATAACGAAGTCTTCGTGCAAAATCCAATTGCAAAATGCTGCGACGTTGAACGCGGAGTATAAGTGACTTCTCGTCGTGTAATGACGAAGCCGCGATACGAGACGCGAAAAATATTTGAAAACACGTCAAACAGTAGACAGACACCTGTCATCTCTTGGAATAGATTCTATGTAGAAATAAACGGAACGAGGCGCCACATGGGCAGAGCCTTTCAATTGGTCGTGACGTGAGATATTTTTGAAAATAAAAAAAAACATTTTTTTTGCAAAAAAGAAGTATTCGCAACATCTAACAGCGGACTTTGAAAGCCCTGGTTAAATACAGCTGTTTGTCACGAGATTTTTCTGAAAAAAAAAGAGCGCGAATACCTTGAAAAAATTTTGAAAACGAGATCGCTGAGAATTTGGACTAATCGGAATTTCGCAAAAATATTTTCTTCCGCAAACAACGTGTCTCTGAATATCCGACCTTCGCTACGAAAATGCGATAAGATTTCAAGTCGCCCTTAAAAAAAAAAAGGATCGAATCGATAGTATCGCGTTCGATCTTACCAATCGGCTTCTCGTAACGCGATCGAATTTCAAGGCGACATCGGCCAACAGTCTATTCAATAATTCGCACGGTAACAATGAGCGCCCTATGAATAATTAATCGATATAGCCAACAGATGAAAACCAAAAATCACATCCAATTAATCGAACACTATCGGCAGCATCGCGTTACCGAGCTCGAAGGATCAGTCAGAAAAAAAAGAAAATTTTCCGAAATATCAATTCAAATTAAATCTCGACGGTTGCATCCGATCGAGCAATCTGCATACGTCAAGGCCGATCAAGCCGATCAGCTGCTATGGAAACTGCCGTTCGCCGTTCGCCGTTCGCCGTTCGCCGTTCACCCAAAGCCCAGTGCACAACTTACTACAGCGATCCTTATCACTATCTCCTAGTACATGTACAATGTCCCAACTGTCTTTTGTCGTAAATACGCAATGACACGTGATACGTAACAGCAAATCGTACAAGCAGCGCTAAGTGGAAACGAAGAAAAAAAAAAAGTTACAAATCGATCAGAAAGGAAATAAAATAAATCTAAATCATACTGTATCCCATGATAAATCCAAAAATTCCTGCACCCCCACACCTGTAGCCCCTGTGCACCGAGCTTTAATAAAATTTAAAATCAATTTCCATCGATTGCCTTATTACGCAGCTTGTACTGGTTTTAGAAAAAAAAATTTTCTCACATACTACCTATGTGTGCCAGGACGTTACGTACCTGAAATATAAATGTACAATGGAATTTGGCATCGATCCCAAGTATCTATTGTAACGCGTGCATTAATTAAATTCGCGTATAAATATTCTTTACCATTAGTTACGTAATCCTATTCGAAAAGCTAAAGGCGCATCCTCAGGGAGAAATTGTGTTGTAGCCGTTACCCCGCAAAGCGCGCGTTTGACAATAGGACGAATCTATCAGCATCATTTTCGGACACGAAAAGATGACTGAGGAATTACGTTATCAGCCACTTGACATATTGTATCAATATATACGATTGACGATAGACAATATCGGTAAGATCTTCTCTTAATCTACAAGATTTTATTTACTATTCGCCACATGACTTTCTTCCCAACTACTTCGGATTCCCCTTTCGGTACTCGTGCACCTGTTGGATTCTTTTCGCGATACCGGTAAAAGTTGTAATCTTCTTTAAGCCTTTCGTTTTTACCTGTTATACCGGAAAACTCGAGATTGGATTGATGCTTTGGTTTCTATAGAAAAAGAAAGTATTCCACCTAACCCGATGATAACTCCGCTGCGCGTTATAGAAATCGTAGAAATTCCGATTCAGACTGTACCTGGTGCATCGAAAAGATTGATTTTGATAACACAGAGTAAGAAACAGATTTTTTTTTTATTTTACAAAACGATTTGATCATTCCTCGCGTACGATCGAAAATTTATATTCTTCGCGATTAATCCAACTTATCGATCCTCGAGGATCGACAACGATTACGCAATTATCACCTGAAAAAAAAAAGAAAGAAGCCATTTCGCAATCGCAAGCTGTAGTTTACACAGAAGTTTCTTGAAATCGGCGAAATTCACATGGCAAACAAGTGGTGTGAGGCCGTGCGGCTCGAATCGTGTAAATTTATGAGAGCAAACGATCAGTGTGTCAAGACCAATCGTACAGTGAATACCAACGACTGATAACACCACTAAAGCCAATACGATAAGGTATCTCCTCGTCTCGAAAAAGAAAAAAAATAGGGGAAAAAAAATGAAATCCGATAATCATCACCTCGTGATAAAATGCCAAGATCCATAACAATGGAAAATCCGAAGTAACAAAAAAAAAAAACCGACTTCCACATATGTTACTGCGGCCGAATCTCCATCGAATGCGCACGCATGAACGATCTCAATATTAATCCTCTAGATTACGAGTATCACGGATATATCGAACACCAATTCTCCGATAAGAACGTCTCACGATCACGAACATCGTTCAAGCGTTACATCAAAAGCGTTTTCATGTGGCGACCGACGACACGAACACAATGGCAGCATCGATCGCGAAAAAGCATCAACAGATGAGTAAAGAGGCTCCTCGCAAATCTACTTAATAAGGTATGTATAGATAAGAGGATGAAAACAACCTGGCAAAACGGATGACTGATAAGACGTTACATAGTCGAGATCACGTTTTCGCCAATAGTCCATATGTCACTTAGTGTCAAAACTCGAGCAACCTTAACGCGGGAATTCCCCCGTTGCCGCTGGAAAGTTTTATCGCGTCGCTCAAAGACGCGATATCCGATCGTACCTTAGATTCTTCAGAATGCTCGAGATTGGGCCCAATGATAACCGCTATTAATGCCTTTAATCGAACCAGAAAATAATCGTATCGCGAGGAAGTCCATTTCCGAAAGCCGAGCTACCATCTTTTGTATACTTAAGCACGTAACCATGTGAAAATTTATAACGAGTCCAGTACTTGTCCCGTACGTAGTTCGCCTGCGCTGGACCAACCAATGACAAATGACAATCGGCAATCTACGTGATGCAGATGCTGTGCCGATTGTGAGCAGCTGGCTTGTATACCGAAATTTCTACATGGATATTTCACATATACATATATGTATATAGATATGTATAAATATGCCACGTAACGTTACGTATAAGGCTTGATATGTAGGTATCCATATACATGTGTATAATTCGACGAGAAAGTCTGTCACAGTAGCTGTCACTTCGGGCTCATATTCGTACACGAGCACTTATGTTATGATCATTATACTTAATACGTTTCCCTCGAACACACGTCATGTCGCACTTTGCGAACGGGTCTTAATTGCTTTCTCAGCCAAAATCACGTCTGCCACGCCCAAATCCCATATCAAATTCCCATGTCCTCACGTCGTACGTATACACGCGTATACCTGTCGATATCAATTTAATGAACAACGACAGAGAACTTGACACATGATCGATGAGAAATATCCTCCCCCCCCCCCCCTCCAGATATTACCTATAATTGAAAATCAATGCGTACAGTATTTGATTAGCGCAATTAATCCGAAATGTAAACATCTCGATACTATGTCGCCTTAACGACCAATGAAATAATTAAGTGCGCTCCCGACAATCGCGATAACGACTGTGCCCGTTACGCGGGTCGTCAGCACATATCAATCGACGTTATGAGAGATAAGAGCTTTCAGAAAAATGATCAGAATTCATCGTATTCGTCGGATCATCCATTATCGCCTTAATCGAATAAGCCTAATTAGTCAAAATCGATCGTACTATAGAAACAAGTAAATATATTGTACATATATAGATAGAAGATAGTGAATTACCCCCTCTCTGACATTCGCGCGTAATTAAGCACACGTGGACAACGGATAAGGCGAGCGCGCACGATGCCAGTGAAAGTGTCACGCATGGGCGCTGCTGTATATATTCAAATACACGGAAATATGTGATGCCTGTACATATATGTACATGTCCACAAGGCTTATTTACTAGGCTGATATATATATATATAATATAGCCAGAAGCCTTATGTAATATAGCTCAATGTATACAGGTGGTTTCTGCGCAACCCCCCCCCCCCCCCTTAGGGTGGTTCTACAACATCGGCAGAATCGCCGTCCTGGTTGCTTTGGGTAGGGCAAGGTGTGGTTTCTTTACCCTAAATTAGACGATGATCATTAAGTCAGTGCCCCCGGCGGCCACTAGACGGATTGTGGATCCGCCTTAAATTTACGCAATATAGAGAATCTAGGATTTTCGTTGTTTCGTATCTACGTACGTGACACGTGTCTCGGTAATGTCGCTGCGTATGTCGTATCTGGTTGGACAAATAACTTACTTAGTCAATGAAAAAGATCTGCGGATCCTCATGTAGCGATGTAAAATGAATGGATGAGAACCAGAAGCAGCAACGTCGTGGCCGGCGAGAGCACGTTCGCAGAGAGGAGAACTACCGGATCGCCAGGATTTGTAAATCCGCGCACGAAGTCGCGTGACGAGTGCTTACGCAACTTGGTGCCTTTTTCCTCGCCTTCACTTGAACTTGAAGTCGTCGTCGTCGTCGTCGTCGCCGCCGCCGCCGCCGCCGCCGCCGCCGCCGCCGCCGACCAATCAAAAGAAAGCTGATACATTTTCGCGAAGGCGTCGCGATGAACGCGAGAGGCTCAAATGATTTTGACGGAGTGTCTCTATTTCGGATCTCCGATGAGGCTTCACGCCTCGGCTAAATACGGTCGCGTTCAGTTGCGGCACCCGGTTGCTTTTCTACCTAGGACGAAGAATTATCTGATATCTCGATATAGATACGTGTATCTGCTCATCTGGACTATCTGTGGCCTCCGCGAAATTCGCGAACGTACGAAGACGGTCGAGACATCCCGGCGTGCCAATATTCGCGGCAAATTTCTATAGACGCAAAGTTGTGTCTGGTGACGTTCGAGTCACATTGTTGATCGATATTGCATCGATTATCTTTAAGATAATTTTTATGAATATATTGAAATTGTTATCACTTATCAGTAAAAATTATATTACTAGCCTCGACTTGATAGTGATGTTCAATTTTATTGGGAAAAAAAATGAATTTGTTTTGTCTATCAAGACTTTTAGGCGATACGCCAAACTGATTTGATCCAAATACTTTGATGGGATAATTTAATCGTTTTTGCGAATACAAACATCTTGTATTTGCTTGGGATGCTGCTGACTCGATTAGCCGGGAGAATAGCCGACGCTTAAATATAGGAACCTCGATATCCCTGAGAGATTGTAGAATTATTGAGGCTCTTAAAATAGCCTCTTCTACTAGCGCTCGCTTATTTTTTTAATGCGTAATATCGCACGACTCATCTTGCGAAAACCCAATGCAAAGGGTGTCTCGCTGTCTGCTAAGATAATTACTATTAAATTTCTTAATGGTAAATACAGTGCTGACTAAGCGTCGTAGAATCGGCTCAGAGACTTCTGAAAATATACACGGTACGAAAAAACTTCAACCTTGCCATTATGTATTTCCATCGAGCACGATAATTTCCCGGTTGCAAAAATAGAAAGGAAGAACGATATCGTAGAGGTGAATATCGTGATAGAACTTATAGGTTACTGCTCTCTTGAAAAAAAAAACTACAGAGATTATTTTATTATAACTCAATGTTAAAATATATATATATATATATATACACATATTTATTCTGTACCATTGCGCAATTCGTATTTGAATTTTCAATATGAATCGCGGCCGCGAATATTTTGCCAGAGGAATATAAATTCGCACTTTCTTTCGACAGTTATATTACCGATCGCGAAAGTCATTCGCGTGGGATTGGCACGACCCGCGAATCCCCGTTATAATTATTTATGATCGTTATCGGTAAGTGAATTGGCGAATCGAATTATATTTGCAAATTCGATAACATGCAAAATACGCTGTTTTACAATATAAAATAAATTAATAAACAAACATTACCAGGTCTTTAATTAGCCAATGGCATAAATTATTGCGAACCGTTAATAATTGCCAATTAGCGAATAATGCAATGATCCAATACAATATTAATTAAAACGAAATATAATTATAAATTAAGTATCAAATTGCCAAAAAATTTTATTCCCACGTTAACCCATATGCCGATCTCTATGAGCAATGACCAATAAGTCAGAATCATCGATTGTCATGCTGTCACGAAATGAAATCGATCGAACGACATCAGATAAGAAAAAAAATTTCCACAGAATTTCCTACCGAGAATAAAAATAAATCGGAATCATTCATTCACGACAAAATACGTCTACAACGATCGTATCGCGTTTCCAATAGTCCTGAATGACGTTATCTTATCGAAACAATTGGCGATGATTTTAACGAGTTGAAAAACTTTTCGAATTAATACAGATAATACACGAAACCTACCTAACCCGACCTATATACATATCTATACCAGACAAGACCAAACAAACACATCCGTGATAACTCGACTGATCGATAAATATAAAATTGTCTAATATCGATTCTATAATTGTCAATCGACGTGACCTTCCCAATGTTTCACATGGATTTCTCGCAAAGCTCAATGACAAGCATCGGCAATTAAAATTCGGTGAAAATATTTATCTCCTTAAAGTTTTCAAATGTCAAGATCCTCTTCGAGGAATCGATTTTACGGTCCAGTCATTATAAAATAACGAACGGTGGCTGTGAGCTGACAGGTTTGTCCTTTTTTTTTGTCCTCCTTGCCGCCAGCAGCTCTCACGTACGAAAATTGCAGGTTGCATTGTATTTTTTGCCAAAAGATTTTTCAATCGAGAAGAAACATCGACAGGGATCTTATCATCGAGAGATCAACGTGCAAAATAATAATAAAAATCAATGAAAGAATCAGCTGGTACGTTATCACTCCGATCCCAAACAATCGTTAGCTTATCAGTCCGCGATGCATTTTTTTACGAAGAGAATCAATGAATTTCCATTGATTCGTGACGTCATACATTTTTTCTCAGTACAACGTTGGGTCAATCGTACGCATAAATTTAGCAAATACATCAGCCGCCTCTTTTTTCTCCGTTAAAACGACTCGCAATTCGATGTACAGATAAGCACGAAATTACACGATAACAATGGGACTTCACGGTTCGCAAAGGATTCGAACTCCGGTATTGTTAATGTTCTTTAAGAATAGTTTCATCCACGTCGGTACAGATATATTTTTTTATTGTCTCAGTAACGCCGAGTCCCGAGAAATTAGCGAATCTTTTGGCAAAGTATTTATTCGCGACGGTCTCGTGATGTTTGACAAGAAAATATATTTACAATCTGCGATAAACGAGTTTGACTTGGTTGCAAACACGAATCCTCTACAAAAGTCTCGCATAAGAAGCGTCATTTTAATTTTACCAAAAATCCTCCACCCGAGCGATACCGGTGTGATTGTTTTTGGTTGCAGTCGAATAAAAATCCAACCTCCCGAATCAACAGTTGCGCAATGTCGTCCCAGCACTGGTTTCGCACTTTGCGAAATATCGTGCCTATAAGGATGTAACGTGTATACGGCAAGGCGCTGCCGAGCGTACGCAGACACCTGTATTTGCGGAATATACCGAAAGTACGTTAACAAACAGAGCTACAATTTCTTCGTACAATATTTTGCGAGTCTTCTGCATACGAGCGACACGTCAGGTATGTCAAGAAGCGAAGATAGCGGAATTTTACAAGAAAACATAAATAAGACAAGAAGCACGTGACAGGAGAGGGCGACGCCTGCCTTTCAATAAAAACATCTCTATTTCCTACTTGGAAATAAAAATCATTGAAAAACGTCAAAAGAACGAATAACGGTTCTAACGAAAGTATTAGTAAGGAGTTAAAGAACGTTAAAAACATTTGGAGAAAGGGTTATCGCCACATCCTCCTTCCCACTGCGAGGATTTGGTTAAACGGTATGTCTGTCCTTGTCCTACCCACGTAAAGGCCTATAGGTCCGTCTCTCTCGCACTCGCAATAGGTATACAAAGTTTCAATATGTGATCAACAAGGGGAAACCTCACCAACAATATTTTTCTCCTCAGCTCACACTGTGCTTATCCATACGAGCTGTATATCATGTGTCACCTATTTCTCAGAATCCGCACGATACACATATCATTGCGAATCAGTAGAATTTGCAGGTCTGATAAATTAAAATTTTCTACCGAATATCTACAGGTGCTTCCGTCGTGGTTATCGAGGATCCAGGTGCACGAGTCAATAAGACACGAGCGATTTGAAAAGTTAATCTTTACCACAGTCCATCTACTGGTCTTTGACGATAGATACATCCATCTTAAAAATCCGTCTAAACCTGCCTTCCCAATGATAACGATAACAAGCGGAACTGCCGTGCATTTCGTAAATTTGCAACAGCATATATCTATATTGTCAAGGAAACAGTCCGTAACGAATTTTCAATGACACGACTTACGTGCAAACGTCAAGAGTCATTGGCCACTTAATAGGCGAGCACTATTGTCTCAGCAGCGATTATCGCATAATCGTCCTGGATCAGGACCTGCGAATAATTTGGCAAATACCTCGAGAACAGATAATGGATTTGGCGAATGGTACCTCGTCGATACGAGCCATGGGTCCCTGAGGTCTTTCGGGCAGGAGACAATTTTCTCTCTAGACAGTACCGAATTTTTGCACTCGTATCGTGACCCACCGAAGGATCGTACGAGGAAATAAATGCGGATGGAGAATTCGCGAAAAAAAAATTCGCGGCGAATCGATCATAATACGTATTCGCGTTATCTCGGATACGGGAACGGAACAGCTTGGAGTTATCGCGGCCGAGCGTTCATCGACGCCTGCGGGCTGAGATCGCTTCTTGTTTTTCGCGTCCGTCAAGCGCACACTAGAATCTTCGAGAACGTTTAACAGCCAAGCATAATTATTGTAGACTGGTTCGAGATTGTAATGCGTGTCGCGATCAGGCATTAAGTATCGGAATTATATTTATTGGAGATTCACGTGTTTGAGATGTTGACGTTAATTGCGTTTTCTAGAGAGGACTTTGTTGACTGTTTATATCTTCTGGCTGTTGGTACCGATCGAGGATGCTCTCGGTATCGAAATTATTCAGAAAATAATAATTGGCTGCTTCCCTGAGAGATACGGGAGAGCAAGTGCGCACATGGTCCACTTCATGCTGGGACTGGGACGATATCTTGAAAAACCAGTTTGAATTTAAGCGGAATGGCGAACGCGTTACATAAAATTCATTTTGCGAATTCAGGCAAGAGACTGCGCGTCTCGGAAGAAGCTAACACGAGAATATATTATTTCGTCGATGTGTATATATAAATATCTTATGTATTATTTCGTCTATTCACATATCACATATGTCATCCAGGTGTAGGATGCGATTGAAAAATGATCAGCGAATAGGATCCTAATGATCCGACCTATTTTATATCCTTTTCGCATTTAGACTTCTCGATGATCAGCGATTCCATCGGGTTAAACCAGTCCCGACCCCGTCCAGATCTCCGGCATACCAGAAGACTAAAGTCGAATGGACCAACGAGAGATGCCGGATGAGACCATTAACGTCTATAAGAGACTGGGCAGCTCGTGTGTCTTCCTCGTTACGATACGTGCCGACAGAAAAGGTAGGAGATAAGTGCAAAAAAAAATTTCATCCAGGATGTTTTTCGAGTGGATCCTTTTCAGCGTATCCCAACTCCAGTACCGCGTACCAGGCCGCGTACTCAGACTCCATAATTTGAAAGAGCATCAGGACCTCAGAGAAACTCACGACAGTCCACGTGGTCCAGGGACCATAGCACAGCATAGCATAGAAGTGATCTCCCGAAGTCGTTCTTGGGTCCCAAGATTTGGCAGCATCCCGAGAAGATGCTGGACCCGAAGTTAGTAACGAGTTCGAAGGTCACTGTACTTTCGGTCACCGTGCTAAGGAGAGCCGAGGAGATGAAATTTCAGGGAAGCTCAAACGGGGATCGAATAAACGACGAGGGTCACTGGACCAGTTTTGCTCGGACCCGTGAAAACCTTGCTGGACCAAAGTCCGTGAACCGAGAGAGCGGCCTGTAGTCTCTGGCCGAATGCGGCCTCCACGCGTCGCAAGACAATACAGCCATAGCGCGCACACTGATTCTCATGCTGATTTCAATTTACATTAGCAAAAGACCCGAGGACGTTTCAACATCGATATTCGAATCAATATAAACAGGAAAGTCTTACGCGCTGCAAGTGACATGATTACGTTACTTTTGCGGGATTTCACAACGTACCGGTTCGCAGGTACGCGCGCTCGCGCACAACACGACCATCCCACGCTCGCCAGGAGACCAGGTAATCTTCCACGCGACGTCCAATGTATCTGAATAACTGATGACCCGTCAAAACGAAATAGCACGCAGTTTGCAGCGTGTTTTACTTCGTTGCCAATACCCAGCCTGTTATACATCGATGCTATTGACACGTGGGTTATTACAGAATACATTTGAATAATCGCATTTTTGAGAGGCACTGTACGCCAAAAGCACCGACTGCACGTAGTCGACGGAGATTTGCGAAATCTCTCGAAATTTTTTTCTCACTGTAGTCATTATCAGTCGCATTAATTTACGTCTTATCTGCAGCGCTCGAGCGATCAACTGAATCAGAGTCAAAGTTGCGCCGTGAAAGTGATCCAATTAAAAATTTTGATTACTATGACGATAATTAATTTTTTTTTTTAATCAATTTCTGTACGGTCGTATGAAAATTGCGAATACTACCGGGCGTTTGCTACCCTATTAAGGACGAGGGAGGGGGGAAGAATTTTAAAAAGATTAAAGAAAGGATTATAAAAGTTTGAAAGTGCCGCAGTAGATGGGGGAAAAGAGTTCGTCATCGAGGCAGATTCCAGTGAAAACGGAAACCGACCGGATCGGCTGAAGGAGCGACGTGCGGATTAATTGCACTGAATCCATATACGTTGTAGAAATTATCTACGCCCAGCCAAGTGAATCCGGAACAGTTAGCAAGTAAGTAACTGAGTAAGTAAGTGACCAACCGACCGACTAACCAACTCGCAGTCGAATCGCCATTTGCGATTCCCATCTGCTTGGAATTAGTGAAAAATCGACAAATTTACATTATTTACTACCAGTTGGCAGTATTGGCGTTCAAATTTTAATTACCTCGTTAAAATTATTGGCATGTAATTCATTAATTAATACGTTACGGTAATATATTTTAACAAGGAAAAACGTCATCTGGACCAAAGGAGGCTGCGGCGACAATGAGCCAATTATTGATCCGTAAAAATTAGCACTGTGCAACCATCGACCCTCGAAGGATTAATTGTTATTGATCGACTCGAGGCAATCGATTGATTATAAATTAGATAAGCAAATCCCACATAATAACAGGTATGTATATATGTATATATACATGCTTGTGGCGTTATCCGGCTTTTCCACAAATTAATCTTCTACACCCGATTCAGAAATATATCATCCGACGCGAAACTCCCGTTATCCTTCGAATACGCATTCATCCCTATAATTTTCCCTGAACAAGCATTGCGATCATTTTCATAAGAATGCAGAAGATCGACCCTCGGACGTCTCGCGAAGACAAAGAAAATTTCATGCGAGCCTCCAGTCACGTGAAGCTATAACGATATTAGCTAAGGAATGAAACCGAGGCGCCACCGCATGCATCCAGGACGATGCCTGAATCCTTGAGAAGAACTTGGAAAGGAGAAAAAAAAATGACGAAACGTCATTAAAAACATGTTACGTCGATCCCTACCTTCGTATACCTGGACTCGGTCAAACTGGTATTTTTCAAATCACCGACCGTCCTGACTCACGAACCAGAAGTGGTTGATCGATTTTTCAAATAGGATCGAAAAAAAAAAAAAAAATCCGATCACGACAGATCATTAGCAGTGTACATTCGTAACAAAGATTTGCATTGAAATCGCATGAATTCCTGGTATAAGAAAATTACGTACCCGTAGACGTATACCTATACACACACACACACACACACACACACACACACACATATATATATATATATATAGTCCGAGACAAGAAAAGACAGTGATTACGCATCCACTGGAAAGAAATCATCTGCCCGTTACGAGTTAGGTAATGCAGCCGGGCAATTGGCTTCCCATAACGTGAGATTGACATCCATATTCATAGCCTTCGCGATTGCCGTCCGCATGCGACATGCGGAATTTTCAATATTAATCTTATACATCAGCACGTCCCATGTAGGACACGTCCCTTACGATCGACGTCAGGCCGGTGCGCGGCTGTAGGTTAATAGGGAAAAGGTTAAGTCTAATATTAGCCCATTTGTATCCGTGAGCGAAATATTCCGCACGTGGCGTCTTCTGTCACCGAGCGCGAAATAATTCGCGAGCCATAGTCGATAACACCGGGGCAACCGTCGCTGATGTCTGAACACGGAAACTTAAGCAAATGGGTCAACCGCGATGAGATGCTGCAGCAACCTGAACGTCGCCCAACCACGCGAAGTTCACGTATATCGAATAATAGTTCGATTGTCACTTCGTACAACATCGACAGCATCCAACGGGAGAGAGGGGGGAGGGGGGGGGTACATTACTGGAATGCGGAGCGAACGGCGTAACGACCAAGTGCCAAGGCTGGACATTAATTCGAACGAAGAAGAAGAAGAAGTTAGCTAGGAGAGACGTAACAGCCGATACATGGATACTCGCCTTTACGCGGAATCGTCGTAGGCGTCGACGTCGACGAAAAGAGGTGAGGAGGATGATTATTTAATTATTTTGCGGATGTGCGTAAACGCTCGATAAGTGGATCAGGAGGTGGCGAGGGAGGAGTGGGGGGCCGAGGGAGAGGGGAGGCATGTCCAAGATGGATCAAAGGGCAATTGGAGATTCCTAGAAAATGTGGCGAACACAGGAAGCGTAGTGAGCAAAATTTTATCGGCTAATTCGTATCTACGGTCATAGTGTTCCGTAAGGAGATGACGTAGTGGCTATGACGGCTGGACCGTGCGAATAAAACGATCGAACGACGACGACATCGAATCGTCATACGAAGATCGAGGAAATCGATCCTTGCGGTGAAATCGTCGAAAGTCTAGTGAACTCGGTGAACTTGGAGGAGCCGATTGTGTCTTATCTGTTTCTAAGCGAAAGGACGATATATCAGTCGTGTTTAGCTCGGCCGTCCGTCTCGAGCGTTGCTTATGTTGCGCAAACCTGGCTTCTTTCCACCGAGTCTATAAATCAGCGAGAGATGCAAACATCCCTCAAGGGTCATTAAAAGCTGCGTTATTTCTTTCTTTTTTTTCTTTCTTCTCTAAAAGTTTACTACCGATCTACCTCTGCCTTTCTGAAAGGATCTTTGGATGGTACCGATCATCCGTGCAGATCACCGTTTACCCGTTCTCCAGTGAAGTAGGCATTGAATTCTACATTCTTTTGTATATATATACGCATAGGAACTCTCTAAAGTTGCCAACGTAAAAACGCTAAGAAATCAAGAGAAGACAAAAAGATAAGTAAACCCGAGGGCTTTAAAGATGACGACCGTAGACCAGCAGCAGAGTCAACCTGGTGGGCAAGATCAGTGGCGCGCGGGTGGGTCCAGTGTGTTCAAAGTGGCAGACATGCGCCAACGATTTATCTCTGAGAGCAGTTTTTCCCATCGCGCACCTGTCAGTCAGCCTTAAGGCCGCCGGAAAGGTTGAAAACGAGGGCACCGACAGTCGGCGCAAGACTCTCACTCCGCAAGGCGCTCAGAGTAGGATTGTAGCCAGGAGAATAATTCGACGGGAGACCCGGAGCCCCGATTCGCCTTTAAGAGGCGGCCGTTGGGCTGTTTCTACCTCGATCAATCCTTTTAACGAACCGTTACGTGTCAATGTCTCCAACGAACCGGCGTTGCAATCGTTGCGAAACTACCCCAAGGTTGAGTCACGTGACCGAAACACGTTATTCTTATCTGCCGTCGGGCAACAGGGACTGACACGAGTCGCTCTCGCGTAAATCGTCAAGATGTACGAGCGTGAGATATTGCAATGCAAGAAAAATAAATTAATTAATGTCGACCCTGAGCAGGAAAAATAATTTTTTTAAATTCCCATTAATACACGGTAACCGGGAACCACGTGCTACTGTTCTCACGCGATTAACGAACTCCGAACTGCCTTCCGTCTTTCGTTCTGCGCCGACGACGCGCCAGAGCAGCCCGAGGGCTTCGCTTTGTTTTGATAAATCGGGAAACAACGTTCGCTTGCGACAGGCCTGCTCGCTCTGTGCCTTCTGGATATTAGCTGCGGGACAGAGAAAACTAGCGCGGAAGGGACAGACTGGGCCTCGTGCGGGAAGTGGTAGACGCGTCGTTCAGCGGAACGACCTTGAACTTGGTCATGCGACTACGGAGAACCAAGATTCTGAAATTTCTTCGAGGTTCGGTGAGACAACGTTGATGCGCCTTTATTTGCCAATTATTATCTACGCTCAGGTGAATCCTCTTCCGGGTGGGAGGGATATTTAAAGAGAAAAACTGTGATATCAAAATCATACATCTTGACGCCACTTGGCTAACAATGAGGTCCAATTGTATTTATGTACAGCGAAGAATTTACTGGTAGACGACTTCCTGTTCATCTTTTGTCCTACCGGTTCTTTGTTTCGCGAGTCCGACGATCAGAGAACCCGACCTCATCCCGCGTTCCACAGTGATTAAGGTCGGGTTGTGCTTCCTGCTTCGTAGAGGCTTTGCTGTACAGTCGATCGCACGAGGTCGGAAAGTCGATCGACCTCAAGGACAGTCAATATTCCTTCTTGGTATCGTACGCTTCTCTCTCTCTGTGTATATATATATATATCGTCTCGTATGCATTCTCAGGATGCACCGTGGTGCAAAAATGCAAAAAAATTTTCAGTAGCGGGTTCCGTCAGTCGTTCAAATTTATATTCCATCCATTTGGCGAGCTCCGTACCGGTGCAGTCAATGCACTCAGATTGTAACGATGCACATAAACCTGTGCAAGCCTGCTTGTTATTTTTATGTCTCAGCAGAGCATTACGTGACGCGAACGGCCAATGGGAATCCGATGGTAGGGAAAATCTCTGGGAGTCCAAAAATTCTGCACGACGATTGCAGTATTCTCGGAGCCTTGGAATCCTGTTTGGTCGACAGTGCCGAGGTCGACGCTTGGGTGTCTTTGGGAGAAGATTTCCTACCTCCCAAGTGAAGACGACTTTCCAAAGTCCTGAGGAATAAGTAGGAATAGGTAGAAGAGACGAATAGAATTTTAACGAAGCCGCTCGCGCTTCAAGTATTTCCAAAAACGCGCTAATATACATATATATAGTATAATATTAGTTTACCGGTTTTCATCTGCGATTTTAAAAGAAGAAAATATGGTCGACGAAAGCGAAAGCTACGCAAACGGGTTGCAGGTTGTACCTGCTTTGAAAATTGCTTGGTGCCCGCGTTCGTTTTTCCGAATTCAAAATATATTGGCGACAATGAGAATTAAAGTAAAATTTCGTAAGGGATGTTAACGGCGCGTCGATATTCGAGTTTCGGGATTTATGCGACTCGAACGAATTAGTGCCGCAACGAGAGAGACACGTGACGACGGAAACATATGTGACGAATTTCATTGTTCTGCACGAAGTTACGTAAGGATGAACATCCGAACGAAAATGGCGTCCTTGCGTGCGATTCGTTAAAATGGAATTTCGGTAAATCAATTTCGACATTTATTCCGAGTGGACGTTACTCTTCGCAACTAGACTGTATCGTGGTAAAATTTTTGTAGAAATAAATTTTGCGATAACAAAGGTCAAACAAAGACCGTCCGACGGGATGCTGTTTCGAGAAGATCAAGATTCCCACTAAAGCCAGAAGGTTTAAATGCAAAATATTCTTACTGAAGTCTCTCGAAGTTTCATCGTTTTGCGAGCCTAACGTCGTTCGCAGTATCCAGCATCCGAAATGACTTTAACCTATCGGCAATCAAAAAGTACTTGAGTTGCTGGAGATACCAATCCCAAGAAAAAAAAAAAAAAAAAAAAAATTATCCAACAAACACGCAAAATTGCACCGTCATTATATAAATTCGCGCGTAGGATCCGAAGGGAAAAACCGCAGTCGATGACTTTTGACTTGAAAATAAAAAACAGCAACACAAACAATCATTACAGAGGATCAGAGTCCGAATAAATAACGAGTCATAAGATCGCGGCTCCACGTTTAATGATCAAGATCATCGAAGGATCCAAGATCAACCGTGATCGTCCCTGGCATCAAGGCGGGTTCAAAGTTCGGCATTATATTTGAACCAGGAATAAATCCCACTCGACTTCCCAACGCAAAAGAGTCTCAGCGCCGAATCAGCAGTTGCCGCACGTCCCAATGGGCAGACAGGTCGCACCCAACGCTGGGTTATTTGTTAAGCTCGCTAAATAATTTATGTCGCAGCAATGGAGACGCATCGTAAGGCCCATCGTGTCACCTATGACCGAAACACCTAACCCTAGATCACAATATAACGTAAGCGTGAGGGATCGTATATGGATCACGTAAAATGATCTATCAGTGATCCATACCCCAGTATCTAATTATCACCTGCTACGACAGGACCTCAGTCGTTCCGCGATGCGCAGCCTACGGAAACAAAACCTACGTAAAAAAAAAAAAAAAAACAGAAATACAAATACCGAATTGCAACTCACAGAATCGCAATCGGATAAAACCGTAAGTACCGTGGTCTGAAGTTTTACTTGAAAAAAAAAAAATTTTAAACTCCACCGTCAATCCCACAACGTACGGTGCATTCGTACTCTTCCGGAATATCACGTGTGCAACAGGATGCAACAGACTGCAACCAAGTCGCATCAGCGCCTCTCGCAAGATTACCAACACGTTTTTGCACTTTTGCAAGAACCATGTTGCACGTCGTATTTTCTTACTGCGTTTAATGATAAATTGAGTCTACCGACGAGTCTTCCCGGTGAACGGGCGAGGGGGTTGGATTTGGTATTCGATACGAAGAAAAAAAAAAATAAGAAAAAAATACGATACGACACGTTAAAGCCGTGAATCATATTTCTGGTTTGAAAAGATATACAGCATTCACCGAGAAATGATGTTTGCATTGAATGATAATGCGTGCACCTATACGAGCGGTGTTATCGTTGCGATATCGTGACGTCATCGGAAGGTCCTCGGGCTGATCCAAAAGCGTCGCGACAGCGAAGGCATTAAAATAATCCGATTAAGCGACGTTCATAAAGACGCGCCATGATGATCTATAACCAAGCGTCGTTAATCGGTACGTACAAGGGATCAATAATTTAAACGGAGCGAGGATCGACGACGATAAATAAAACTCCATTAGGCGCACTTAGAGGATCTACGGAAGCGTCGATGCGACTGCTTGCCGATTCAATTACCGCTTTCGAATGATCTTTAATGATTTCGTATAGATAAAAGTTTATCAGTTCCCGTCTAACGCGCGCAGCTGACATTCGATTCGAACGTCACGTTAAGTGTATCCATGTAACGACAGGCGCAAGTGACGTCATAGTCCCGAACGTTAAAGCACCCGCTAAGTGGGTCTAACGTTATGGTCAAATACGCGTACGACTAATTTGCTCCGTGGAACGAAAATGGCCGATGGGCAGTTCGTACGTGGAGACACGTTGCTCCGGTACAAAATACACGTGTATACGTGAAGATAAGAAAAAAAAGTACAGAGCGTGAAGGATGAGGAAAAGAATGTGAAAATTTTCAAAAATTATTCATTTAAACGAACACGGGCTCCCATGAGATGCCTCATGGCTCCTTGTGCGATATTTTTGACAGTCGCCAGTGGCGAATATCACGAAATCGACCTTAGGATAAAGTCCAGACCAAGTCTAACCTGACTTTGGCTATTCTTTTCGCATTCTCGAGATATCAAAACAGGATGACAGTTTTATGCGCGTTGATTTCATCGGTTCGTTAATCAACGTCCGCGCGCATGCAAATATCGCACACGAGGGACATTGCTGAAGGATGAGCTTACAAGTGTCTGCCGCGACCGACACGATGACTGCTAAAGCGTGTGAGGTAATGTTAGGTGGAGCGAAAAGGGAATAAGACGAGTTCACAGCTGATTCCTACCAAACAGGCTGGTATTGACTGTTGATAACAATTGAAAGTTAAAGCGACGAGGTTATCATTCACGATTATACAAAATTCGAGTAGGCTTGTTTTTACAAGGGTATATCTCTGCGATTGATATCGAGCGTGAATTCGTACAAGCTATTGTTATTAATGAACGCGACGTGCGCGTCGATTCGTATACCGTGGGTATGGGGGGAGGAGGAGAGGGGGGGGGGCGTATAATTTGCCAGATGGTTTAGGAGAACGAATAATGGGTTAAGAGGAACACGAGCCAATGGCACTTAAACGTAACTGTGAGAATATTTGAGTACGTGTGCGAAGGCCCTTCGAATCTGACATTTTTAAAAGTTCACACGATGGGTTCAGGGTCGCAATTATCAGAGGCCCTTACCACCTGAGATGCTCACGGAAATTTTTGGACATTGGAATTCACGGGTTATTTTTTTTTCTCCGAAAACTCACGTCTCGCGTCACCAATGCTAATTAGCAATTAATCATTTACGAGGAACATATATATATATTCTTGAGATCTTCGAGATCAATCGATCAATGCTGCCACAACTAGCGATATACTCCGTTAATGGAATATTCATAATTTTCATTTTTAAAAATATATATATATATATACACTTGGTGTGTATACTTTTAACAGTCAAAAAATTTATGAATGGAGTAAAATACGAGATTGCACTGTTTCCGATAATATGATGTGATTATTTCAAAGAGACATCCGTCAACAGTATAGAAAACATTAGTCACGTTAAATTATATTTAACAACCGCGTCCCGCCAGTCATGGCAACCGTGATGCGACAGAAAAAAAAAAGTCACGGGAAAGACTGTCATTAGTAAATAGTACATACAAAGAGGAAACGAAAGAAATTAATTTCACAAATGCCACTGTAATTTCTTTCGTGACGATGCTCCTCCCGAACGAAAAGAAAAAGTCGAGTATTTGCCAAAAATAGTCTAAAACCATTTTTTTCTTTTTTTTTTTAAAAAAACAACCCATTCAAAAAATACATATACACGCTGCAGTTATCTTTCGACGCAACGAACAGAGTCGCGTCGTTCGATCGCATTGATCGATAAAAAAAATAACAATTCTATACTTAGTCACGGTTACACCAGTAAATCAAAGGATATTGTTAATGCAAGCAGAGCCGTGCGAAAGGACGAGAGTAAAAATCGAAAGACGTCATCGACGTCCTTGAACGACGATGACACGCGAAACAGATGAATTCCGTTGGCGACAAATGAAGACCAAAAAATCCTTATTCACGGCACAGACGACGCGCGTCTCCTCGACGCGAGGCTGAAACGCGAACGCAGCTTACAATTAGAATTAGACTCCCCGACGGGAAAGATCCAACAGTCTATATATGTGTATATATATATATATATATATATATATATACCTATACCGTCTATACCATAGAGGAGACTAACTATACGTATGGGTTGACCTTAAGGCAACGTTATACCTGGATCTCATTACGGAAACAAATAACACGTCGTCGTTAAAGCTATAACGAGACACTTACCAATTCCCTCGACGACGTAACGATCCTTGGGATCCATTTCCGAGATTTCCGTCACGCTGACGAGAATCCTCAGGCTCATCTCGAGTCCGGCCGACGACGCGACCGACCAATTGGGAGCGACGCTGCACTTGATTTGGCGACGGGTACACTCGATGCCAAGAGGGAGGCAGGAATCGCACTCGACGCCACAGAACCGGAGCCCCCAGGTACGAAATATCTCAGGCACTCGGATGAAATCACAACGCGGTAATTCTATTTATCGTGTTATTCGGTCGGGTAACCGCGACTCGCCTTATATAATTACTCTTTATCTATCACAGCTGATATCCTCCTTTAGCATACAAGACGAGAAACGACGCTTTACATCGAAGTAAGGAAGACCCGGGAGACATGGAAGACACTTTGGATAGACACTTTTTGTTCTTTGCTTGCGAATCACGTGACGAGCAACGGACAGATTGGCGAATCGGCGATACGCGACGTACTTGGGATGGAGAATCGAGTGTGGGAAAAAAATGTGGATTAAAATTGTGAAAAATATTTCTTTTTTTTTTTCTTTCAGACCAACTGATGAGAGATAGACTATATCTTCGTGATTAATCTCGTGAGTCACGGAATATAAGTTGCGCGAGTGGATTGTTATTGTCGCGTCCTTGAACGAAATCGCGAATCACAGGAGGATCTAGGAAAGCTTCATTATGCACAATTCTTCCGGTAAATTGTAGCGCGATGCGTGAAGAATCGCGCGAATCGTCGTTCGAGAGGTACGAGCGACACTTGAGTTTTCTTAAGAGGATGTCTCCTGATCGCGACGCGGTGCTTGTAGGCTATTATTTTTCCTATTGCGCAAAAGTAACAAAAGGCACAAACAGCGTAAAACCGATCAGCCGGAATCGCAATTTACGCGCGAATCCCCACGAGTCACGAATTCGTCAACAAAGACGTCCGTAAAGTTTCCCCCGTAAAATCCTCTTAGCGCTCGCGAACCTCATTAGACTAATAGGATTGTCATTGGCAATTGTGCGTCGAGATGCCGCGCCGTAATTTCGCAATTTCGCGATTCCACCAGTCTGCGTTTGTCGCGTCTCGAAATTTTATACGAAAGTCAGGCAGCAGTCCTCTTCGTCCTTATCGAAGGAAAAATAAGGGGCGTATAAAAAGTGCCAAAAATAAATTCGGCCCTCACTAACCAGGCACTAATATACAATAGCACGAGGATCTACTTTGTCATTACGCAAGATATTATCGAATATCATATTTATGCAGTTTTGGACTGCAGCCCTGTGACACGTGAAGCTTTCAAGATCACGAGCGAAAAAAAAACTAAACGACTCGAGAATTGACCGTTCAGTGAATATGCGGCAGCCCAGAGGAAAAGAGGGGGGTTGGGTTAGGGTCGATTAGGGATGGGTGCTGGTAAGGTTGGGTTCGACGGAGTTAAATTCAGCTTTGACACACCTGCTTCTAGTAGTGGCCTTATAGATACCAGCTGGCGAGAGTCTTTTCAATTTATTTTTTTTTTTAATCACTCAATGTCGACAATTACAGGCATCGATTAAACAATTTTTATAGCGCACGGTACACACCTTTTTTTTTTATTTCTTATTTATCGTAAAGGCCGTTTCCAAGTGCGGTATCGTCGTACCGATTCAAGCCTGATTCAAGCCCGATTTGACAGCTGATGAATCTTGTTTGCGACGTATTTCCGTACGCCTGTTAAAAGTTCGTAATAATTTCGACAAGGGGTAGCTGGCGGTGTCGAGCATCTCGCGTCAAATGCACCGCGGCGTCCTATTGTCTTTATTAATTTTCATTTATTTTTACACGAACAATGAAAAAAAAAATGGCAACCAATGACTTTTTCAGAAAATCGATCCGAGGACAATGTTCAAAAACTTGATACCCCGCAAGACCTTTATTCGACTGAGATGATCAATAGACGCTGCAGATAAAAGTAACGCGAGCGATTGCCATTCAATTAATGACTTCTCGTTAATTGCACCCCCGAATGTTAAAGTTGTTTAATAGAAACACTCGCGATTAAAACACTCGCGCAATTAAAATAAAACAATTGTCAATCCTTCGTGTACGTAGCAAGTTTTTCACTGCATCGGCAACAATGCTCGTTCGGTTCGACAGTCCATTAAATGACTATTATTTGCACATCCGAGGTATCGCGCAATCAGTACGACTGTTTGGAATAACAATAACGTAGAGATTAGAGTCTTTGACGAGCAGCGTGATAACGCATAAATTTAAAGTCAGCGAGACGATCAGCGCAATAACGTCGTTTACAAGATTACGTAGTCGGTACCAACGTACCAAATTTCCAAGTAGCATCCAATACCGCAGAAACACAGTAACCAAATCCCGTAAAGGTCGAACACGATTCTCATTACGCGATAAACTTATCGGCGAAACAATTAAATCGATTACGATCGCGATTTTGCTGAAATTTAAAAATCCAGACTACGAAAACAAGCTTCCGGCTAAGTTCTCACTAATGGGATCGCCCGAAGACAATGAACGGCACAACAGTCGCGAAAGGGTTAAGACAGAGTTCGATTCGGGAAAAGAGAAAAAAAACAATCGGCAAAAGTCAAAATAAAAATGAAAGCAATCGTCGTTCGAAAAATGTATAATTTACGAGAACGATCGTGCGATATACCGAGTGTCTCGTATTTGTACGCGGAAACGACAGCGATGCGACTTCGCGCGGCTCGATGACGATCAAAAGTATTATCGAAAATCGCAGCGCACCGTGAGCTCCCTTCCGCGCGTACTGCGGAGGTGCACAACGAGCAAGAGGACTACTACACGGGAGAAGCTTCGTAAACCGGCGCAGGGTATACATATACGTCAGGCAGAGAGACAGAGAGACAGACAGACAGCCAGCGAGGCAGATCAGGCAGGCAACACGGCGCAACGAGTCAGGGGCAGCCAGCCAGCCAGCCAGCACTAGGCAGGTAGGCAGGTAGGCAGGTAGGCAGGCAGGCAGGCAGGCAGTAAAGAAGACGACGGTCTATAGTCATGAAAGCAGCAGAGAGGCAGTCGCGGTGGCGGCGGTGGTGGCGGCGGCGGCGGCGGCGGCGACGGCCCGTGGTGTCTGCCGGCGCAACGGACAGGTGTTACCCGTGGTGGGGAAGTCTAATGGGGGACAAGACGGGAAAAGGTGGTTGAGGTGGGAAAGGAGGCGGTGGGTGCTGGTTGGCGGTTTCGGAATTACCGGAGAGGGAGAAGAGGCCGCAGTCGAAGATCTGGTGGTCGGACATCGCGTGCCTTCCGGGTATCCCTATGATTTAGGTACAACTCAGGATTATTATGGTTTCTATTGGGATATAGTGTGTACGACGGCGGACGCGCGTATGGGTGCGCGAGGATTGGACGTGGTGAACGATTTAGGTTTTTGCGAAGGTAGGCGGGGGGGGTTAGCGAAGAATAATCTTGAAATATTTCGTCTCGTTATCTTTCACTGGACCGACGAGTGGATACAGCGTGCGAATGTATTTCGAGAAGAGAACGGAAGGAGGTATCGATTTAGAACGAGGCGATCGTATTGGGATTTTGCAAAAAGTAGCGAAATAAATGGAGAATCGTGACCGTGACCGCGAATACGCGTCTGAATACCACGAGTGTCATCCCCACCATTGTGTTTTCATGCAAAGACGTCTCTCCAGCTCGGGCGCCTTTTACATCGTTCTTACGTGTTTGCCTTAACGTAAATTTCCATCTGGAACCTTGGAACTCGAGTCACGGGTCACACTCGTAGGTACAAGACTCGTAAACTATCGCCGCGTAACGGGCATCAACGGGAGAACACGTGCTACGGTATTATATATATATATATATATTGCGAATTTTACACTTGCCAGTTTCGCAATCAACGATCGCCCGATTGGATTTTCGCAATGATTTTTCGAGTCACGTGTGCGAATTGAAAATTTATTAATTTTCGAACTTTTTACCTTTACCCTATCCTCACTAAGCTCTTCTCTCTAAGGTAGCCGCATATCGATCGACCTCTAACGTCGTGACGCTCGTAATTATCAGCACACGCCTTTATTTTTTTTATTTTTTATTTATTTAAACCCACGACGCAACACGGGAAGATCAGATTGTGGCTGCGTATCGAAATGTGATTCCTCAAGGTACTCGCGTCCCTACGCCCTCCCCTCCCCCTCCCCCTCCCTTCGTCCCTCTAACGTCTCATCCACCGTATTCAAGGTTTCCGATGTTATTACCTCGACTTGTTCGAAACGTCAATTCCCCGATAATCATGTAAACGATTGAAAATCGATGCCAGGCGTCCGTGACGTCGGTCTTTTATTTTGAAATCGAGAATTAATGAAATTCTACCACAATCGCGTAATTGATCCATGGAGAAACAACTTTTTTTCGTTCGACTAATCGATTCACGAAATTTCATGGGATACGCCAAGAAGTCACTGGTGGCATTCAACATTTTATTTTTTCCAAAAAAAAAAAAAAAAATCACGTTCCACGAACTTCCTCAATATCAGATTTAATCTCGAAAATTAAATGGCAAGTTCGAATCTATTTGTAGCCTACTCGTCCTCCGACGATTCCCCTTTACGTCTCCGATAGCATTTCGCGAGATAGGAAATACGGTTTTACGATCCCACAGGAAATATAGGTACTCGTGACAGGGATTAGTCCCCAAGTATAGACATAGGTACGCCGACTTTATCAAAACCTCTACACATCACCTCTGACCTTCCCATTCTCTCCCTTAGCCATATGCTATCTATATACTCTTTCTCTCTCTCCCTCTTTCTCTTTGCTTTTTTTTACGTCGATACATGGGTGCGCCGTTGTCGACTAACTGCATAAACCGACACACGCGATAGGATTCTACACGTTGATAGTAAGGGCCAAAAAATCTCATCGAGTCTCCAGGAAGAAATAATCAATAGGACGATAAAATGTAATATATATATATATATATACACATATAAGTCATTACGTAGTCATTACGGCTTACCCGCGACTACGACAAGTGAAAACGAATAAGGTTTAACAGTGTCATAACGCAACGCGTTTCAAAAGCAAAGTCTGTAGCAACGAGGTAAAATAGAAGAAAAAAAAAAAGAAGAAGAAACAATCGTAGGGAGAAACAGCAAAGAGGCCGTTGATACGGTTTCCGTATGAGCCGAGTGACGCGGTACGTCAACTGAAGTATCGCGTAACCTTGGTCTCATAAATTTAGGTTGCAATGGACGCGCGTACGTATATCAAGACAGTCCTTATCGTGCATATCGAAATCGTGCTAAGGTCGTCCACGTATTATTTACCTAGACGAGTCTCCGCTGACGTCACTCAAGACCCGCGTTAACCGACCAAGCTGCTAACGCAATTCCGTCTAGGACAATTCGATCTCAGGAGTTGCGCCGCTTCTTGCTGGGCTTCTCATCGAAATGAGAAACAGGTGTGCTGCATATGGAAAGTATGTGGACGTGTACGGTATCGGTCAACGTGAAGAAACTGTCAATGCCCTTGCCTGATGTTCACCTTTGGCGCTTCAGCGTGTCCCGCGTAAACAGCGTGAATTTTGAGCGGGGGGGGATAAAAGCAATAAGCTTTTTTAAAAAAAAAAATTTCTGTGAAATTTAATTCCCGATCATCGGATGGAAGAGCCTTTAATTGGTCCAAGGCGTGAATTTTATGCAATGGCCGATCGTAATTGCATTCGCCAATTTGATCCTCTCGATATGCACTGGAGGACGTGAGGTGTCGCGATTGCCGAAGAGGCTGATAATTGCGGACACGATATATATATATATATATCGTGCTAGGTCACCTTTCGTTTTTGATTGTAGTAGTAAGGATCGATCGTAAAATCTTTTATTGATTGGCATGACAGATGCATCACCTTGCGCCACTCAAAACTGCACTCGAGTGCAATTCGCTGTCGAGCACGAGCTCTGCTCGAACACGCGTCGGTTTAATTCTGCAAAACGCGACGTCCTGTCGACAGTCATGGTCGAAAGGATTTCGCGAGTGTCTACGTATTGCGTTTCGCAATTTCACTTCCGTAAATCAAATAAATCCTTAGCCCTGTTTCATTGTCGAGAATATTATAATGTAAAAGAAAAATGCCCGTGCAAAGGCTTCTTCTCGACTGTCAAACTGACAGATCCCCTCGGAAGTGTCCCGCGTGTCAAGCGCCACGTGGAATTTATCGGGAGACCAAAACTCGCGAGCAATTCCGTAAATTCCGAAGTGATCGGTACAACCGGTAATTATATAAGGAAATTGATGATCCTCTGGTCCTTTTGTTTGCCAATTTTCCCTCGAGCTAATCGTCGTCGATCTTCGCGTTATTACGAAGTCATACGCGTACGAGCGCTACCGGCAATTTATTTATCTCTGCGTGCGCGAACGACCATCTGTGACAACCGTGTCACCCGTCTTGTTTTGCGCAGCGAAACAGAGATCAGAGTCAATGAACTGAATGTATAGCCGCTACAGAAACTTTTCGAAGAAGCGATTCGCCAGTCCCCCCAGGGTACGAGAATCGCTGACCCACTTGCGTTTGTTTGCGACGAGAGAAGGCAGAAGCTACAGCTCATTATTATTTTTTTAATTTTCCTAAAAAAAAAACACTTTCCAATTTTTATTATAAATTGGAAAGTGAATTTCTGATCGAGGCTCGAGAATTTTCTAACACAACGGTAAATCAACATGGCTGCCAGTACGTTTGGCATTTTTCTTTTCTTTTCATCAACATCGTTACTTTAAGCCACGTATCGCACTGTTTTCTTCGACCTGCCCGTCTCCAGAAGTCTGACGTGGCATTTCGGTGCGATTCGCGAATTCACGCTAATACGCCGATCAAACAGCCTATAAATATAGATCGTTGCTAAAAGTACGGAACGTACACAACAGTGCTGTCAACGTTTATCGTCCTATCGTTAATGATCTCGAAAAAAGTTATTATTACACAAATACGACAGGCATGTAAGTACACGGGCAGTTACGTCATTGGCGATTTGCAATTTATATCTAATAGACAGTAGCCTAAAACTCGTCGTCAAAATATTAGGAAAACGCTCCAGTACGGCTGAGTATTGGGCATATTGAAAACGCGCCTTCAACGATCTCACCGGCAATTTCCCCCTACGATTAGGAAGCACCTGTCAAACGACAGCAGCGAACGTAAATTATCGCTCTCGGTAAATTTTTGCAAATTGTTTCTGGACATCGTGAGCTTGACAATCGCCTGAAAATATAATATTCCCAACGTCGCAAATACGTCTAATCGTCACGATAAGTGAATTAATGTAAATTGCACAAATTCGTAGTCACACGAGAAACTGATGCACAGCCCCCGCATAAATTATCAACTGCGTTGCACCTTCGTTCGAACAAATACGAATTGGCGTGCATCATCGTCTCCGTGCAGCTTTTAAAATATTTACCCGATTCTTTTTTTACCGACCGAGTCAACCGACGCGCATAAAACTCCTCACTTTTCGCAACCCCCTCGCCGCCACCGACAGTAGCATCAATATTTATAAACGAATCCTTTCGACAGCCTTTACTTTCTCAGCAGCGCCGCCAGTGGCGCCTTACGGAAAATCTCAATCTTTACGATAAGCGCATATAAACAGACGAAGAATCCCGCCGCCATGTCTTCCGCCTTAAATCTTATTCGCTAAGAATTTCCAAAGGGAATAACAATCCCATGTAAATATTCGCATTCGTCCATAACAATGTGTAGACGAATCGATTGTCAAAGACGAGCAGGAGTTTCTCACGCGGCCATAGACAACCTCCCCCCCCCCCCTCCGATCCTGACCTACCCGCAAATCCCATTGTGCAATTTCACGTCAAAGTCCTTCGCAATTCCTTCCCAGGATAATTCTCCTTCGAGGTCGCCGATCAATCTGCAAAAATATTTCCGGTTCGAGTGTCGCGAATTTATCGTAAATTCGAACCGACCGCTTCCTGTACAGACGGTGGGCTGATTCGAACCCCCGAAATCAACGACAATGACGAGGTCCTGCTAATTAACTCACATGCACGAAACGACGCACTGTATTGACATTGTGCACAGTCGTTAATTAATGATATTAGTATCGCATATAAAAAAAAATTAAACCGACCCTGCGACGTCAGATTTTCCATACGAAGCTACAGAGGAATAACGATCGTTTCAATTACTTTTTTTTTTTTTATACGAGACATCTAGTTACCAATGCGCATATAATAAATTAATTAGAAGCTTTCGCGCCGGCAATGTCGTTATTGGCGACGCAGGGAACACACCTTCGTGTTGTACTGGTTTTCTTATGACGTTTAATCGAATTCAACAGGTTATGTTACCGATCGCGGTCACATAACGAAGGAACCTGGAACCCGGCGCGTCACGAGTGATCGACCAACAACGATTCCCCTAAATAATCTGAATCCTTAAAAATCTGAACTTACGCGTCAACGATGAAATTACTGTGGCGATCGACGGAAGAGCGATCGTTGCATTTTGGCTTATCGTAATATGCGCCGACCAAGAAAGTTGACCTTGACCATGCTTCGCCTTCCGCCGGCGACACACCCATTGCCTCGCATTATTATGGATACGTCGACAGCACGAGACTCGAGCAATTTTGATGCATTGCGTCTCGATAATTACATGGAAGTGTGCGAGCGCCATTATTTTCCCTCGTGATAAATATCCTCGTCGACGTTTAAATTGAAATTCGCGCGACAAGCTCGAACTTCCAAGTAAATCGCCGAACGCGATAAACATTCCCAGGAAGGAGTCTGTCGCGTCGCGATGGCTTCTCGAGAAGTGCCAAAAAAACTTCCTGGCGAAAACTATCAAAGCCCAATCGAGGATGCATTTTTGCGCATTGACGGGCGCCGTCAAGAAAAATTTTCTGAATTAGCCTTGAACCAAGAGTCGAGCCCGTAACTCGTTCCGGGAAGCAGCGCGTAAATCCTTTGCGATTCCGTATCTCGTATTCCGTGCGCGGGACAATTCAGGAAAACATTGGCCTTCCGATCCGACAGTTATTGCAGTAGGTATTAAATATAAAGACAAAAAGTTTCGAGTGACGATAATCTACTCGATCGCTGTTACGATCCTGACGAGGAAGAGACCATTCAAGATACGAGGTCGTAAACGTGCATCTCTGTTGCCGGCAAAAAAGAGAGAGAGAGAGAAAAATCGGCAGGATTTTAATGCTCGATCTAAAACACGCGACGAGCCAATGACTCAGTTTCATCGAAGAAGACGGCGTCAGGCACACAAGTCTGCACACAGAGGAGACACGCAGGCATCGTCAACACTATCCCGAGAGAGTATGAATAATGGTTAAAAAAAGGAAAAGAAATGGCGAAAACAAACGATCGAACAAAAATATTACATATTCAAATACCTACTATATATATATATATATATAGTATAGTATATAATTTTATAAAAACATTCTGAATACATAACACGTGTAAACAAGCAACTTGAATACCGGATAGTCGATGTGTTTTTCCAAGTATATATAATAAAATGAAGCAAGGCTAATCCTTTGGAAGACTAGAGCAGCCGGCCTAAGGATGTAGCAACGATACAGAAAGAGATAGAGAGAGTGAGAGTGAGAGAGAGAGAGAGAAGGCAAGAGATAAAAAAAAAACAAAGACAAATTAGATAATCTCTAGAACGAGCAGCGCCGTCCACAAGTGTCAGCGGCGTAAATAATCTTCTGTAATCCCCTATAGAAATCGATCCTAATAAAATCAATAGATAAAAATCATTTACATTAATTATTATCAGGAGCGACGATCCGATGCCACTAAAATCGTTGGCCAATGGTAAATAAAAAAAAAAAGAACGCGACTGCCCAAAGCCACAGAATCTTTCGAAGTAAACTGTAACAACTGTATCATCGTCTTTAGACGCATCTCTCGTAAGCAAAACGTTAGAGCCACGTATATTTTTATACGTTCGATCGAGAGAAATGTAAAAAAAAAATGCCTAACCTAACTTTGGCAACGACGTGTCAGAGCCTCGTGTGTTTACATTGGCATCTCGCGCCTGCACGTGTCCCCACGTGGCTCGACAATCCAACAGCCACGTAACCGGCAAAGTGCAATAAGGACGGCGATACCTGAAATAAATTTCGTCCCGTAGTTTCTGCCTACAGACCGGACGAAATTATTGCGTCATCGATCCCAGGGCCGCGAATGTCCTCAAAGTTAAAAGGGACCGTCGAGTGCTGCAAATAAATTGACGAGCTTCGGAAACTTTTGACACGGGGCTTGCAGGAGCTTAAAAATTTTGAGCTACGAGCTCGATCCGACGGACACTCGACCCCGACAGTTTTATCGTCGGCGTCGCGGCGCGCAAGGCCACGTAAATAAATTGAAAGTACGCGCGGAGACTAATCGGCAATTTTAACCTGACAAATACCTAAGGTCCCTGCATGCACATATGATTGCCTCTATTGGTCTCAATGAGAAGGGGGGAGGGGGTGCTGCTGCTGGTTAACGCGCGTGAGCACCCCAACCTATCGGGTGTCCCTGTAGTTACGTGTCACGGTGTCAATTTATACAGGGTGTCGCTGTCGTGAAAAAGATATGATTTAGCACAAGGACGCGTCAGAATTGGCTCATAGATAAAACTTTGTGCCCACGTGTACCGAGTAATGTATTTACGAATGAGAAACAAACTAATGAATGATATACGACAGGAGATTAATCTTCTTCGAGCGTCGAATAATCTTTAACGACTATAAACATCCCCCGTAGATACGACGTTCGCGCAAACGTCAATTGGCAGAGTCGCGACGCGGGAGGGCGGGAAGGGGGGAGAAGACGGTAAATGTATAATCGCGACTCGAACGTACCACCCGTTATAAGGTCCCGTGTCTCTGTAGATTTACACAGTGAAATTACATTGTGCAATTGCGCTTATCACGAGGGTGGGAAGTCACGTGAAGGTTGTCAACGTTTGATTGTCTGATTGTCTGATTGTCTCTTGGTCGTCTCTTTGAAATGGTTTACCTTTGCCGGCGGCCGGAAGCAGTAAAGAGAATATACATGGTGGCATTAAAAACGTCATGACGGCCGCGTTGCAGCGAGACAAGAGTGCGTAATGAGCGAGCAGAGTTCGGTCGAGATTTTTAAGCTGTCACGCGGGGGAAACTTCGGGATTATAATTTTAACGACTTGGACGTTTTCTGCGAAATAACTCGGAGCTCTAAGTGACGCTTCCTTTTTTTTCTTTAACCGGACATAAAGTCCTATCCGTCGAACCGGAAGTGCGTCGAGGGCGTTATTAGTCGTCTTTCCTAGCGTTAATATGGCTATAAAAATAATCGTTTGGCTGTTACGACATTAAATTCGATAATTGTCACTAACAGTATAGCGACTGGCCCTCGAAACGTTAACCATAACGCGTGATACGTAGTACATATAATTTATGGTTTTCATTAGCAGACTCACTGATAACAGTTAATTAACGACTCTGACATATTGCGGACCACGTGACCTTCACCTTCTACGTCATATTTATGTAATAATAGCAAGTCGGCCAGTTTTGACGTAACCTACAATTTTATTGAAAAATTTCAATTTTTATTTTTCGCGTCAACGTCCAGACGACGTTTCACGTTACTCGGGGGGGGGGGGGGGGGGTTTGTAAAATTTTGCAATTTTTCGCCAATTCCTTGCCAGCACTTTAGCGAATCAAACCGACCGAGCATGGAGAACCGGATTTTATATTGGCCAAGAACGAGTTACTTTGACATTTCGTGGCCTGTGCGATGATTTTGAAAAAAAGATATATATATTTTTCTTCAAACTTATTAATTAACGTCGGTTGGCAATTATTGATATTGCTTATATAGCTGTCACAGTGCCCCAGCAATTATTCGATTGAAATTGAATTCCCAACAGGTGTGCAACTATCGTGATATCAACGTGACTAGGTCGGTGAATGTAAGAAGAAAAAAAAGAAAGAGCCATGGAGCGAGATTGATTTTAGAAAATATATCGTCTATTTTTTTTTCTCGAGGTTGCTAATCAGTTATTAATAGCTACTCGTTATTTAGACCAAGCGTAGTAATCCAATAGGAAAAAAAAACAGGATACCATTGGAACGCGACACGATCTAAATTTCCTCCGCGACACGCGTGCTAAGTCGACTAAAGAGATCGCAGAGTCTCCTTGTCAATTTTCATGACGCTCTAATCGCACTAAAAGTATAATCCAATAGAGAATTATCGACGACAGTCCTGTGTATACATATATATACGCGAGGGTACAACTGAATGTCAGGAAACAACATTTCGAAGGTTACGACTTCTCGAATTCTCCGACTTCCTGATAACCGTCAGCCGTGTTAACGTTATCCAAATTCGAAATTAAAATTCATCTATTATCCGATCGATCAGGAGCGCCTTGAGTTTTGCACAATCAATTCTTCTCATTGAAATCTAGTTCGGCTCAGAAACATTGTCCGTTTCTTAACTTCCACAGGGAACCACGAGAGATTGGTCACGACGAGCCTAATGACCCGAGCAAATAAATCTAATCATCGCGATCGCTGAAAGGAATCGTATCTGCTCGTCAGGCAAACCGGATAAAAATCCTAACGGAAATACGCGGCACGAAATCTCCCAAGGCAATCAGACTCAATTAACGTAACGCGACGACAACAGCCAATGCACGAGGGAAACAATATTAACAATTACACTAGACAAAATCAGCATAAAATTTTTATAACATTTCAATGAGCATGATTAGAAATTTAGACGCCTGGCATTACGCTCGAAGCGTAGCATGTACGTACGTGGGAAGATAAGGAGATTTTTAATGATTCCGTGAGTAGCGTTCAAGATGGCAAATCTACTGGCTGTAAGTGACAGAAAGTGACGTATATTTCTTTATAACGCCCATACGCCCAGACAGATCTATATACCAAGAAGGACGTGGAGCAATTTTCAAAAGAGGAAATTTAATCGTTCCCACTGGAATAAATATCCGCCGATGGTACTTTGGCGAATAGCAAATGGCGATGGGTACACAGTATCCAAGGACCTCAACCACCAGGAACCGGACCTCAAATATTCGGGACACTTATTGAATGTTAATTTTTATTATTCCAATGACGAATAGTCATGTCCCTTATACGTGCGACGTTTCAAATTCCACGTTCAGTAATGATTGTACAGGATCATGCATAATTCGTTGTACATATCTATGGGTTCACGGTCTGGCTAATCGACGGTCAGATTTTGACATTGATGACTGATGGTCAATGCACTTTTCTAAGGTGATCGAATATAATTTAGCATACTGATCGAGGAGTTTCCGGGACTCTGAAATTACTTTCGATCATGCCAATCAACTGACGACGTGCCAATTAATTATTTCTGATCCCTCTACACGTGATTGTTATATGCTAATAAGGAGAATGATCCCAAAGAATTTTTTTTGTAGATATCGAAATTGACCACTTCCACAGCACGTGCAGGAAGAATGGTATTTTGTAGAGAATAAGTGAAAAGATATTTTTAAATGTAGGCAGAAACGGAAGTAATGGATATATGAGCAGTAAACATTCTGACATACCTTAACGCTATGTTACTTCCTGCGAAAATTAACAGTATCGTCGTATCATATATAATGATAATGACACTACTACAAATTATCCCCTTCGTGTCTACAGATATCAGTCATTGTGCGAACAATGTCCGGTTGTCTAGGTGTTTACGTGTTCTATTGGCCTTTGCGTAATGCCAATGAATATTCAGATCTTGTGTACTCGTACAATTATTTTTACGTCATGGATTTGTATCTCACGGCAGTACCGGAAAAATGACTCATTTATTGAATCATCAAGAATCTATATTTTTATTGTATGCAAGAAATTTGACTCACCATCGATGAAATTATCCAATACTAGTCGTTCAAATTGAATTGCACTGGACACAGAACTGATTTTACACTCCGTATTAATTTTCGGACAAAACGGAACGAATCGGTGAACCGAACGTCGCGACGACCGACAATCAACTAACTCGAGTTAAGTTTACTAGATACTTGGCATATTTTGCTTTACGTTTGGACACTATAAAAAAGAAGGACAAGGGAATAAACACACGAAAACAATAAGCCAAAGAACGGCCATAGCAGCGAGTGTCGCAGGGCCTAAAAGTTCTAGCCAATCACAGACTTAAGAAAAGCCATTACGCGTTCGTCAACTAACCGCGCTGTTAGTAAACCCGATTGGACACATAACCTCAAACCGAACAGCAAAATGCCGATACATGAAAAGACAAATAGTTCTTTTAATACTCATCGTCACGTGTGCAAATTTTAATAGGCAATATATTAAACCGTTTTACTCGTGCGTTAACAGATTCAACTGACTGACAAGTTGCTCACACGACTTCCATTAGACAGGGTTCGCGCAGGGTCGAGTACACTCCTGCCAGGGTCAACTCAGTTAAAATCATTTGACTCAGTCATCATCTGCCGCGTGATATCAATATACGGTTAATCACATTTACTTAATGTAATTTCAAATCTTCAGAGCGTTCGGCTTGCGTCCGTATATCACAACTGAAAATCCACACGTTCGATTGAGACCGATAGCACTGACATCTAGGCACTTAAATGTCAATTCGTAATCTCTGATGGAACATTATCAAAATATCGATACAGGCTTCATGCCAACGAACGAATAAACTCAGATAAAACTAATTGTACGGACTAGAAAATAACCCGATGCTAAGACATTTAACATGTCATTTACTTTAACGGCCATTTTGTAATCTGGTTCGCCATGACACATGAAAATCCCGAACTAGAGCGGAATTACCCGAAGTCAGATCGGAGGTATACCCTAGGCCATTGTCGCACGCATGACAAGTGTCTACGCGTGTGAAAGTATAATGACAAAGAAAGAGAAAGGATTGGAAATAAAGTAGATCCAAACTCATCCGTATTGTATAGAAATTTAATAGGTTAGTTTTGCATCCAAGGTTCTTTGATATTTCTGCCTTTTCTGCAACGGCCGGTTAAAGACCTCATTGACTGCGCAATATTTTCTATTCAGCTTCGACTACATGTAATTGAGTGTAACGTACAGCAAGAAATGACGTAGACGGTTGAGGTCTACAATAATATTAGATTCTACACGCATCAGACTGGCAACCTGAGGATATGTATGCCAAGGCTCCCCACTAGTAGTTGGACGGACATAAAATGTACGCACATACGAACGTAAGAAAGTGCTTGTAAGGGTCAGCTATGTATTCACCTGAATGCTGCACGTATCCTCGTACATAAACCTAAGTATATAAGTATATACTAAGATTTAATTCGATTCACTGAATTTAATCGAAGTCGCCCGAAGCCTGATGCGGTAACGCCGGAGTATACAAAATTTTGCAATTTCCTAAAATTAGCATAGCCACGTGGATCTACGTTATGAGACATTAGGGAGTGCAAAAAATAAAAAGAAATCGTCGCGTTATCAAGGTGATAAAGTGTAAGAGAAATTTCGGAATGATTATCCTCCTTTTTGATGCTGTAGGCAGTAGCTATCAATTACAAGGTAAATTGGTATATCTCGATAAATTGCTACCTTACGTCAAATTTGCGTCAATATTCCCAATGTTTCGTAAGCATCGAAAAGTACAAGCGTTCTGAAATTTTTTTTTCTGAATACTTGCACCGGGCATTATATTCAAAAATCATATTGAAAATGGTTTTTTAATTGCAGATCCATCAGGTCTTCTACGGTACCTCGTGTAAAATGAGCGAATTGATCGTGTCCTCGTTGGCCCAGCATTTAATTCGCTGAAAAACACGATTATGACTCCGTAATAATAATAGGCTCAAGGATTACATCACGTGGGATGACTTTAAAAAAAAAAATACTTCACTCAATCCCTATAGAGCCTGTTTCGGCGGGAGCTGTCGCTGTCTCTGATTTTTCGCCGGGGGCTTTCGATTCCAAGAAGCCAACGTATTCGTTGGGTAACGCATAAGGTTGGCCCAGTATCCATACACATATACGTATACCTTTTACGGAACTAAAAATGAGAACAAGAATTAACGCCCCGAAAATCCTGCCGACAAGTAATCAACAGGAGTTCGATTCAATTATTAAAAATTGGTGCAACTTTCAATTAAGAAAGTCCACGATCCGCGAAGATCCAAGAAAAAAGAGATACTGAAACTCAACACGTGACTCTGGCTAAACACGACGTACCGTGACAGTGCAATAAGGAAATGCATATCTATAAGAATAAATTGATTGAGAATCAATTAAAATAAAATTCCCCCCATGGGCCTAATCAAAAAGACGATACACTCCGTGATCAAAATACAAAGGCATAATAAAGAATCGAATGACGTACTTCCCCCTGGCTTCATCCTGATTTCCATTATATGCACCGGCAATCAAAAGATATGAAAACTTTTCGAAGCAGGTGTTAAGGAACGGTATCCAAATTCTAATGCAGAATGGGCTTCTCCTGTGTATTAGTATGCTGCGCTGAAACCGGATTGAAACTTGAGGCGAGTCGAGTCGAGGTGAGTACGAAGTAGATGTATATGTGCAAAGTGAGCTGAGTATATATGAACGGGTCTGATAAAATCGTTCGAATCGATGTCCAGTTAGCATTGGCCTTGCCAGACGATACGGCCTCGGCTGGGTACGCAGGAAGGCTACGTGTTCAGATGCAACGACCAATCTCAAAGAGCAGAACGGAAATGGCGACAACTCAATCAGCCCACTCGCCGTCTAGTTCGATGGCAGCACTGATGCCCACGTTAAATTTATCTCTAGTTACTTCCGATACGGCAGAGGGAAAGAGACGGGGGAAAAGAGAGAGAGAGAGAGAGAGAAGTTGAAGAATTTTCATGAGAGCAAAATGGCGCACGTCTATGAGAAGGAAGTACGCAATTATAAGAGATACCTAATGATGCAGCGGAAATAGTAAAACTGTCGTGATCAGCTCTACAGTGAAACAGGCAACATACGTGGAGCGTCCAACCCAACGTGCGTTGTCTAAAATTCTGAAATTGTCCCAATATGAAGAGCAGGCGCACTGGAAGATACGTGTGTCACCTTCGAAAGGTATTAAGAAATCAATTGGGTTTTACGTGACCGTTCGAGCAGTCACCTGCTCTTTGATGATTTTGAGAAGGTTCAATCTTTACGAGGGATGAGGAATCCATGTAATGTCTGGCACTTGACTCTCCAGAGCATAAGGCCAAAATAAAGTATCGAGAAGAAGGACTATTTCTGGCTTGATAAACTGAAAATTAAGTGACGTTAATATCATGGGAGGAAACGTCGGTGCTGCTTGTTGGCGTTTAATGATTTAGTACTGTCATTATAGTCATCTTCTTGTTGTTCAAGGTATTCATTGCAGAGGGTAGGTATAAATTATGTTTCACGCGTGACCACCCGTAATTTAACAATTTACGGGGTGTAAGGGAATCGCCATTTATTCTCTTGTTTCTTAGAAAATTTATGTAATCTCGAAAATGTTAATTAACTCCACGAGTAACCATACTGAGAAATGATAATAAAAGACGTGTCGATAAGCGGCAATGTTTTGCGGGTAAAAGCATATCTTACGTACGTAAGATGAAGAAGTCGAGAAGAATTTGCAGGATTTAAAAGTAGCCAAAAATATTTTCAAGAATCTCCATGATTTGATCATCGGCTTGAATCGACGTCTTATCTCTGTAAATTTATCCAGATTATTTGACAGGCGTCGTGACGTTTGTACGGTGATGCTTAAAGCGTTTATTTTATCATCAGTATCCGTCTAGTTGGGTGTAAAGTAAAAATCATCATTGTCTCCGTACCAAGATCAATTATCGTCTGACAACGCAGCATTCCTCTCTAATGAGATTGACTCACGTTACGCTACTAATGTCCATACGTGATATCCAACATATATATTTTTTAGCATTCACATCGTTCGAGATTAATTAAAAAGCTGCTGTTATTGGTGAAAGAGTTTTAGATTTAACGGACACTGCAATTCTGACCGCAAGCAGCTTATTCTAATAGCCGTTGCAGCTTATTCTAATGGCAAGTAATAGGCCGATTTGTAACGTCTGGTACAATAATTACTATTGCGATTAATCGCTCGGAGACAGCTGCAATGATAGGTCTCGTGATGCCAATAAATACGTATGTGACTACTACACAGAAATATATCGAGGTCGTTCTAGCACGATCCACAGGATTCAGGGCAATGATTTTATTATAGGGAAAAAAAAAAAAAATTTGCAATTCTGCCCAGAATACATAAAGCATTCGCGAAAGACATAACTGTGGAATTATTCAAAAATCCTTTCACTGATCATTATTCATAATTTAACGAAGCTGCAATGCCTTGAAAGAATAAGTAAGTGGATAAATGCAATAATCGAAAAATTATATATTAAATAAAAAAAACCTCATCCCATTCATCATTAATTAATTATATAAATTGCACATATGTAAAATTTGCAATAATATAAATATACATATGTAGTATGTATCCCTGGAGGGGATGTGGTAATAACTTCCTATAATTAAAAGTAAGGACAGTGCACTCTCAAAAGTTTTCCTAAGAGTGATAAAATTATATATTTTCGTCCTTGTCCTACGTATTGTAGGTCACTGACGAGAAACGTCATTCTGCGCGCAACTGCGAAAAGAATTTGCATAACCTCTAAATCGTTTCGGCGAGATCGTTCGGAATTTTTACGACGAGAAATTTCCAAGTGGATAAACTACATAGCGAAATGTGCCTCTTCCAGGAATCTCCATGATCTCTTGATAATTTTGATCTTATCGTTACTTGACGTATCGCTTAATCCATGACAAATCCTTGACTAATTCGCTATCGTCCTTCGTAAGATTGTTTACGTCAATATATACGGATGATCATCTGACTTCTTGATTGTGGATGCTATGTATTATTTCTAACAATATATATATATATATATATATATATGCATGATTGTAAAAGACTTGCAAATATATGTATGAAAGTAAATCACGCCGTGCGGAAGATGCAACGGCCTTTGTCGGTACGTACGTGTGGCTAATGTTAATCAGTGATCAGAAGGAGGAGTGCAACGATCGATAACTGACCTCGATAAAAGAAAGGTAAGAAAATCTTTGCGAACTGCCAGAAGATTCGCTGAGACGTAATTAAAGGGATGTATTTGTTAATTGTACAATTTCGTGTAACAATAGCACAAGGATGTCTCGCGACGAGGTCGTATATATTTTAAGGTTGGGTTGGGTGTTCGGTAAAAGGAATAAATCTGCATTTATAAAAAAACCGCTTTTAAACGCAGATACCGACTGACTCTGGGAATCGTATGTGATATGAAAATTCATGATGATCGATACGTGGAACCTTGGTATTTGTTAAAAAAAAAAAAAGAGGAAAGAAGCAATGCCCTTGTTTTCATATTGGTCCACGCAGTTCGCAGACTGAGATCATCATTGTAAACCAGTTATCACGTAGTGTAGGGTTGATGAGGAATTAAAAGAAAAAAGGTCCGACCGGTAAAAGTATGGAGTGAAGTATTAATGATAATTAGGTAGGAGGGATTGTTGATCGTAATTACGAGTCAGTTGGTAATAAATTTGCCCTGGCATTAAAGGAGAGAAAATTCAGGTATTTATCTACTTACAATCTCGTTCGTGATCCGGCGGAAGATGAGGTTGCAGCTGATGAAGATGCTCATAGTAGTGATGATGGTGCAGAATGCACTCCAGGTCAGTGCAGTTTAGCATTTTACGAATCCACAAAAGCGCACTGCTCCCCACGTACTGTATTTCAATGGTATCACGTGAACAATCAAAATTGATTTTACTTCGTAACTTCTGAATCCGATAATCGATACTGTTTGAATATCGCGACTGGGCGTCCCTCCTCTATGGGACTGGCTGAGACTGATGGTATCACGTGGAATATTGATACCAGTTGTGGGTGGTAGATGGGAGCCAGAGAATTATTGGGATTCGCGACACGTGCTTGAGTTAGGTCTGGTCGCATTGATCTGGGATTAATGACGACTCGAAGAATTAGTTCTGGGATGACGTCAGCGTGTCACGATATAATCAACCCATCTTTCGCGCACTTCGAATACGGTTGAAACGGTGGAGCTAGACGTAGCGACGCGAGCCTTTAGAAAGTCGTCGCTTGGACGTCTTGGAATTCGCACATTTGTCTAAATCCACGGGAATGATTTTCGGCCACTTCCCAGTCCTGCCCATCAAATTACATTTACCTGGAAAATCTTTTCGACCTTATCGAAGCGATAAGACTTTTTGGTTGAATCGATAATTTAATCACGTTTGCCAACTGTCAATAAGATTTTTTTATATCGATTCGTAACCGGGACTCCGATCTGAACTTGATTTCCTGTTGGCGAACGGACAGAAGGTGAAATTGCAGATGCCGGTCTTCTTCCCGCGATTGGTCACGCTTGTATCGAGTAATCTCTTGGATTGGTCCAGTGCATCCCAGAGTAGGTGAAGGGGATGCTGTCTCTCTCGTGAATCGATCGAAAGCGACAGGAGCCGCATGGGCGGTTTAATTCTTACCGTAAAATCACGTAAACCAGCAACTGTCAATTATTAAAATTCACTGATAACGATGCAAGCTGTCTACGATAACCAAGAACTGGAGTAAATCATTGACCAAATGCACGTAACAGTAATTATCTTTCTTGAAAATTATTCGCAAAGAACCGCGCACAATAATAATCAAACAAGTATGTGTATCTAGTCACTCGTGACAAACAGGTTTAGGAATTCACTGATTAATCGCAGATTTATAATGCTTTTCCTTCGCTCCAAACACATAGTCAATAACAGCCGCGAATTTCCAAAATCGGTTAACCCGTCCATGGGAAAAATAGCTTATTAAAAGAAAAAACACTATTCAAAGTAGTATTAAGAAAAAAAAAGAAAAAAAGAAAAAATGAGTGCACCTGCTACCGCGAACCAGTAGTGGTGGGTTTAACGAGCATTAATTGAATGACTATACAGTTAGAGTCGTAGCTCGCCTAGTCGATGTTTATGAACAATGTAAATGTTTTTGCACTGGCGGTTAGCGGTCACGCGCGGCGGCCAACCCGTGAGTGGTTCCTCAGAGTGGTTAGAGCACTTTGGCCAGTAGTGCGCCGAAAGGCTGCTTAACGCCGGGGGGTCACGGCACTGTTGAGGGTTGCAGGCTCAGCAGCGGTCACGGGGTCGCGAACGGCACCACTGAGCGAGCGCACTCCGAACACTAACTTGACACTTATCGTTCCGTGCTTAGCGATTGTTGGGAACGGTATGTGAGCGGTGACGGTGTGTGGGTCACTCAGTCACTAGCGGGCACTTACTTTCCAGTCGCCATGTTGGCACCGCTCTCCCCCTCCGTTTCTCTCCTCGAGACTCAAAGCCAGGACGGCGGTTGCTGCTCCGATGTTCTTTCTAACCTGCTCTTGTCCAGGGACTCGTTATTACTGATGTACATACGGGATCCTGCACCTGGTCCAGAGGCACCCTGCCCTGCCCTTTGCTGCTAGAGTCAGGCTTCCTGGCTCTGGTGCTACCTTCTTGATCCGAGCCTATGGACTCTTCCGGCTTCTAGTTCATCATTGACCTATGTATGGCGCATTCAGTGGCTGCTGAGTGGAATGACTCAAGAAGAGGATCAAGAATCTGGATCGAGTAGGATCACCATTTTCTTGCTTATTAGGATCATCACAAAAATGAGGCTCTGGGTCGCAATCGAATCATGTCGAAAAATTATATAAACCTTCGTAGAAAAGGTATTTAACACACATTGTTTGATCACGTGGAGGAACATGACGAGTATTTACAAATTATACTTATTTACGTAAGACATTTGGAAGCACATACGGAAGAGGTTCTACGTTTTAGAAAATTTGTTACGTAAAGGAGCCCTTCCAGTTACAGTGTATCTTTAATCCCGAACCTACTGACCCTCATCTTCAATGATTATTCAGTGATGATCTCAGTCAACTGCCCCATGCCTTATCTTTTCTAGATGCAGTCACAACTGCATATATATAGTTGGCTTGGAACTTATTCAAAAACTGTTACCCGGTAACCAATAACCTTGACAAAAATTTTTCTACCTACGTTACTAGGGTTTTTTTTTTCCCCGCTATGAATCTAGTCTTTCCATGACACCAAACCAAATGGATGCTTCTACCGATGCACGTGTTATCTTCTAACCGCTATCTTTTTCCTGGACCCATGTAAGAGGTTACCGCTCTCACGCCGGAGAAACTTGTCGTCCTCGAAGGTAGAGAATACGACTATGGAGAATATAACTATATGTCACTGAAACTCACTAAGTAACTAGGTAAATTCTTAATGTTCGATAGAAATCAGAATCTACAGACTTTGAGTCCGGCCATTGAGAATCTCTCTTATTTACATGAATACCCGTAATCTGTAATAGCGTCCGCGTGGGAAAAGTGGTCTGAATATAAAGTAGAGCAACGTTCGGTAGTTTAAATGAATTTCGATTTGATTTCGCTCGTGAGTCACCGGCGCGCGCATAAAATAAACATTTCCGTATTTCCGTCAACCGGAAGTGTCATTTCTGCGGTGAAATTTGAAACGGCTTCTTAACCGCGTCTATCGAGAGAGTTGAACTGTCTTAGATTGATATAACTTTTAATATGGAATTTTGTAATTTTTAAAATAATTACTTAATCGTTTTTATTAATTAAAATTTTACATCAATTAATCTCTCTCGATCCATGCGGTATCGTTTAAATTAAGTTTATATATCGCGATTTCAATTTATACGCCAACTGTCAAAAATATGCCAAGTGGCTAACTTACACCGTAAACATCTGAAGTTCTGACCGTACGGCAAGTCCAAGACCTCGAAGTTAATTGAGATAATTGCCATCCATATTGGACAACTGCAAGTATGCAGTTACGCCTGTTCGAGGTTCAGCGGTGCGCTCGTTGATAATCTTAACGTTCCCGCATGCGCGTGACTACGTCTTGCCTTTCTACCAAGGACGGCATCGGCAAAGAGTCGAAAGTTTCTCGTCCGACTGTTTTGACTATATATATATATATATACACATTAAAATTAGAGTTATCGTTGATTGATTTATGCAGCCGTAATGTAGAATCTGTCAGGACGATAATCATCTTGTACGAAGAAACGCTACAGTATGGTCACAACTGAGGACTAGAATTTATCGAGTACAGAGACGGCGACAAATCCGCGAAGAGCTTCTTCGGCGAATACGACGGGTCACCATGTTTGTTGGATAAACGGCCTAGATTTCGCTCATTTAAGAGTTAAGGTGAAAATACTAGTGTGTCAGTGGACCGCCGGATGCCCATGAAAAACGAAAATCTCCGTATGCGAATTTTAAGATAACTTGCAAAAATAATAAATAAGATCTCAAAGGCTTTGATAATAATTAAACTGATAAAAAGTCTGATTAAAAGAATGGGCACGGTGCACCGGTAGCATCGCCTAAGAAATCTGAACGAGATGGAAAAAAAGGCAACAGGAAAGGATAAAGTTTCCTGAACCTCCCACCTAGAAGTGTAGTTTCCGGTCTTATCAGAACTCGGAAATCTAGTTGTTATGGAATCTCAAATGAATTGCAGGGCAGTTCAGTTGGGTTACCCGGTATGTATGACCTACCTATAATCCTGGACAATTACGTGAGAAAATCCTACGTTCGTGACATCTTGATGCATGTGGTATTTCTGTGTGAAACTGAAAAAGACTCTCTCTCTCTCTCTCTCACTCACTCACCAAGTTGAAATACTCAGAATTATGTAATTACGACTAGCCCATACCTTTCACCGCACCCATCTCATAATCATCTTTGCACGATTCCCGTTTCTTTGAAGAATCGTGAACGGAATCTATAATACCGACCGAGCAAAGAACTCAGAATTAACACTTGTTCCCAAGTTACGTCTCTACTTGAGAAACCATATAAATTAGCATCTAAGAAGCAAAAGTTAGGCCCCACAGTGACGCCCCGAGATTCGCAAAACGAAAAGGAAGGATCGACGATGGTGAAACCGTTTAAGGTAAATCGACCGAGCCGATCGCTTCTTGTCCGACGCGGAAGGGAAGGACAATCGGTATGCAAGAAGAAGACCGATCGAAGAAAAATAAAAGAAGAAGACTCGAGGGACGAAGGTACGTCGAGGCTCGTCGAAGGTCGCAGTCCTTGCGAAAATGGAAATTCAAAGTTGAGGCCAAAAATGGGCCGGTAAAATCGTTCGGCTGGCGTAAACATCGCGGTCGATCGGTAATTTATATTTCCGTGTTCGCGACGGTGCAAGCAGCCTTGCTTTCGACAATGACCCAGTTATCCCAGGTGATGCTAGGATAACTGGGAGAACTGCTGTAGGGCGTGGAGATCGACTCCTCGTCAACGACGCCCATCTCTCTTGATCCTTCTGTTATCAGTGCACATGATCGTTCTCGCGTTTCCTTCCTTTCTCCTTCGTTCGGACAGACACAGCGATTCATTTAATCACAACGAGAAGCCTCTGGCACGTGTCGATCTGTCAGACACGGTGACACCTATGGATCCGACCATATCCAGTATATCAAAATATCAAACTTTAACATTTTCAATTAATTTTAAACCCCAAAAAAATATTTATGCGCTGTCACTTGTGAGCTAATGTCTGATTATGCAATGGGATAATATATTTCTATACATAAAACAGCTGATATTTTATATAACCTTATATCTCGTATGGACAAAAATGTAAGTCAAGTGTAAAAGTGACTTTGGTAATCGTCACTCGTTACTCACTAGCAGAGTCTCTATGTACCGTTACACATTATTCAAATCTGCGAAACCCTTAATACAAGATGTCCGTAAAATTTGAATAACCGGATATCCCATCGCGGATAACGGTTTACCTTGGATAATATTAAATATCATAAATTGCGCAATTCATTTAGATACAGATCAACCTGAACCACCAAGATCCAAGTCTGTTACAGTTATCGAAGCGAAGGACATTTATAGAAATATTTTCGATAATTTAACAGTACCAAAGCACATGGTGCATGCGGTTTTTTTTTCATATTAAAAAGTTTTAAGGTCGCTCATGTAATTTGTATATAACGAACGTCCTGGAACGTTTCTTGTATATTTATAGATGTCTGATAAAATACGTACGTTCAAATATCCTATGGTTCGATACCTCTAGAAAATATTAAATCTAAACGGACATCGTGTTAATACGGTAAAATCACGATAAGGCAATTTCAATTGAGCCACGTAAAATTGCCAGCGAGTCTAAAGTTTGAATTTCACTGAAAAATATCCTCCGGCGAACAGTCGTATATGCGTGTGTGTGCGCATGCGCGTACGCGAGCGCCAGCCAAGAAGATTTCGCAAGTGAGTCGTTAGGGTGTAATAAATTTCCATAGAAGTTGATATGAAAATAAACGAGATAGGACAATCCGAGCTAAAAACATTCACTTGGACAAATGTTTGGTAGACGCGCTAATCAAGATCCTATTTTTGTAGTCGCTCTTTTCTTTTTTTTTTAATGCCACTAATGCCACGGGATATGTGTACGTATGTGATACATTATCAAAAGTTTATTATAGCTGGGCTTATATACTATACTGTATGCCATTATGTTGTTACAAGTGTTAATTTTTTAATGTCTCGAGATTCATTATCTTCGTAGAATTTATTCTGTCGCCATGTGTGCTCACGCGAGGTACGTCATTAGAGTGTGATTATTAAATAGTGATACGTTATTACGGTATTAATATATACACTGATGTATGGGTACTGCGTACTATTATTTAAGCCTGTCCACCTTACTATGGTACATTCGAATATTTTCTCTAGCTCGCCATACAGAGGAAACGAGGGTACTTATTTGGGCCATTTTTTTTTTTTTTTAATTTACGCAAATGTAACATGCCATTACTGTGCGGCAGAATGCCAGTAATATGTATAGTATAGTATTCGAAGGTAATATCAACATATATAGATGTTAAATCGAGCGTCGATAATTGGTTACTTTTTGAAAAAAAAATTGTAGTCCAAAGTACTATTTTGTGGTTAGCAAATTTCGGCTATTTATATAAATTTTTAGTATCATCGTTTTTGCTTGGTATTTTCGAAATTAGCATGAATATTAGCATAATAAATATCTAAGCCCATGTCTAGCGTACGAGTGTATCTCCTTTTTGGCTGATGTAAGTAGATAGTGAAAATAAAAAAAAAAAGGTCCGACTATTCGTCAATAGAAATTGGTATTCGGGTCTTAACAGGGTGCGGCGATTTAGTCACTTAATGCAAATACGGTATGTATACATACGGGAGTAATTTTAATGAGCAGTGAATAGAGACAACGAGATCACAAAGGCTCCGGAACGTCGAAGCTATTCCGAAGTCTCAGCCAGCAATTGACGGAGTTTAATGAAAGGTGGTTAAAACCGCTTTTCAGTGAAACACAGCCTGTTAATTGGAGCGTGGTTAATTCATTAGCACGATACACGATATTCGTAATAACATTTGATAACCCAGAGATACATCTCAGACTATTGGTAAATTAATAAGTGAAGACAGGATTGTTTTGTATAGATATTCTGTATATGTGACACATCGTGGATATAACTATGTATACAGGCGATTCGGTAAATCGATCTGACGTCGAGTATTGATTTTCTTCGTTAACGATCGATATTGCATAAGATTCTAAGAAATGTGACAGTGTAAAAATTCAATGCGTCTTTCTTGATCGTAACGAGAGTGATAGCAGCACGATATGCAACTTTAGTAGTTCACGCGTCACTATCGTGTCAATGATAATTAGTTTCAACCGTAGGGATTGATTTTTTAAGGGATACGCACGCGTCTACGTTGTCTTAAATCATTTTGTTGATGTGCATTGCGTAATCTTCGAAAGCGGTGCGAGTTTCAAGTTCAAGTAACAGAACCATTGTGAAATCAAGTATGTCGAGACTCGAACGTGGCTACGGTTCTTTAGAGTTTATTTATAGGACTTTTTTCAGATGTTGCATAATCTTAGCTGGTTTTTGTTTCCCGATCGGTCGAAGACGCCGATACAAAGACAGTTTCGATATTGATGCTTATTTTTCAGGGTTTCTTTCTGACAACATTCTTATCAAGGCCAATTTCAGAGATTCGAATTTTCTATAAGACTCCTAGGTATGCCATAATCCTCGTTGGCTGTTATTATGTGGATTAATGAGACGGAACAGTTTTTTAAATGGTGTTTGGAAATGTTCTTAAATGGCAATTGGAATATTGTGAGGACAAAGTTGATTGCGATTAGACGTGCAAGGTTAATGCCTAATTGCGAGAATTATCTGAGGACAGTTTTCTTGCAGGAATTGGCTTTAGAGAAAAATTGTGTAATTAGCTTTTTTTTTGTACGTTGTACACGTGTTCATTGTATGGCTCTGAAATTGAACTTGTATTGGCTAATGATTGATGTCAATTTCTTATCTGATTGGTATTTATCGGACGAAAGTTTATGTCAAATTATTCTTGAGGAGTCGATGATCTCAGAATTAAATTCTTTTCTCGCATCTGTATCAAAAATGTATATTTAGTGGATGATTTATCGTTGCTAAGGATCTGCGTGACGCAGATACGTCTTTCCTGGCAAGTTATAATACAATCTTACATAACCTGTTAATTACGGTTGGCGTCGATAACAAAGTGCGATAGGTGAAACGTAAAATTGTTGTCTCATTAACCGTAGACTGCCGATTAATCAATAATACGATTCGTGTAAAGCAAATGTAAAAAAAAAAATTAATAAAAATTTTCATAGTAGATTACGTAAAGGCTGTATTATACTTTCGTTAAATTCTTTACACAGAAGCTGTATAGGATATATTGATTTTATAATTAAATTGTAACACTTAAGAACAACCATAGATTCTTTCTTCGTCTTTTCTTCTCTCTATATATATTATTATAATTGTACAGTTAAAATAGCACCAAGTAAAGAATCGTTCAGCGAGGATCGATCCATAAAGAGGAATCATAATTTTAGTCACGTTAGAGATTCCTGAGTATCGTTTAACCTTGAATGTAATAATTTAAGAAAATAGTGAAAAAGTAGTTTTGGTCTTTCCATACTTTCCTACGACTATATCCAAAAAAAATATGTCACATTGATTTGTTCATTGTATACGTTCGTTAATTATCAATCAAATGATACCCTTAATATAAAATCCTTATCCTTATTACGTCAATGTTATGTATCCTCATGAGACGTAGAAGTTCTCTTGCGCACGGCATTATTAATAATATTGGCCAATGTGTTGCTGCGCGAACCTGCTCTTTGTCTTGCTCTTTCGGCTTCGCGTGTTATAATAAGACTTTCAGTCAGAAAAGCTTCTCTTTTAATTCGATCACGTAACTTCCGCGGAATACCGGACAGGCACCACTGCACTGTCATAGTCACCAAACCAACAACGTTCTGAAGGTAAAATATAAATAATTATAATTGTTCCTCTTAGACGATTAAATCTACTACTAGCCAATCGGAAAATTGGTAAATAAAAAATTAAACGTACCTGAAATACAACGATAAAAGCGAGTCTTGCAGCAAGAATGTGCCAATATATAGTTGGTCTTTTGTAAGGCAGTGTGGGATGATCCGGTGGATTTCTATATTCTACGTAGCGACAGACTGTCACGTTTTCAAAGGAACTGTAGAGAGGACCAGTACCATTAGCAAAATCGGCTGTATTGAAGTAGGCGAGACTGTGATTTAGAAAGCCAGTGTCAGTTTTATCTTGACTGACTGCAGCCATGTAGACAAGTCGTGGAATAAAGTTCGATGAGAATGCTATGATAAAAGCCTGTTGACAAATATTTTTTTTAGTTAATGTGAGTGTTGCAGATAATATATGTGCTGTATGTACTTACATTGGTCGTTACGGATATACGTGTTAGGGCAACAAGAATGCGGGCCCATATTCCAATATCGCGAGCTCTGCGTGGTACCGGTCGACGATAATGGCGAAGAAATTTCGTGGCGTCTAGGCGCATCTCCAATACGTTATTTGCAAGAGCAAATAAAGGAGCCAATGGAAATGCAACGACAAACAGTGTTATGAATCCAAATTGTATGATCATTTCTAAATACTCATCGTATAACCCTCTGGGACCTGATTTGACATTTAATTGTGTTAACGAATGCTGAGAAATTATTGTATTTCATGAATCACAGAAATTTTATTTACCCCATTCTAATAGTTTGAAGTCACGTATCCACTGACTGCGTGATACTGTTGGATCTTTTTGTTTTAAGCCTGTGTGAATGCGGAATAATGCCCACCATTTAAATAGTACTGGCCATATCATTTCCATGGCGGTATACAATGCTTGCTTTCCCACCATGATAATTGTTAATTGTATAGACAGTTCCATTAGGCATCCTCCAGGTGAACATTCTTCTTGTCTATCGATTATTGATTATTTGTAAGCTTTATACTTATTTATTTGATTGGCTTTAGCATAGCTAACTAATTACTTATTTTCTAAAGTAATACCTGTAACCAAGTATTCGGTTGTACTTCTTTGGATATCCGACAAACTTTCCTTTGAGAAAAGCAACATAGAATATAGATGCGTAATAGTTAATAAATTGGAACAGATAAATTTTCAAGGTAAGACTGTCGTCAAATTCTGTTTGAGTTCTCAAAAATTCCATTTCTGTCAGATACACAGCAAGCCAATCATAAACGTAATTCAGTACGAGAATGCAAACCTATAAAATTAAATTGTCAAATTAATTAAAAATGAAGCTTTTGGTGAGACCAAATAATAAGTCTGCTCTCGTTGCCTACACCTTCTGCACTTTTCAAAAAGTACAGATTCTCATTGGTTACTTAAAAATATAATCCAATAAGAATTCGCATTTTTAAAAAAATGCAGGAAGTTTGGGCAACGAGGACAGACCTAATGAAATATAATGGTCTGAATTGTTTGCTAACCAAATTAATAGCTGCGGCAATGGCTGGTAAAGCAAACATTTTGTAACTCGTAGAATCCACTTCGCGGCCAAATAATGAAGTCGAGGTAATCATCGACATGCGGTAAAGTACCACAGCGAAAACTGCAGCTACTGCTACAGAAGCTAGTAAAAGTACTACTGAAAAACTAAAGAAAGTTGCAGGTACTCGTACTTTCCAAAAACTGACATGCAGTTCTTTTTCTCGCGTGACTGTATTCACCTGATGATTAAAACGACAGTTTAGTATCCAGTTAATTAGAAACATACATGTATATAATAAAAATTAATAAACCACCTTCTCTTTTACTTTGAGAATCTTTGAATTTGCTAATGCTGCTAGGTACTGAGGTCGCGGGTGTTCGGCAGTGCGATCCCATTCGCCTAATCCCCAGTGGTAACTTAATTCTGCTGATCGTCGTCTCCACAATTCGAGATAAAGAGTCGCCCAGAATGACATAAAAACAGCAAATATGATGGTTGCGGGATTATCAAATAAATGTGTAACTTTCGTCAATAGACATGTTTCGCTCAATCTCCAATAATCACACGTCTTGTCGCATTGGGGACACATTATAACATTATCAGCATCAGGATCGCAGGTATCACCAGCTAATTGATTAGAACTCAAGGTAACTAATCCTAGAAAAATAATATTAATACTGAATAAGTATAATTACGAAAAATACGATAAGAGGGATAATAAAATATTAGCTTACCGTAAAAGAAACACAGTAGGCCAGCTATGCTGGCAGGAATGAGCATATAGGTATAAAAGCCAAGCCATGCGAAATAAAGAGCAAAATTTACACCAAAATATTCTTGAATCGTATCGATTGGTTGTAATTTTAACCATTTACTTGTTGAGCCCCATTCCTCATATAACAAAGCTCTTATGCTACCTCGTTCTTTGTAGGTTCCCTGGAATTGTGAAATTATAATATTATAATGAGATAATTGTCGTAAATATTAGATTACTTACATCGTGTAATGGATAAGCCGCACAATAGACACCTTGAGCTAGAAGCGTTTGAATTCCCTCAGATTGTCGTTCTAAAATAAAATCGACAATCATTGCGCGAACGTTTGTAGGAAAGAAATCTTCATTTTGGATATCAAATCTGAAATTATGTATTATGTTAATAATCGTGCGACTCGTTATTCTTATTACGTAATCAGAGAATTGTTGGCATACAAATAATCCTTGTCGCGTGAAAATTCTGCTGCCAATTGGTATTCGCGTGGCGGAAATTTATTAGGGTCCAATTGGACGAACCTAAATAATCTGGCAAACCACGATCGAGCATCGTCCAAAAAATCAGGACTATCATGGAAAACAGTATTTTCATTTGGTAATTGTTTAATTGGCATTCGTATCTTTAGGATTTCGCAGTACCTGCATAGTACCTCCTGAAAGAAATTACATTTTGAAATGAATTATATATTTGATGACGCGCATGAGAAATAAAGATTTAGTATATTATTACCTGAGGTGCATGAATTTTAACAAAACATAATTGATGGTTTTGTTCATATTCTAATTCTAATCCTTGATCTCGTAACTCAGACTCAAATAATTCTCTTCTTTCCACATGACTTTGGTTTTCATTATTCACATAGGCTAGTACAAAATCAACCGCTTTAGTCTTACCATCACCATCGTCTGTTGACTGACCGGAAGCCTCCTATAATTTAGATTGTGAATCATATTCTGTAGATTGTGGAAAATTCCATTAAATTTGCAAATTTACCATAGGCATAGGAATTTGTTCTTGTTCTAAAGAGATCATTGTTTTACTTGCATCCCACGAAGCATCTTTTATGTTTTGATATTGTATACGTCCATTTGGAGATAATTCCATTGTTTCGCATCCTTAATAATAAAAGTAATTCAGAACTCTTGCAAGTTATAATAACATATACCTAAGTGAGTATTGAGATCCCAAGTTAATAATGTTATATACAATGTACAAATATAAAAAAATTATAATACCGATGTCCCTTGTGCATAAACTATAAAGATACTCAGTTTTGCATTAATTCATATCATTACATGTCCTCAATATGATGTTAAGATATTAGTTTGATTATACCGCAATTGCACCACTGTTTGATGTAGAAAGTATTTATAACTAAATGCTGTTTTTTATTTGCATTTAAACGTGCTGTTCATTTAAGATTTTATTTATAATGGTTAGGAAATAAAAAGCAGTAGAGATAAAGCATAGCAGATTTATTATGATATAGAGCAGTTTGTCGTCCAATTCTTTATTAGAGAATTTTTTAAATGGAACTTTTTTTTTGTATTTACACCTGATGCAGGCAATCCAGTTGAGTCAGTACATGGTGAATCATAGCAAAAAAATGAGCTATTACTATATATTCACCAATCCAAGACATTTTGCCACGTTAAAAAGGAACTTGTTCAGTTAATAAATAAATACTATATAAACAAATTATTTGTTTAAAAACATGTCGTAGATTCGTAAGTGTAAAGCAATATTATAAGAAGCATTGAAAAAACTCACAATTTCAACACATTTATATCATAACTGACTAAATAATAATGTGTATTCCTAAAAATATCACAGTTTTATGATTGTTTGACAATATATCACAAAATTTACAATTTTTTCTCTCATTTATATAAAATTATAGCAATATCACTCAATTAGCTATGATGCACTACGTACTGCGGTTTGTGAACTTATCGTTTCATCTTTCACTGATTGTACCAACTTGAACCTTGAACGTATTGCATTTGCAGTAACTGGTACGACTGATACTAACTAATTGCAACCGCAACTAGAAAGCTGAACTAAACTCAGTGTTCAACTATTTCAAATTGCATTTATTCTGTTACACACTCACGAAACGCGTGCATTTTAATTCGAAGAGGATGTTATCGTATTAGAAAAAAATTCTGTTAACTATGGAAGTGTTTAATAAGTGCAGAACTATTTCATGGCAAATTTTTGTAGCTATTTGTAAACTTTTTTAAGAATTGATTTGCAGCATTAGGATCGTTACGCTACTGTAATCGCCAATCGTTTGCTTCTATCGAATTTATTCCGATGGAGATTTCAAATATTCCGTTATAAACACCAATGGCTGTAATCACTGGCCATAGGCGTCGATAAGAATACGAATTTACTGGACAGTACGCGTCAGTATGCCATATGTATATGCAGTATGCGCATCTCGGAGGTTTACGTGCACGTCTATCTTTGTAAAGTTCGTGTTCACAGTTCAAGAAGTACGGTAACTCGTGCCTATGTTTGGTCACATTTTATTGAGCCGAATACGCCGGGAAGTGTCATTTACTAGATTGAATTTAATAACGGGTAAAGAGTAATTGAAGAAATATGTCACAAATATCTGCAACCGAAGCTCCGCATCTGCAGCAGATCGATTTAATGAAGTTGAACTTGCAACAGCTCACTCAGTTGAAACAGCAATTGGATCAAGAACTTAGTGTCTTCCACGATTCTCTACAGACCTTAAAAATTGCACAAAATAAGTTCCAAGAGTCGGGTTCCTGCCTTGACAAGATCACCCCCGAAGCTAAGGGTAAGTTTGGCTGTTTCGTTAATATTTTTGGAATTTGGTGCTTTTGGTTGCATAAAAAAGGTTGTCTTGTAGGTAGAACGAATAGGTTAGAATATATATGACACTGCATGTATCTTTTTTTACATGCGTCATTAATAATGCGTTATGGTTTGACAATGCTTTCTATTTATCTTTTTATTTCTCAGTTGCAGTTTATTGCTCGTGAATGAGAATGTGCTGGCTGCTGTAAAGTGATGCATGCTCGTACCATGACATAATATGCAGCTGTATAGTTTCTTAATGTTTGTTACAGGCAAGGAAATATTAGTACCCTTGACAGGTTCGATGTATGTTGTTGGAAGACTTGCTGATACGGAGAAAGTACTAGTTGATGTTGGAACTGGTTATTATGCACAAAAGGATATTGATGATGCAAAAGATTATTTCAAGCGAAGAGTTGCGTATGTTACCGAGCAGATGGAGAAAATTCAGCAGCTTGGTCTTGAGAAGAGTAAGATCCGAGAGGCAACCATGGATGTCATGGAGATGAAAATCCAGGGTCAAATGGCAGCGCAGAAGGAACTTGCGGAGCGGGCTTAAATGAATGAATAGAGCGTAAAATTCTTGTCACATGTCTATTTTTTATGTAAAGCACGCCAAGGAATACTGTTGTATCCAGCCCTTTGTCCTACGATTATTCTGGATATGTATGTTTCATTAAAAGCACATTTCACTGCAGCCTTACACAAGAGAACAAAGGAGATCGATATTGTTATAACACTGGCAGGCAGCCTGCCAAGAATTTCAGTTTTTCATAACATGTTCTGTCACTGTTTGTTCACAGTATCATTCTCCCACAATGTCACGTATTCAAAATATGATTTGCATTCATTACTTTCGTAAAGATCATAATGAAATTTATCATATTATAAACTATAGAATGCATAAAATAGTTAACGAGAACATTACTTGGTTATCATTAAATCGTATTCTTTCTATGAATTCTGAGCATTTATTACTCATATATATGAAATCATCTAAAGCACAATAATAAGCCATCGTTATTCCTTTGAAAATATCTCAGTTTTCTTACCTGCTTCATTGTAAGTAGAAGTATAGCTCGCAGATTCTATGGAATTCAACAAGCAAATAAAAAATACGGCACAGGGTATCAATTTATTTTGATAACAACGATTTCTTTTCTCAAGAATAACTATATTCTCTCACGATTGAATAGAACGCAGTAGATATATGTGTAATTCATTGATAATATTTAGGAGGTATGGAGGTATTTAGGATTAATAGTCATTATATACAAAACACCGTATAATATTTTCGAAATAAGTCCGTGGATACTCAGCGCAAAAGTATGGCCGACCTAATACAATAACGTTACTTAGATTACAATTATGTCACAATGTGACGTATGCGTACGCGTCTTACACGTACATTACCTAATTTATCCTATTTACACGAATAATATACGCACGTTAATGTTTCAACAAAAGGTTCCCTCATCGCTTTAATAATTCCAAAAATTTTACAAACAATTTACTCCTCCGCATCGCCGATTACAGTCAGACGCATTAGATATTCAGTAGATGGTTAATCGATGTTATCTCAGGCCGCACAGTATCAAATTGACGACCACACCCATATAAATCCAATCCTCGGACCGTTTCGCAGCAGTTCCTGCAACACACACGTATCCCAAATATTAAACCATTGAAATTATCGTCTAATCTAGTATCGACCACAAGCAGCATCCGCAATTTCGCTAAAGGCACGTACGTATTCATCCACGACTACGTTGCTTTACCTATATAGGAGGATTCACGAGTTCCTAATACCGAAGCTAATCTTGGACGTTCCTCTTCAAGAATAATATCAGCCTCGGCCTGATAAAGATGAAAGAGATTGGCACGACAAGTGATATGCAACCTTCCGTTGCTGAAGCTGTCCGGATTTATTTCAAAATCCAATCCAGCGATGGTGATCTGCAAGTTTTCTCCAGTGTTCGCTGAGATATTAGATAAGAAGCTGGAATTCACCTTGAAAAATAAGAAAAAAATACATCAAGATGTCGCTGATAAAAACATAAAAGACAGACTATATATCTAATAGGTCTGTACCAAAAAGCTGTAGGTCGTAATAAACAATGTCCAATTACGTCACAACCATGCTCAGGAATGGTAAATCAGATATCAGTCCAGATGGGATCGATAATAGTAAAACAATAAAAAATAAAAAAAATAAAAAAATAAAAAAAAGTAAGCAGCTATAATCTTTCAAGCGACGCTCTATAACAGCCGTCACTAATGTATTCACCAGTGAAGTGGGTTTGGCTGTTTCTCGTTGCCCGAGTACACTTTCGCGGAGATTGATTTCATATTTCCACAGAATAAATATGCAAATTGCTTTGTCCTGGAAAAGCCGAGTTCGCTGTGTCGCGTCGATTCGAACGGTTCAATTATCACTAAGATATTCCGTGTTTCCACCCGAAGCGTTAATATCGCCTTACGCGCCACCGTCTCGCTCTCCTTCACGCGCAACCTCGCACATCGTCGACATTGATATGTAATTTCACACGAATACCATATTAGAGCACGGAAATGACAATTAAATACGAAAAATATATTCCCGTGTTACCATTTAAAAAGTAATAATGTTTCATTTGAAATGTCGGAAAATATGTTCACGACAAAATATTTTCGTAGCCTGTTATGTAATTTTATTTTTGATTCTCGTTTCCACCAGAACCCCGTTTCCTGGCAATTTCCTAGGATATCCTGTAACCACCGACTCACCCGATGCTCGTTAACGGTCCAGGTAACGTTGGATGTTGGATTTCCCGGTGGTACCGTACAGTTTCCTCGTACAGTGTCGCCAACTGCGTATCGCAGCTTTTCCACCTGTATATTAGGATTTCCTTGTGGCAGAGCTGAAACGTATGGCACTGTGATACAACAATAGAGGACGTAGGTAGGCTTTCTCTTTTTTTCTTTTTCTTTTTCTTTTTTTTTTTCTTATGTATAACGACCTGTCCACTTCCCATCCCCTACTGTTTCCCTGGTAGGCCGCGACAAAAAAGCCCGTGGAGAAACCGGTAAAGCATTGTCCCGTATGATCGAACTGTCCCGCACGATTGTATTAAAAGCACGCACGGAGGGATCCATCGGCGAGAATTAAGGCCTGGATATCCAAAAGACATAAAAAGTATTGCCGAAGAAAATTGAACCGAAGACATAGAAGATCCCAGAAGAATTCCTTGCGATAATCAAAGACCATATACGGAAGTTGCTTGTCAATTGGAGAAAGATTACGGAGCGAGCGTTATGGTATTATATTGATAATAAAAATAGCAGTAAGCCTCCTGACCATTGGCAAGTATTTCACTGGAACGTATCGGGGAGCATTCCTTGGCGATTCAGGATGACCAGGAAATGAGTTTCGTAATTGGGCCAATGGGCTTTTAATTGGCTAGGATGATTATGGCCTTAAAATGAGGTTTGATTGGTAGCGAGAGTGAAGTCTAAAAGATCGTGAATATAGGTAACCAGAGGGATGGAGATTAAAGTTTGATTAAAATATAATGACGTTAATGTGCGACCATTCGTACGAACTCTAAGTAATGGAAATTTCATATTAAATAATCTAACTTGGCACACTCGCTGCTTTCTTGATCTTACGAAAGAAATGTATTTTTTTTGTTGTTGTTGTCGAGGTGTGAAATATACTCACTGACTACGTGCATATAACTGGAGAGCAATTCGGTGTGAAATGACGGAGCATCTGCCGAGACTTCACAACGGTATCTGCCAGCCAAGTCGTGCTGCACATCCTTCAGCATGAGGTTGTGCTGGTTGCTCTGGGTTATCTGTAAAGGGTATATTAGATTCCGGACTGTACGTACTTAATTCTTGGCTCTCGCGCGTTGCATCAAAAGGCAATTGCATAATGCATGTTTGGCCATGGCGTTTCTAGAGGCGAGGCGTTGCCCCGGGAAATTGTCAGGAACGATACGACTTCGCCTCGGTGAATTTCGAATGGGGCGACCGACGACCGGGATATTATGTGGATGTACCTTTATATAAATATGTGCATAGCTACCTATCCTGCTCTGTTTACGATATACGGGTTATTTTATTTTTTTTTTTTTCGTTTACCGGATATCCGTTGCGTTATCGAACATCTGTATGGGCCAATGGGAAATATCTGCCGAATTTCCAGCTGATCCAGTGTTAGCCAACCACCGGATTGACCAAGCATACGGAGCTAAGTGCTATTTATTGCGAATCGATTTGACCGCTGCAAATAATACCTCGAAATCACAATTAATTATATGTTGCTTCTGGCAGCTGATAAATCATACAATCAATTTCGCTCGTCCGAGCGGAAATGCCCTCTAGAATTTCATGCGAGGTTGTCAATGCTGCGGTGGAGAATTTTACGGACTGTTTACAATCAAGCTAATGCATCGATTTTTATAATTGATTCGCATTCAGGATATTTCCCTCGCGTACACGTGTCACATGGAAATTTGTTCTTCGCTCTGAATTGTTTCGATGAATTTTAATCATAATCCCGGAGTCTGCGGAACGTCACGGATCGACGATACGTTATTTTGCTTCTTCCTATGATTTATTAATGTTGCGCGGTTCACGCTTGCCGGGAGGCTGCATTTGAAAATGCATTTTCGCAGGTTGGAAACTACCCCAGAAACATATAACGATTTATCCCACGAGGAATGAACAACCGAAGGAAATGAACCGCGACGTATCCGACGGCGATAAAAAATTGTGACTTTGTCCTGGAAACACAACGACTCCTAAGTAAAAGCATTGCGTGAGTTATTAGTCGCCTTGGCAGCCATTTCTACTTGAGGCGAGAAATTGGCCTAAATTTTCTTAGCTCCCTATGCTCTATCCCCCTTTAATGTTTCCGGGTAACAGACCTTTGATCTTTTCACTATTTACATCCGATAACGTCGGTAACGAAGGTAATTTTTTTTCTGATTTACAAATTTAAAAGTTATATAAATTTAGCGTACGGGGTAAATCTTTTTTTGGATTTTTTATTCTCTATTCGAATATTCTTTTTATCCGACTTCTTTACTCTACTTTATAGGTATCCCAGGTACGCGTCCCATCGGTGATACGTGGACGCACCCGTCCGTGGACCTTCGGTTGATATCATCGACAGCCACTTTCGAAACTCCCGCGACGATAGTGTCGTCCTTTTGAAGTGGGTCCCGTCCGACGTTATGTTTGAATTCAATGATAGAACTCGAAGCGATTTCCATCAGGGATCGAGCGGCAAGCAAGTATAATAATACTTACGTCGACTTTTGATGCCAGCGGTCCAAATACCGTGATGTGCGGCATCTCCTTTGGGACGTATCTAAAGAATTCCTCGGGACCCTTATACCACTTAACCGTGTAAAGCGTATCTGATTCCAGATCGAATGAGCACAGCATATTGACAGTAGAGCCATTTGCCACAGCCAGCGGGACTTTTATCGAGACGTTGCCCAATCCGCGTACACCTGGAAGAAACGTCGCGACGTCAAGTAAACTGCGGGAACTAAATTATTTTAATACGAGGATCATCAAGGCAAATTGCTTTCTCGTTTCTAACGAGAAATAAGACCAATTACAGGTGCACTTGCACTCTCCATATGAGGATAATGTTAAGGCCTGTCTAAAGTAAACGTTAACTTTATGACGGTACTCGTAAACAATTTATGTTGCGACCAGGAAAGGGGAATCGGGCACAGTGCGTCAGGCATATAATAGCTAAGGGAAGATTCTGACACGTATTTATCATCGTAGCTGATTACGTTCGACTTATCTGTTTACGATGCTGCTTTACAGCGATAGCTGCTGTTACTTTGATATTTGTTTCCTGAAAGTCCTCGTGCCCTCGGGGTCTCTGAAGCGGCGATTATTTTTTGCGAATACTTCAAAGGACGATTTACGAGCGATTGTCGGTCACGCGTCTGTGGCGCGCAGGAGCTTCTTTATGTAGGATCGCGTTTGGGAAGTGACGTAATTAGTGATTAATGTAATTGGAACACGTGCTACGAACTTTCCACGTTAGGCTATAATCAGTTGTTACAATGACCTTTATACCGTGGGGCTGCAGTGTCGCAGAGAGATTTGAATACACCCCGTTCTCTAATTACCTCTTGTTCTAATTATCCCTTGTTTGCTGTTAGTTATCGCGTTAGCTGAACTCTAACGTTTTCATGGAATTTCTATGTAAGGTCCATTCGACGCGAGCTCGTGATTTATAATGGAGACGGATTATGTTTTTAATTACATCAAAATTATTAGAAACAATTTAAACCGTTAATTCATCCCCACTTTGTGGTAATACAACGGCAAGGTAGATTACGACTTTTTTTTTTCATTTTTAACCATTTCCAGCTTGGAATGACTACCTACGTATATATGGTTTTTAAACCGCAATATAACCGCGCCGTTACGTTAATCGATCTATTCACGTGACGAGGTTTCACAATTTTTTAAAATATCGTCCGACCATTATATACTCGTCCTTGATGAAATCTTTTGCTGGGAAGAAAAGAGGAGGGGAAAAACACTGAGTGGTAAAAGAGAAAAGAATCTAAGAAGCTTATAGTACCCAGAAAGAAGATCCGTTTCTTCTACGAAGACGCAAGGCGACCTAAGAAATCCCGACTCCTTTGCATTCGAAGAGTTTTATTATTTTGCGAGCGAACCGACTAGTCGGTTGCGAATTTGACATTGTCCATTTTTCCTTGTCTGTGACTGTAGGATTTTTTCTTAAAAGGTAAGCAAAACCGGTAAAATCATTTTCCGTAGAGCTTTGGACGGGTCAGCATGATCCCCATATCGAGCTTCCTTTATTTTGTATACATCGGATTGGACGTGCATTTAATTTTCAGGCGGGAAATACGAATCTTGATGGAAAACGGGGATCGGTCTGTTTAATATTGCAAAGTTTAGCGGCACTCGTCTTTGAATCTTTAAAGAATCCACTGCTGGCAAGGAGTGATCAGGCATTACGGACTAGACGTTACCTAGAAGCGACAGTACCGTACGAACCCGAAACGCTTACCCAACTTTTATGCGATTCTCATAAAAAGTTTACGACGAACCATACATCTAAGCTCGTTGAACCGTTGAACCGTTGAACCTAAGTACTGTACCAGCCAGAGGGATGCTGCGTCATCATTTCGTTATTTTCAATTAACTTTTACAAACATTGCGTCCCTTCCGTGGGAATATATCACCTGCAATAAAAGTCTTAGACCTGACAATTTTATTATTATAATTTTCTATCGACACGCACGAATTACCAAAATCCTTTAATTCCTATTTACTTTCCGCTTGTTCCCGGTAGGAAGTTCTAGCAGGGTAGGTGGCCACAAATCTGAAGCCGAACGCGCCATTACGAACCTCTCGCAGCTCGTGTGCTCGAGGAGTTTGAAAAAGGAAAGAAAAAAAAAAAAATGGCTCAAACCTCACGAGTATTTAAAATTCCGCAGTAACGCCCTCTGCGTAAATTTGGCTCAACGGCAGCAGCAGCAGCCGCTAGCTATCCCGGCAAGTTAGACGGATAAGAGTGGGAAGAAAAAAGAAAAATCAATTCCCTAGTCTCGTAAAATATCCTAGGGAGGATAATATTTTAGGTGAAAGAACACCAAATTTCGACAATTACTGTACCGAACGAGTATCGTACTTCGAACACGAGTATCGCCATTCGCTCTCGCATGCGAAACCGCATACAAACGTAACCTGAGCTAAGCCAGGCTTTTCACATACCCCTAGGGTAGTAAGGGGTACACAAAAGCTGTCTGGTCAAACATAACTGGTTACTTTTCTGAATGTAACCAAAGAGTGGCAGCAATGTTGACTCCATTCAAACTTCTATCAAAGAATATACCGTGGCAGCTTGTAAGCTGCTACGAATACATTTGAAAAGGATACTGTTCATTTCCACGAGTTATCATTGACAAGACTTTGCCAAATGGAAAACAATTTAACCCAAGGTACAATATAGGATGGCCCAATAACTATTACCAACTTAAATATATAAAGAAACTATTTCAGTTTCAGCGAAATTGTTCCGACTAAAGTAACACAGCACAGCACGGGACCGTCGCATGGTGATAACGATCTTATCGTTGACCAACCTGCTTAGGAGATATCAATTCATTGGAAATAATAGTTATTGACCTGCCCTATACATTCAGTGGGGGGGGGGGGGGGGCAAAGGAAAATTGTCAGATCTGAGAAATAACGTAAACCGTATACGGCCTCACATGTAAATGGGAATTTTTGGGTATTTCCAAAGGTGCGGGTCGAGCACGTACGATCTTTCCGGCACGAATTCGACGTCCGTTCTGGAGGTTTCCGATCTTACAGGAGCTTTGCCACTGTACAATAAATCAGCAATGTGGAAAAGCGGATACCCTGCGGCTAACGCGGTTTGTCAGAACGGAATTTATTCAGCGTACGTTCAGGGAATTCGCATCGGTCCAAGCGTTTAGATATTTTGACCTTTTTCTCATTTTATCAGAAAATATCATACTGATATTAGTATTGATATTAACAATAAAGGGAATCTCTACTGGGTGGGGGGGTGGCGGGGTTGAAAAAAATAGATAAAATTTACGTCACTGGTTTCTCACCCTTAAGGCTCATCCTCGACATTTCGTATATAACCTTTGACCCTGTTGAGCTTAACTTCTAAAGCGTGTGTCACATGTTCGTGTGCGTCTGTGATTTACACCCCTTTGGAATTATGTATATTATATATGCCAAAAAGCCACCCTTGGGAAAAGGCTAGGACTGTATTATCCTGAATCGTAAAACAGGGATGACAATGCGCCTGTAGATGGAACTGACGTCTGTCGTTGCCAGTAGTGTGATAACTGGATGACAACGACAGGATTACTCGCTTACGCAATATAGCTATCCTAGGAAAAGTATTAAGATAAAAATTGGTGTAATTAAAAATGATAAGCTACGTTAGGATATTGGATATAGGTATACGATCGCTAAGCTTTTCGAAATTTCCGAATATTCATGTTTTATCCCAAATACATATATATACCGTGAACTAATAAATTCATAAATTCCGGTTATGAATTGATTTTAACGAAGACCATTGTCCTTACTTATTCAAGTGGAATTGCCTTTGGAAAATGAAGGCTCGATCTTCCTCAATCCAGTTAACGAAGATCCGCTCGCGATCTGGTCAGGCTAGCGTCTGACTTCGAATGATGTCATTCCGGTTTAACGGCGGATAAGTTAATTATCGGAAAACTGATTGAGCTACGATGATCATAGTCAGTATGGTCCAGCTTCAATCTTATAGGAGAGATATCAGTCGCTTGCTTCATTTCCTAATACAATTTCCTCCCGTATCCTCCCGCGAGATAAACACGCTTCATAAGATTCTTCGAGGGATGCTGTATGTACCAGTAGAGACCGCGTTACTAGTTTTCAGATAAGACAAGCAACGCCTGATGTTAACCCGAGAGAATTACTTCTAGGTAATCTGCCGGCCGCGTTCAGGTACACTGTCCAGAGATGTTCTGAAAGCCGTTCGGGATGCTGGTAGCCTTGATCATCCGACCGCCCACTCTTGGTAGCGCACAGCTTTTTGATGTTCCGCGAAAATTGGTTTATCTTCCCTACTGAGTAGTTGGAGCACTTTTTTTTTTTTTCTTTTCTTTTCGAAAAAGACACGCGGTACCTTCCATGTGCGACGAGGGCATCTGGAGGGGAGGTGAAGTTGTGTTATAGGGATCCATAATGCGTATCGCGCGTAAGAAAATTGTAAGATGAAAAATAGATGAGTGTACGATTTAGATTTATCTGCTGCATATCGATTCTCTGTGTAGTTTGTTTGGTGCAAACAGCGCTGCGCGTTTTCTCTACTGAGAGACACTGCCGCTTATGCTAGTTCCATGTTCGAGAGTACTCGGGAGGACTTCCGGGATCTCTCGCCTTTTATTTATCGTCTTACGCAGTTTAACTTTCCACGGCTCTCATGTGCTTTTCTGTATTGCCAATGAGCACGCAACACACCTTGGCCGTTGCCATTTTTTATTTGCCTCGACACATACCAACCGATGAATTTCCTAATGGATTCTGTTCTTGCCGTGATTTCTGGCTTTGACTTTGACTTTGAAAATTTTCTTTTATTCATTTCAGAACATCGATTTATGTAGCATAGGCGTCAGGGGCGCCGTTGCCATTCGGGAAATTAAAACGTCAGGTCCCGTTCGAAAGATTCGAGTAAATGCGACGAAGAAGTATTTCAGGAAAATTGTGCGTTCCACGCTATTGGTATAGTTTATGCGAAAAATAACGTAGACGATTGAATTCGCAATTGTCGGGGGGGAAAAAAAAGAAAATATAAAAAATAAACTTTGCACATCGATCACAATCATTTTCTCTCGTATACCAGCTCACGGTGCTTAATTGCAGCGTGGAAAATTGCAACGTGTTTCAATTGTTTTAATCGAACTTCAATTCGTCATATATATATACACTCCATACGTATATCATTTTTTACAGCGGACCCTCCACGTTATTTGTATTACTGATGATTTTTCATGAAAAATGTCTCTATAGATTGTCCCAATTGTTTCACGCACAGTCAACTTTTTCGGTGCAATAGAAAATTTCAAAATCGCTTGTATTTCGATTTTTTACTTTTTCTTTCTCGAATTCAACTCCCACTCGACATGTCCCGCTATAACGTCGATGGGTTATGTGAAAAAAGCATTACCGAAAATACGATATCAAGAGCGAAGTCAATTCGCATTCGGGTTTTCGTTATTCAAATACGAGGATAGATAGGCAATTGAAAAGCAATAGGGAATATGAATCGGGTGCAGAAATTTATTCGAAAATATTTGAACTTCACTCCAACTCCCATAGTCAATTTTATCAGGATCTCTTAAAGCCAGAGGATTTTGCCCCATGGTCAATTCACTATACGTTTGCTCAGTGCTCGTTGTCGTTCTAGCCAAGTATCGGTCGGCCAGTTTAAATCGTAAGCGACAAGAAACCACTGCCTTGGTCTTTGTGCGAAACGCCTTTACACGTTTCTCAGTGACGCTGAGTGGCTACATATCTGGTACGATCTAACGCGATACGCGGAAGAATTTCAAGTTACTCTTAGTCCCAGGTATATACGTATCCGGTTCGTACTTCACCTATTCTACGAAAGTACCGACTCCAGTTGGCACTTCATTATTTTACACAGATCTCTATAAAATAATGATCAAAGCGAAGAGAAGAAAAAGCTCATTTTTTATTTGGCTATTGATTTTCTTTCTTTTTTTTTTTTTTTTTCGTAAACCAGAACACAGTGCTTTATTCCCAGACCATCTCCGAGTACGTGTGCATTCATTTTTTCAATGCACATCCGTTAAACGCTAGAAAATTACCGGTAGCCGCGTTACACCAGGAATATTTTCCCAGGCACAACGTATGGTTAAAAACTTAAACTTCATTTTCGTCCTATTTTCGATACTAGAAAAATAAGCTTTTACGACGTCTTTAAACCTGGTTAATTTTTCGCAATATTTCACTTCTCCGTTAACGCCATACTTTTTTTACACGTTACGCTGGTTACCGTCCATGTTCACTTACGGAAACCAAAAGGCATAGTCGAGAGGATAATAATAATCGCACGCGAAAGAATTCCCAAGTTAACGACGTGCTGCTGGTTAATTTTACTCTAACATATTTTACTTTCTTTTACGCGATCGATAACTCAATACCTGACATAGCGGTACCAACGTAATATCCTCAAAGTCCGTTCATCGACTTGGCGTCGATTTTTTTCCAAAATTTTATTAACGCGCTATTCGCACGACAATCTCAAACCGCGTATTGATCAGTGAGTCGACGAAAATTTTGACACTGTAAACTGGTTTTACGAAATGTTACTTGGCACCTTCGGAGTCTTCGGGTATCACTCGTGATACCCGTAATGTTTTCTCCACGTGTATAGCAGCTGATTGTGATTTACCACGGGGGAGTGTTTGATCCCGTAATTGAGTTGCTTCGCGTCGAGATATTGCGATCCCTTGAACGAGCGAACATATCCCAGGTACTGCTGATCAATTTTTTTCTTTTTTTATCAAAAGGTCGACTACCGTTTACTTTTATATATACCTGTATACAGATATCTTTCCTTTTGCTTCTAGATCACGCCCTTTCTGTATCCCTTTCTACTGTATATCTTGTGGATAACATGTACCCATGTATATATGTATGCACTTATTTATATGGTACGTGCATAGATGCATATATATATATATATATATATATATATATGTATATGCACTTATTTATATGGTAAGTGCATAGATGCATATATATGTATATGTACATGCATTATCACAGATATGAACCTGCAGCAGGAAATGGACACTCATCGAATATTTATAAACGACGACTGACGTCACATTTAACTTGCGAATTTCAAAGGGGATAATTACGTATCAATTCTTGCTGCAGGTATCGTCAATCTGGAAATTTCATATTGATTTCTAATTTGACAAATTGACAACTGCGACAGATGGGCTCTTCTATTGATTCTGGAAAATGTTGGCCCAACGTCTGTCCATTCAGTAGTCCCCATTTCAGTACGTCCGCCCTTCTGTTTCCGTGCGACTGGATTAGGAAGATTATTAAGAGCCAATCAGTAGAACGAAATTCCATTTCCTCGTAAATCTACGGAAGGACGTTTCTAATTTTTTCTCATTTGATTCCACCATACTCGATCCCTCTTTGGATCGTTCTGATAAGATTTGTTACAAAGTAGGGATAATAATCAGAAAGATTCTTCATTTTGGGGTATATCTTTTATAGATTCTATTAACTCGGTATTATTTTTCGGATTCATGGTGACTGTATAGAGAGTATCCAAAGCCTAAGCATAAGATGACGTCGGGTACAGGATGGTTAAAAAAAAATGATCCTCGATAAATTTTCTAACCTTTCGTAGGATTCAAGTATCAGAACTAAACTGTATATTGCTTTTCATTTAAATAATGAAATTGTCAAAATTTTTTCCAAAAAATTCACTTTCCACGTTACACTTGGTTTTTAAGAAATTTACCAATTTTCGAACGGCAAGTCTCTTTACGAAGAACCTGTACGTCACTTATACCGGTAACGCAAATACCAGTGCACTCTATTAATTTTAAATGCGCTGGTGGCCCGGACGTGCCTCTGGACCGGCACAGGGAGGCTGATAGCTCGCGGAGGAAAAAGTTTTGAAAAATGAAGGCACTCCAACCACGGCTGTCCTACGAACAAACAACTCTTCTGTATTATCTGCTTTCTCTGCTCCTGATACTTTGATGCGCCACTCTCTCTTTCTCTCTTTCTCACTTTCTCTCTCCCTCACTTTGTATACAGTATCTGATACTTGGATTCTCTTTCTATCCGCGTACAGATACAAGACGTCCATTACGTATCCTAACGCATCTCAACATTAGAAGTAATTTCGAGGCAGCTTTCCGAGCTTCTGAGCAAAGGACAAGTAGAATTGTCAGAATTCCCAGACACCCCATATAAATGTAGAGTGTCTTTCTCAATAGAAGGATGAAATTCATTAAACATCCTGTAGACTGACCAAATCTAAAAGTTCCCAGTGTTTCCTAATTATAAAATCATCCTAATAGATACCAGTCTATTTAATATGTAACGATGTCTTAAATTCCAAATCAATAAAACTCTCGTGTCTCTCGTAATACTTTACTGCAAATTGAAATAGATTATTGCCAATCGATTCCCCCCCCCCCCCTCCCCCCTGCCCTCTTACGATATTCGAAGATTCCGAGTGGAAGTAATGGTAATCCAGTACGAATCTCCTTTCTAATGTAACACGAATCTCTATGGGAAATCGCCTAAGGACTTCGGAGGATTATGATACTAGAAACTTTCGTGCTGATCCTGTAACGAGATGTCGCCCTTTTTCATCAAATATTTTCGGTCCCCCCCCTATAACTTAATCGTTATTTTTTTAACGCAATGTTATTTCACGTCAATTGACAATATTGAATTTTCAATCTACGCGGATTGATCGGAGTGTCGACTCAATAATCAGAATGTGTTCTTAAATTATGTAAATTTTCATTTTACTTTTCTTCGAAAATATAATACTTTCCCAACTATAAAGATATGCGACTCTCTTTCCATCCAACTGCCTGGCTCCAACACCCTCTCCGCGTGGAATAACTATGTATGTATAGGTATACCGCGAAAACTTCAAAGACGTAAATTTTAAAGTTCCTCTCATCCCTTCTCTTTTTCCTTTTATTAATATTATTTTTGTATAACAATGATAATAACGACGATTCAGAATTTTCGGAATATTTCGGTATCACGAAAGTCTTTTCATCTGCCACCCACGTACGTAATATACCTCTGCAACGCTTTAAGTGGAAATAGGTATATAGCAGTCAGACAGTAGTATTCGATATTCTGGTTCGCGAAGACGATCCAGCCTGGTTATGCCAGGCACGATGTGAAAACTTTAGTCACTTGCTATGCCGATCATAGAGATGCGCCAGGTACGTAATCGTCACAGTCTCCGACTATCGTACGAGTTCGTAGTTAGCATTTAAATCTCCGAGGCTTTAAACGAACGTTAACGGACCAGTCCGGAAACTTATTAATAACCTTGCCAGAAAATCCGGAGTTTTACTTGTAAATTTTAATTGACTGGCAGTGTCCCGTAGGTGGGAATAAGCTTCCTGCCGTATTAGGGAATCTCGCGGTGCTTTCACGCAGCAGAAACATTATATTCGCACGATATCAAAGCAATAATGTCAGATTGTGAGGAAGTGACGTCACTCGTTCGGAGATACGTGGATACTCGAGGGATTTAATATATCGTCGGATGAAAATAATTGCGCTGTTTTATTAATTAATTTTGACGGCCCAGTATACGTACGTAACCATGAAGAATAATGGTAAGCCTTCGTCGCAACGTTCCTACGTTTTATGCGTTATTTGCATTATTTCACCGCGACACTTTAATTATATCGTACTATAAATCAAGTCTCGCGAGCCAAGAATGCGATAGTGGGAAAAACTTTTGGCTCGACTTTTACACTTGCCGCTCTGTAACTTTGATTGATACTGTACGCCACGTAACGTCTGCGTTCAAGTTGGACAAGCGTCGCCGCCTCCAATTGACCAGCGCGAATAAAAAGTGGAAAAGTTTCTCTGGGTGGAGCAGTTTTTTTTCTATTATTTATTTTCGTTTTTCGTTCTTCTATTTTATATTTTCTTCTTCATTCCGCGAGTACAAAACGCGCTATAACTTTACTAATCGAGTCTCTTGTCCCGAAGCCCCGAGAAGGGACTCGAGATCGTAAAGGCGAGTCAACCCTCTGAAAAATTAGATCCGCTACGGGAAAACTTAAAAAAAACTTTTTTCTCGGCCTGTCCAAACTTTGAGGATACCTCCGTCACGCATTTAAATAGGACGACGTTAAAAGAAAGTTTTAACAAACTTTAATTTATCCACTTGGCTGCCGTCGCGGAGTCCCTCGTCTTTCATTTCGCCTTGGCGAATAATCTTTATTCCAAGAGATGTTACTGCTGTTCTTCCCCCCACCTCCTCCTCCCCCCCCCCCCCCGTGTACAACAGTAACGTGGTATTATCTTATCTGAGCACCTAATAGACGCCGGTGCGTGATTAAGGTGCTAAGAAAACACATAGGGATTTTTTACATGGAGAAAATTAATATCGAATCCAATTCGTTGCTGGTCGTAAACGCGCGCGATTCCCCTCGGCGCGATCCAAGTCTGGCTTAATCCTTTCGAAACTGAGACACCCGTTAGGGTCCACGTAATTGGATAGGACGTGGTACGGCTTACCCGTGATTGCGGCGAAGACAAGAAGCGACAGTGAAAATAGGCGCACATTTCGAAATCTCGCGGTGCTTTTCATGATGTGTGCGGGACGCTAAAACAACGCGCTGTTTTAATCACAGAATCATATCAGCACTTTGTCGGTCCATACGACAGGTAGCCCATTGACGGATGCAGTGCACAGACACTTTTTTAAATTTTTATATATTTTTTTTTTTTTTTTTTTTTTTTTTTATTAACACAGCGTACGCAATAATCCTTGGTATCGATAGCGTGTGTGCGATAAGAAAAAAATCTGACGAACGTGGTCGCGCGCGCGTGGGTTAGTTTGTATTCGATTAAATGAATATTTTTTGCCAGTCCACCCGGTACTCGTCGGGCTTTCCGAAACTAAGTTTCTCTCGACGTTCGAGCCGCTACTGAGCTCCCGCCGCAAGCACGACGAGTTTGCGCTGCGTCGACTCCGCAAGCTCGGCCATTTTACCGTCGCGAGAGACACTCGGATACGTGCGCAAGCTTCACGTCAACCAAAGTGATTGATTGGTGCAGAAACTTTGCGACTGATTGAATCTTTTTTTATGTGTCAATATCGATATCCACCATTCTTGATATATTCACTGTTCTCTGTGCGAAGTGTATAAACACACTTGGTACTTTGTTTTCAGGATACGTGGTAGTTGGTACTCGCTGCTGTGGCTATTCAAATTAAATAGGAATATATATATATATATATATATATAATGTATATATCTATAGAATATATTATGACGTGATCTTTCGACTCACAAGGCCAGGGAGGAGCATCTGATCCGAGGTGTAAGGATGCGATGACCAGCTGTCGTCCGATGCCCTGGGGAAGCGGCCGTCGAGGATCTCCAAGAGGTCACGTGCCGATTCGCTAAGGGACGCTCTCGATGTGCTTTAAAGGAGAAGAGTTATCGGCTATAAGGATGTCGAACGATCGGAATGATTACTTCTCGAATTTGACTATTGTCAATCAGTCTATCTCGGGACACCGATCGGGCTGCCTCGCGCTGCCTCGCGCTGCCTCGGATGTTTCTTGATACTTTTTCTAGCCGCGTTTCCTATACGGATTCCTATAGAAAATTCTGCTTTATGTAGTTCTCGCGTTGCTCTCGCCTATATCTAGAAAATCCTATAGATTTTTAAGCATATATTGAAACACTATATATCCTTGGGACTGACTTCTCTCGCGTTCTTAAATAACCCTTGACTATGGTCGAAGGAATCTGCCAATCAAATATACAGGGTGTCTGGAATATATTTGACATTAATTAAAACCCTAGGGGATTAATCTGGAGCTAATTACATAGTAGCCGAAACACCCGACATCTGGCTGGAACTTTTGTTGATGAAGTCAGCAGTTTGTCAGGTAGATTTTTCCAAAATTTTCTCTTCTTCTTTCCTAACATTTTCTCTCTCTCTCTCTCTTTGGTTTGCTCTCGGTTAGGCTCTAAAGCTTTTTGAAAAGCTTTGGTGGGAAGGCTGAGTTATATGTGTGTGTGTTGGTTGTTGGTTGCTTCGCTTTCATGAAGCCTCCCGTCGCTTTTGCGTCAGCTCGCACTTTCCGGTGCTTCGTTAAGCGTCGCGACCTGACGTTCAGACGGGAAGTACGTGTTATAAGAGAAAAAAAAAGTGCTGAACGGTTGTGTTATGGGTAGGAGAAAGGAGGAGAGGAATTAAAAAAAATATAAATCTCGAAATTGTTCTTTATGATGGGAAACCCTCGCAGCACAGGAGAAACGTTGAACCACAATATTTCTGCACGGCAGGGTAGGAAAGAGTCTGGGAACACGGAGAACTGGGTAATGCACCTTAGACAAAGGCTGTGCGCGTAAACTTCCTCGAATCTCTTACCTTCAACTCCGACGACTTTTTACAGAAGAGTCGCCACCCGCAATTCTAAGGTCGTTAGCTCCTTCGGGTGTCTCCGATTCTTTGAGACTGGGTCGAGACCTTAAATTTTCGAAAGTCCAATTTTCACCTAATTTTCTAATTATTTCTACGTCAAGCTCGGATCCTGTACCGTTCCATGATTTTCTCATTTGACCTATTTTTCTTTATTTTTTTTTCAAAATTTTTTGTTATCCCTATCGCTGGACTTGCTATTACTCTTTCGGCCAACGGAAATGACAAATGGGATTGCTAATAGAAATTGTGCTCTCATTTTGAAAGATATGATAGCACATTTCCCAGTGGCAGCTGAGACCCTTCCGGGCTTCGGTCTTCGTTCCTTAATCTTCATCAATGACTCCTTTGCGGACTTGAGAAACCAAGTGAAATAACCAAGCGAGGTAAACCAATTTCTAGAAATTCCCGAGGTTATCGAACGTCGATCAAACGATCCTCTCGATGACGAGGAGGAAGAACTCGGAGCTAGAAGATTCGCGACATGTTTGCACAACGACTGAAGTCTTCGTATTGAAACGCGAGAGTCTCCTAACCTAACTTAACTGTCTAATTGAAATCAAAGCTCACAATTCGGAAGTTTCAACTGGTTTCGAGATACGGGACGCTTCGAACTTTTGCTAACTGCTGCGTCTCGCTGCGGGCTGACATCCTCGTGACTGCACTTCAAAAACTATATTTCTCGCGAACACACATAGGCACGTCATACCTATAAATGGCTGAAACGTCTAATGGAAATCAATAACTCGTTAGATCAATAAGAAACTTCCTGTAGCGAATATAATTCGTGCAAGAATTTATTGTGGCGTTGAGGATCGAGTGAAAAAGACATTTTACAAAGTACAAGAAAGAAACATTTAATATATTTACAATGTCAACAATGTACATTAATCCTTTTTTTTTTTGGTTATAAAGTTACTTTTATTTCGCTTTTTTTTCTTACTCTCTTTAACGCAGAGAGGAACAAACTGCATTTTGGTTAGTTTTAAAGTGACGATTTCTAAATATTATTATCTCACAGTAATAGAATTTCAAGTTGGACGCAATTTGACTATTCGCAATGACACTGAGGTTTTCTGACTGGAGCAGAATGCATAGTTAGGATTGAATTTTATTCGAGGTTTATCGTTAAGGTGCCCATACATACTGTGACCTTAATCCACGTGCTTAGAACTCTAAGGCGCTGCAGCTGCAAGATCTTCATGCGTCTCTATAGATACCATTCTTTATCCCTTACGATCTCGAGCATCATGCTGCTCTTTTTATTCGCAATGTGCTCGAGGACGATGCGAGTAACATAAAAAAATATGGTTCAAAAAAAGAATGGATTTTGAAGACGGATTTTATAACAAAAATTATATTTTTAAAATATCAATGGCACCGATCGATAATCCATATCTTTATTTAATTTAACATAAAGCTTCGTACGTACCGGATATTAGAAATTATTAACGTTTAGTTGTATTTTGACTCTTTTCACCCAATCGATCCTCCAACACATTCGTTATCCATGTTAATTAGAGGCTTTGCTTACTGACGTTTCACAATAATCTTACATCCTATTTCCATCCATACATAACAGGCACCTTCGAACGAGTACACGCAAATAGGTTTTGTTCCTTCTTGGACAACTTATTGTTAGCTTAAAAAATTGACATTTTGATTTCACGAAATTGGCGACTTTACATGGCGCTGACATACAAAGCAATATTCGCCTTGTAAATAGCAAAAGAGTAAATATACATACCCAACAACATCAACGTTATAAAATAATGTAATATGCTCGTTGCCATCGCTTTTAAATTTATTAAAAAAAAAAAAAAAAAAATAAAACGACATAAGTGACACTTTAGATATCCTTATAAACGATTTGCGATGGAGTCCTTAATAATAGTAATAATAATAATAATAATGATAATAAATTTTCGCTCGTTTCTTTCCTTCGATATTCTCGTTATCGCTAATATTAATATCATTAATATATATATTCTTATCGATTTGGCAATTCTAAAATCCCACTGGATATACGCTTTATTGCCTCAGGTTCACGCAATTTTTTTGCGACGCCGAGTGACATCGAAAAATAACCGTTTGCCAATATATATATATATATTTTAGTTTGAAAGAAAAAAAAAACCTTTTCTTCCCCTCTTGCTTTTAAAGATAACATTTTCATATATGTTTTTTTTTAATAATATTTCGTAATTCTAAAGGTTAGTTGTGTAAATTTGTTAATAACGTCTTCTTCCCATCTACACCCTCTCCCCCTCACCAGTGATGTCGCGATATCATTGTGCTTGCTTACTTTATGAGTACATTGTTTTCAAATTCTATCAGACTTCCTTTGAAATACGGAGTTTCACCCCGTGTCGAACGACACGATCGATTCTAATCTATGGCCAGCGACACAAAGTAATCATACCGCAGATCTGAAAAGTCAACGTTTCACGTAAACGCGCGAGCGACTAGCCAAAGTATCTCTTCGTTCCTTATATGTGTATGTATATATATATATATATGTGTGTGCTTTTTTTTCTTTTTACCTCTATGTACAGTAGCACGATCGTAGATCGAAAGGATTTCGATAACCACGAACGTTTTACATTTTACAGGCGACTGGCCCTATATACTTTTCACCGAGCGGTTTCAATGCGCTCTTTTCATCCGCAGGTCGACGTTAAGATTGTACGATTCATTTACAAAGAGTTATCTCCAACTCGATCCTTTAACCTTATAACTTGTATTATCGAGCACTATGGTCCTTGAAGTTCTATATCTATCGATTGTGTAAACTCTTAACTGTACGGTAAGGATTTTTTAAATTTGTTTCTCCTCTATGTAAATGAAAAAGAAAAATTATGCGTTGCTGTTGCACTTTGTAAAAATAATATGCTTGTCGCGAATGTCGCCTCGTACATGTGCTTTTTTTTTTTTTCTTTCCTTGATCCTCGCGAACGTGCACGACATGAAAACTCGTTGGCCGCACGATCATTATTGTACAGTGGAATTGAGTGTTCGGCACCGTAAAGGTAGCTGCATACGTAGAAATGACGTTTGTAATGAACCTTCGGACTGTCATGCGAGCATCTGCGATCGTTCGATTCAAGATTGCTCCTCCTGTCAAACTTGATCCCCCCAGATGGCAGCTTTTTTCGCGCGATCCACAGACGCTAAGAATGTACCGCGAGGATGCCAGGATACGGCCGTCACTGGAGACCTGCAGAAAGAAATGAAAGATTGTGGGCCTGCGAAGAGACAAAGTCACAAGTAATGCGTAGAAGCACAGAGTCCTGTAACGTTACATCAGAATCGAATAATATGCTGCTCGTAGCCTGGAAGCGTTACGAGCAGAGGCATATAGGGTGACACTAAATAACGAGGAAGATGATTTTTGTGGTGACACGTGGGAACGCGATTAGTGGTAAAATCAGTTGGTGGAGAAGAAAAAAAAAATCTTTCTAGGGAATTATCGTCTTACGATGCCACGTCATTCGCAAGGGTGACGTTAAATAACTTTATGGCCCCAGGGTAATTCTTCTTCAATTATGTCCCTGCGAGATTCTATTTTACAAAGGTAATGTACGGGGTGACTCGTCTCGAACGCTGAACAACTGTTGGAAAAATGCGAGTTTTAAACTCTGTGTCGCGCGATGACGTCGTAGGTGAAGTTTTGAACACACGACATCGTCTTGGGCAATGACGATTTAACATTTCAAGAATGTTTTTTTTTCACATTTTTTTTTACTGTTCTCCAATGGCTTTCCTGAAAAAAATCCTGAGCGCTCGTTACGATAAGGAAAAGACAGGTAGATACGATTTTGAATGTTTTAAGTCAAAATCGTCCTCGATGTAATTCGTATGAAGATGGTAGGGTAGGGCGCGTGGGTATCAGGCACAGCCGTGCACACTTCAAGCACGTAGAGTGGGTATTGCCAGCGTGAAAAAGGAGAGCAATCAATTCCTGCCAAAGAGCGTTGGAAATAAACTTCACGCAAATGACGCACACGGTATATCTCAGTGGGATCGATGAAACGGCGCTTGGAATGCGTGATGCAAGAATTTTTGTTTGGTTTGAGGAAACGACACGAGAGTCACCTGAAAAGACATTTTGACGTCTGCTAAAGTCGTGAGGGACGTTATAGGTATCTGGGGTCTGGGATAACATTTTATAAGAAGTTTTCTAACTTATCGACAGAAGCCACAATTTCTATCATTAATCTCAACCAGTGCTGACACGTGACTGAACAGTTTATTCTGTGCGAACAGTGGCGACGTCTAATGGCCAAGTCATTGACGTCTCGCGGTTCCGTCATGGGGGGGGGGGGGGACAAACGATAATAACGGGTGACGATTAAACAGTCGCCGCGACAAATAATTTTCGGACTAAATTACTTGTGCGGCGATCTTGTTGAAATACTGGGAAAAGTAACGAAAGTTAATACCTGGGATTGTGTGTGACGAAGAGAAAGAAGTGGGAGAAGTAATGGGTGTAACAAAAAAAAATGACTGAAGAGTGCGCATGTACTTTCGATATTTCACTCTGAGCTACTTTACCACAGTGCATCGCGATATATGATATGTGAAACCTTGTTAGTCTAATGGAGTTGCATAATACTTTTTCCATTTTTTATACGATCCTCCGAGGATCTGATTTATTACTTTTTTCTAAACAGCTGATTACCTTTCAACGAATAATACGGATTTCTCGCTTATCCCTCTGTACAATTGTCTTTCAATTGAAATTTCGAATTATTTGTTTATGCAAAAAATTTGTACACGGAATTTTTACATTAAGAAAAAAATACAATTTCTGAGAACAGCATAATTTACAATCGCCTTGCATACAAATGGCGCCAACTGAAATAAGGGTGGCGCGAAAGAACCAAGGGTTGCTTTAAAATGTCGAGTCAGGGCATGAGGAGTGAACTTTGACGTTGTACCAAGAACAATTAGATTGCGTAAGACAGCTACTTTGTAAGTTATTAATAAAAAGAATAACGGCTGGAAAGGAAAGTGACGCTACTTGCCAGTCGTTACAAGCCGAAGCGTCGCGACGCTCCAAGCGTATAGCGTATACTTTCTTCTCCGCTTTGAACCCACTATTTCTGACACATTAACAAATTGCATTCCAGCTTGCACTCTTACCGCGGGTTATGCGTTGATGGAGTTTCAAGTAGGAAGAGAAAAAAATTATAAAAATTTCTTAGAGCGGCACGAATCGCTAAGGCGGGTTTTCAAAGTCGGACGCCGTTAATCAAGGCTCGTCGACGCCATGGACTCCTTACGCGAATCGCAACGCTATTTCTCACCGGCTGACGGCACTATGTGAACTTACCGGTATCACTGCGTGTAATTGCGCGATGCACGGATTCCCAACAGTAAACAAGACTGCAGCACTGCGCTAGATGTGGGAACGTATGAGCTCGCCAATTCAGACTCAGAAATGGCAGACGAAGTCAAGTTAAAGATACGGACGCTCCTTTGCTACTAGCTTATACCAGACTTCCTCTTGGTATTTCGATCCCTGCCATTTATAATTACACATTAAGCTAGATTCTATTTCAATTCTTTTTCTATGGCATTTAACCTCATTTTTAATTTATATCTAATTATTGACTTTAACTCTCACAATCAGATACATTGGATTCGCTTTTTATCAAAATACAAAGTATCTTTATGTCAGTTACCAACCAAGAGGAAATTTGCAATGTGGCTAATTCGTACTTTCCATTGCGATAATGCTAAATTCTCTTTCGTTCTTTACCTCCTCGTTCGATATCCGCTTGTGAATTCGGCTTAAGGGCGCCGTGCTAAACGGCTCAATCAATTAAAAGAAATTGTTCATACGTGGTTCGCGTGCTTCGGCACGTTCCACAAACGTTTTGTCGTCCTCTTGGAAAGACGCTTAAGGCGCTTATGGAAAGTTCTCGTTGCAAGTTTCCCGTGATGCGCACTAAGACTACGTGCGAAATTTGCAACATCCGAAGATATTCAGATTACGGTACTTACTCGTGGGACGAGATTTAAAGAAAGAAAAGGAAACCGCAAGAACAATCTCAACTGATTAGCTGTTCACTAAGAGGACAGGGTGCGTCCGCAATCGAATTGTTAATTCGACGGTAGTGCACCAGCTTGTAGCGAAGATAAGGGTATTTAATTAGCGACAATAACGGTCCTGGCGACAAGAAAAACTAAAACCAGATTAGTGATAAACGTTCCGACAGTAAACTAGGAAGCTAAAACTGGTTTATTATTTATTGGCAAGAACAAGTTAGAAGTGCCAACCGTTTCAGATAGGTGCTGCAAATTTTCTTTCGCAGGCAATAAAATTTCGCAAAAATCTCAACTTCCATCTCTGTGTTTGGTACTCGCGAATTTGCCGTTTCCCACGGACTCGAGCGTTTCCAATCGTAATAGGGCAAGTTTCGATTCGTATAAATTCGCAATCTCTCCAACAGTCATCCTTCGCGATAGGCTATTCAAAGTTTGACAAAAAATGTGAAATCTAAATATTTTCTATATTCGCAACTGCAAAACTACTGTCCAAGCTGCGTGGGCGAACTTTAAGTCCGTCGAAAGTTTTTGTCTCGGATTGACGTGTGCACAGCACTTGAGCGTCGCTCCCTGAAATTACAGATATTTCGTTTGCTTGTAACGTACAATGCACGAGGCTCATCTATACATATATAGGCATAGTGGGGAGGAGGGATTAAAGGAGAAGTCGCAATATCAGGGTCTTACGCTGGCGAAATTTAGCGGCGAAAACAGGCGGAAAAGGGGAAATTAGAGAGGTAGGCAAATAAGGTAAGAGAAATGACGATAAACGAGAGTCACTTGATATTTAGACACAAAGAAAGATTCTGCAAGAAAATATAGGAGTGACGTGAGAAAATGAAAATTTCGTTCGACAATTTCCTTAAGATCAGAAATTCGAGAGTCAACGTTGCAAAGAGTGATTACTCCGATGGAGGGACGGCCTATATTATAAGGGTAGGAACACTCCCCCAAATACGAAATTAAATAACGTTCTTTCTCGTGAAAAATTCTTCATGGTGCTCAAGAATATCTAAGAGAAGATGAGGAGACTCCTGAATCCGATGAGTCACGTTAGCAGCTACCATTCCCCATTCCCTCCCCACTTGATCGTCTGGGTCTGCGAAAATGCCACCATAAATCCCATTTCCGTAACTTTTATTCATGCCACTTTTTATGCCTCCTTTATTAAAAAGGTCAACCGCCGCTAGAATCCGCTTGCAACTTCCACAGCATCCCTGGTCCATGCGCCGCGACCTCAGCCGGCCTCTGTTTAGCCTCTTGTCCGTTTATCACAGTCGCGCAATAAATAGGATAATAAAATCGTCTGAGATAATTCGCACCCGTAACGCGAACAACTCGCCAGATATTCGCGTTAGTAAAAAATTGACGTTTTTGATTAAAAGATTATACAAAAGTAACCTATATAATGTATATATATTGTTAGGCCCAACAACATATATATATATATATATATACTTACGTGTGATCCTTCAGTACCGTCTCAATCTTATTTGTCGCCACGGACCATACAAATATGGACCCATCCGATGAGCCAACAGCAATATACTGACCATCGGGACTGAAAGCAGCTCGCGCCCAATCACAGCCAACTTTGAAACCTTCGGCGCTGCAAAATTATCGGTGAATAAATTTCTTTTTTTTTTTAGGAAAGTTAAACTTTTTTACAGAAAGATACGATTAAGGATCAATGTCACGCTCAACCCGGAAATTAATCATCGACTCCGCTTTCTTAGGTAGGCAAAAGGGCCTCCGCGGCTCTTTCGCACTCCGTGCAAGTAATTAAACGTGCCCGTGTAACTTTGGCCATTTTTTTTGGAAAAAAAAATTGCCATGGTCGCGAGTCACGCTCGCAGGAATCGTTTTGGAGATTCCATTGGTAGGCCGAGTAATACGGAACCTTTCCTAATTGAATGCTCTTCGGCTAATAGTGCCTGACAAAAAGACGAGGACCCGGCGTCTGAATGAGCTGATGCCAAAAAATCTGTCAGTCACTTGATGCAATTTCTTCCAGTCGATTGAAGTACTTGAATAAATTATCGATCGTTCGCGAGACAAATGGCAAAAGTTACAGGTAAACAGATTTCGCGAAAATTATATATATACATTTTTTTTAATACTAAAAGACTAAATTATGTAATGTCAAAATTAATATAAAAAAATTATTTATTATGCAGTGCCGAATTTTGATAATGCACTTTCAAGGTAAGTCCGTAGTGTGGAACAGTCACATTGACTATGTAACTTTATATCTATAATTCTTCTAAGCAATCAATTGCAGATTTACTGTATTATTGACTAATTTTTATTAGATGTAACACGTTAGAATTGAAATTGATATTTTTAATGTCCTCGAATTTTTTAATGGATTCCATTATGAATGCGGTATTACCAACGTAAATATATGCTGATCCATTTAGAGGTCGGCCCGCATATATATTTTAAAGTACATTACGTCGTTATTTCATGCTAGGCTGTCATGCCTTGACAATATATTGACAGGTGGGTTATGAATCCATCGGCAGGAGGCAGCGTGAAATTCGTATGTACAATCACAAAGCAAATCGCGAAAATACTACATAGGGCGTCGGTGATGAATCGATATAAAATTTTTAGGGTCATCGAAAATCAATAACCAATATTATTTATTAATATTTACCTGAACGAGCCAACTATCTGTTTCATTCGTAAATCCAAAAGTTTCAATGTGTCGTCCCGTACGCAGCTTAATAAATAATTGGCATCTGAAAAGAAAGAAATAATTACGTCATCGATTCTTAGCTAAGTAGCGACTTTAAAGACCTTCACGAGATAAGATAAGAAGAAGTCAGTTATTATCTTCTATAAGGTATACGAAGTAGCGTCTCCTTTTATCCACGTCAATACGTTTCATTCATATTATTCGCGAACGTAAAAGGGAGGAGAACCATGGGAATCACGGTAAACCGAAGATAATTTTAAAAAAAGATAAAGTAAGAGAACCACAGAACGTTTAAGGGGAAAGAAAATAAAAATAGATCCTTTATGGTTCGGAATTTCAGAAAAAATTTTTAACTAGGGATTTTCGGAGAAAACTCAAAATTTATATATTCGTCGAGCAATTTGAACAGAAGGTCTATAAAATATTTTGGTAAAAGGAGCTAAGGCAGATTTCATCGGTAGTTATATCGAGGGTACTTTAGGGCTTATGAAAAAAAAGCCGCTGTAATCTGTTCTACTTTTAAATATATCTATATTTGGAATTTGTTAAAACTCGCTTTTAGGAGATTCGCGCTCTATTCGCGTATATTAGGTAGATTAATGAAATGCGCCAGTAAAATATGTCTTTTCCGAACGAGCTCTTCAATCAACGCGGTGAATTCAGCAAATGGGTGCTTTGGGACATTTTCGAAATGCGCGGCGATATCTCTGTACAGGCTCGCAACACACGAAACAAAGTCACGTGCTTCACTTACGGAAAGTATAGGCACTGCCAAAACTTTTTATCGGAATAATACAACAAAATTTTTTTTCGTCTTCTGTAGAAAAGCTCACTCGAATAGGAAAATATGACTTTAGTTCGATAACTTACCACGTGATAGATCCAAAGACGTGACCTTTCCTTGAAGGACGATATCATTCGAGCAGGATTCTACCCTGGTGTCCCAAAATCGAATCCTCTTATCAAAATGTCCACTGATAATCGTGGAGCCGGCGCTGTCGGAAGTGACGAGATCGTTGCAGCTTGAGCCAGCGAATTTAGTCTCTATACCTGATGAATAAATTTCCATTAATTTTTGTTTGGCAAATCAAACAATTGTAGATAAATTTTGGAGTGAAAAAAAATTCAAAGATTTCCGAATGAAAATTTTACTCAAAAACCTTCATTTCTTAGAATTTTTATGCAGGCATATTTTTAATTTAATCGAATATCGTGAAGTTTTCAGGAAGAAATTTAGGAGATTTTTCGGAAAAAGGTATACAATAGGACGATACAGAAATGCTGAATTTTGTCAAATTTTTAAGACATACCAAAGTATTTGTATTTCGTTTTAGAGTCATTCGATAGAAATACATTTTTTTTTTCAACGAACCAGAAATCAGAGTGAATAAAAGAAAAATGAAAGGTTGCGGTTCAGCGAAGAATAAGAGGACGACATAATACCGTGCATAAAAATTGTTTCATCCTATATACTATATGTATATACATCGAGTCTATATAGCGCTGAATTTTAATAACCTCAAGTTGGCGAGTTTCTTGAAAAATGCGTTATGGAACGCGAGCGACTTAAATGCATCTCGGACCGAGTAAAATTTTTCATGCTCGACGCCAGAGCCGCAACCACCGAAGAGCGCAAAACGCGGAAACTGGAATGTTTAGGTTGAGCTGCGCTCGACTTTATTTTTTCCACTCCTGGATCCGCGCTCTCTGTTCCCTCCCGAAGGAATCAGCCCGGCGTAAAGAGCGGTTCGATTTATGTATAAACGATAAAAATAGCAGTAAATGGAAAAAAGGAAAAGAAAAAAAAAGGACATCTCGCATGCACGTAACGCACAGGGACAGTTAGCTGCTCTGGTCAATGCTTCATCGAATGTGTGTAGTTAAAGTTAAGCAGCCGTAGCGGAGAATTTACTTCGGTTCCGCAAAGTCGTACAACGAAGCGTGATGAAATTCGCAAAAAGTCATGAAAATTGAATTGGCGTGCATCCACTTGATCAGGCTTCATCGAATGCCTAAAATTATTTTCTTTTTAAAGCGCAGCTCGGAATCCAAAAAAACAAATTGATCAGCGATCAGGCGACAACGTACAGTCAAAGGCAAAGTGCTGAAAGGAGAAGCTTTGTTGGTTGGGTGGGCGGAGCTCGGGATGCTTACGGGGACGACGAAGGAAGTAAAATATAAGGTGGCTGGCAGAGGAGTAATAAGGCATTCAAAAATAGAGGAGCCAAGATAAAATTGTGAAAGATGGAAAGTGAAGTGGGATGTAAAGGAGAGAGGCGCGGAGAATAAGGCCGAGCATAAAGAGTCACAGGGCATAACGAGTGCCCTGGGAGAATGGCAGGCGAGATTACGATGCCAAGTTATATAATTCCAATACTTTGTAAATGTTTCGACCGAGGCTGCCGCAGCCCTATAAGCGAGAAGCGCGCCGTTCCGAGGAACTGTAATTTCGCGACTTCCTTTGCCGCGCCGCGCCTATTCGCAAAATGGCAATTACCTAGCGAATCTAGTTTATCCTTAACTTTGCGAATTCTCATGTAAGTCCGTGCCGAATTCGTCTCCTTGCCAAAGGGATGAGAGATCAGGTGCATTATCGAGAGCACGGTTATTTAACGTGACGAAATAAAGTGCATTTCTCGATGTGGCTGACGGTGGAAGAAGGGCTGGGCAGAGGGATGATTGAGAGAGCAAATAAAAGATTGCCCATTTTTTGTCTATCAAGTGTCCAGTCCAAATTATCAAGATCAAATGGCGCCCTCGGTTGATAAGGGGTCGACATTGATTTTCGGATCGTTCTCACGGCCTTTCGACCAATCACTTTCGAGCCCTGCGTACAGCGTGCAGCAGTACAGGGCGCGGCGCGTCCCACAGTTTGCGAAACGCTATCCTACAGACTGTTGTCCAAAGTGTAAATCGATATCGTGGACTGTTCTTCGGATGCAGGTTCACGAGATTAGCCGGCAGTCGGAATGGTCGGCTGCAAATTCCAAAATATACCTTCGGGAAGAAACGTGTCTTACACTGTATTACATAGTATAGACGACTTATATACCTACGTACGTAAAGGCGCGTACGTATGTCAAGGGGAGAGACGAAAATTTTCGATTAAATTCCAAATTAATATTTCGTTACATCACTGAAGTTCGTGCAGCTTGAACGGGCTACGTTATTTTGATATTTCAAAATTTGAATTTTTTTTTTTTTCCCTCGAAACCTCGTTTTAATTATTATCGTCTCTCTTGATTGATTTTCATTATTTTTTTTTCTTTCCTCTCTCTCTCTGCTATGGACTAAAGTAGTACATGGTATCTTTTTCTTCTCTGCCTATTCAATCTTCGTGCCCTCCAAAGGCTCTTACCGTCCAATCGCCTTTGCGGTTTAATAATTCGCATTTATCATTCTCGATTGCTCGTCGCTCGCTGCTCCGAGAACTCGGCGATATCAGGAGTCGACGGATGCGGAAGAAAAGGCATTTGGGTATATAGGCTATGACTTTAATCGAAGAAGGTCTTATCGCCGTAATTAACCTCTCGGGAAGGGTAGTGCTGCAATTTTTATTAAATCTTCCTCATTAAGCCTCGCGGATTATCAACTTCATATTTGCGAAACGTTCAGATCTCATTGTAAGGCACGGACACGCAACAGAATATACATATGAATGACTATGCAGATGCGCCGTTTGTTTTATTATCTCGAAATGCTCGTAAGTGTATTACATTATGCAACGGCAAACGGGGGTAATGGGCGAACGCGATTATTATAATCGCGTAATATTTGCAAGGTTTGCTCTGTGTCGCTACATGTAGATCGACATGCTTGTTATAATTATTGGTTGCAGTTAACAGTATATGTATACTGCTTATTCTATAGTGTAGTAAAATATCAATTACACATATACGTATATATATATATATATATATAATACTCACAAGCTCGTCCACGAAGATCCCAAATTTTCAATGTCCGATCATGACTGCCCGTCACCACTTTCGAGGGTTCCCCAAGGAACTTGGCCGCCATTACTTTTCCGCAATGACCCGTGAGTGTGTGCTGCAAAGAAAATTTTGCATATTCTACATACAAATTTTATCTCCTCGTTACAGCCACGCAACGGCTGCGTCTTAGTCTATCCGATTACTGCGGTTCATTAGGAACTCATCGATGCGGTAATAACTTTGGAAAATTTCTAAGCGTCCATAAATACAGAGGGGGTGGGTTATGCTAAAGGGGATAGAATAACATTAATTGGAACTGAAGAACGTTTATGGCTACAGACGTACCTACCTAGGTGGGATTCGAATGACAGCTGTCAATAAGTCATTGGTAAATGATATCGCTATCCTCGTGAACAATAAAAGGAACAAGTATCGATTTCCAATTAATGCCGGATACTTTACCGTCACGTGGGACGTATACGTATACGTATACGCCCGTAACCTTTGACGTTCGATGGAAAATTTTCCTAAAGCAAAGTCGATCCTGGTTATTATTCATTGACGTGAATATCTTACGAGAGTGCATACAAGATAAATTGGAAAAAGTATCCCGGAGTTCGTTATCTGGGTATCAATTTGATTTGATACGACACTCACGTGATACCGGAGTCGACTCGTATTCATCCATTCAAATGTTATATCCATATAGACGGGAAAGTATAGAAAATCTAATGAACACTATGGAGAAGACGTCATTGAAATTCGCGAGAGGCATAAATTTCGCATTTTCATGCAACCCACAGTCATTACATGTATATGTATATTTGACGATCGAGTAAATGGCTGGAGGGGAACGACACATAAATTTTTCTTTAGTAAAAGAATAAGTCGTTTAAAAGAGTTCGTGCAGATATAAACAGTCAATTTCATACTGGCATCTCTTTTCCTTAATGCTTTATTCGCGGCTCCAGTTTCCGGCTTTCGAGTACGAGTAAGAAATTTGTATTCGTCCTCGGCAAGAAACGGCAGCCCGTCCGGGAGGCCCAAAGTTCATTCGGCCGGTCCTGGTAGCGAGAAAAAGCCGTTCACACGCACCAATTTCAAGCCGAGACGCCGCCCGGGCTTGGACGCTTTGAGAAATGTCCTAATGTAAATTAATGATGCAGAAGCTGGCACGCGGAACGATCGCCGGGACAGCGTAGTAGCTTAAATGCATACGTATATATGTATATAGAGAGAGAGAGCGAGAGAGAGAGAGAGAGATACAAGAAGGCTCATCGGTATCTACTACGAGGAGTGGAACACGGCTCACAAAATCTAATGTCCTGCGAACCTTATCAGTTCTCGAAGCTGACTATATTATCTCTGTAAATTTTTCGTACGTCTTTTTAAGAAAAAGACAAACGATCCCCTGATTATCCTCGTCGATACGGCCCTGCCGTTTAAGGAGTTCCTTTAGCTTTTTCCAGGGAACCTTTATCTGCTGGTGAATATCGACTTTATGGATTGGATAACGATATTAATGAGAATCCAGGGCTATTCGTGACGCTCAGCATCATGGATGGTTCAGTCTGGACCATTTCCTGCGGATCTTAGGTAATAATTTTCGGGCTGGCTAACTACGAACGACGATTTCGAAAACGCTGACTTACGGGATTGCGCACGGGAAAAAAAAAGGGTTGGTGTTATTTGTTCAGGGTTGCCTAGCACTGACGCACGGTCCGTCATATTATATTTTGTCAGTTGCGCAACGTTTCGCTTGACCTGAAGTGCCCGTTGGGACAAACGATACGAGGATACCCGTATTTACTGTTTTTCTTGGACGTTTCAATCCGCTCGAAGGAAATTTTATCGATCTGTATTTGGGAGGGGAGTGCCGGTTGCCGCGGGGATAAGTGCCAGAAGAGATTTATTAAATCTGGGATAACATTTATAACTGGCACTTTGCCATGTACATCTGTTGCTTGTTGTTTTATTTGAATTTTACCGCGCTTTTAGATAGACTTTTAAATTATACGATACAACTATAGACTCGATACTGTAACATTGATTTTACGAGCTCAAGGCGCAGCTGTATAAAACGTGCGTGACTCTTTTATCTCGTCGTTCCCATAAACGTATAAATTCTTTCGTCCAAGAGTGTCATTCGCGAGAAGAAGAAAGAAAGAAAGAAAAAAATCCATACGCGTCGTCTTTGCCTCACGGCACAGTAAACATCGGTACAATTAAGTCCGTTATAATGTAAGAGAGAAAGAGAGAGAGAGAGAGAGAGGAAGCAAGGGTATATATGTATATAGGAAGCGTCGAATCGTGAAATTACACTGCCCATCTTTTTCTACCAAAAATCTAATGCTATCGCCACAGTGTGTATCCTCGTACCGAGAAAACAAGCGTGACTGGAGGATTCGTACACGTGGTACCTTAGCACGCGACAATTTAACGATAAGTTCGCCGAAGTCGTTCCTTGAGTATTTGACCGAAGTAAACACGTGGGGTGCGAGATTTTTATTTATTAAGTTACGGTGCTGTGGAAGGCCTTAAAAAAAAGGCAATAGTACGGATTTACGCGATCGCGGTTTCGATTTGCTTTAATATCGAAACAGGGAAGAGGGGGGGGGGGGGGGGAGGTCAGGAGTGAAAAAAGAGGGATGACGTAGGAAGTAAGAGAAAAAAGAAAGTATCATCCCCTATCACTTTGAGAGGGTAGGAAAAGTCTCTCTTGTGGATGTCGAGTATACCTACGTCAGGATCTATTCAACATCCTCTTTTTCCGCGTTTATCGCACGGTCCAGAACGACCTTGGCTTGATTGTAATTCACAGGTATTCCAGAGAGGAAGTCCTCCATTGACTTACCAGCCCCTTCCAGCGGTGCCAATTTCATCCCAGTACCAAATTCCCAAAGCGCAGCGCGCATCGTAACACGTAGGAAGAATAGAGACCATTTCCTTTCCCTTACTGTTATTCGGGCAACAGTAAGAAAGAGACAGTAGACTCTGTACTCCGGGCAGGACTGTCTCCCTCTGCTCTATCGAGTAAAACCCTATCGGAGCTCTGAATTCGCATTCTCCGTTTCGCGATCTACGCATTACCCAGACTCCATCAGTGGCAGGACGAGCGTATCGGCGATACGGGATCGCGGAGGAACGATTTCGAATCGGCCGAGATCGCACGAGTGCGAATGGCGGACAACCTGCCGGCTGGTCCAGACATGCTAAAGTCTCCGACTTCTCGTATATCCTTGGAAATAAGTGCGGGAAGCTCCGGGCGCAACAGCCACTCCGAGAGAATTACGTTTCGCGCGGTTATATTTTTCCTAATTATTGGATCGCCGGCGATTCCGTTCCCGTGGTAGTTGTAGATGGCGTCCTCGTCGTCGTCGACGTCGTCATGGTGACGACGCTCCTGATGGTGACAGTAGGACTGATGATGATGATGATGATGGTGGTGGTGGTGGCGGTGGTGGTGGTGCACTAGACGTTCGGGTATGCGAAGAGGAGGATGCTAGGTAAATCTAGTCAGCGGTTATTTAGTAGGAGATGCGGGAGCCTATTGCTCGACGGGGTACCAGGGGATACCGAAGGGGTACCGGAGGGGTACCGGAGGGGGCACCAGGAGGCAAGGGGATGCCTTGGCGCTTCTCTGGAGGCGTATACGCCGGGTACGTATATATATATATATATATGTATACTGGCAGTAGGTACCAGCACACGGACGGCACAACCGAAGTTCGATGACCGCGGTGCGACTTCTCTGCCGCCACTCTTCCACGGCCTTGGCGATTCAATGCCCGCACCAGATAACTCCCCGCACCAGATAATAGATTATTTCATACGTGTAACTAGTCGCTAGTAGCAGACGATGCGCAACCGTGCCTCTACGCCACATTACCTACCGGTTATACGAGGCAGAGCCCGGAATGATCCTCTTATCATGCGTTTCGAGGAAGTGGGATCGACCTTCCTTCTATTCCTACGTAATAGCAGAGCGTCGCGACGGCCGGAATCAATTTCTTTGAAAAGCTAACACGCATGGATCCTTCCTTCGAATACGTTTTCGCACCCTCGTACCATCCGGCGAATGTCAATCTGCTTTCCATTTCAGATGTATTTCCTTCTTGGGATATTTGCTGCTAATGAAAATCCTATATATAGAACATATGCTACTTCCTCCGTGAGATACGCCAAGGCTACGGGAGTATGTTGATGAGGGTAACGGAGTACCTCGCAGTCGGGAACAGCTGGCGGGCATGCTCTTACGAACTCGATGATAAAAGAGCGTTAATAGTTTGACTATTTTTTTTTCTACTTTTCCGTGTTTACAGAGATTATAGATTGCCAGGGGTTAAAGGGGGTAGGCTCGCGAGCTTCGTTCTTCGTGTAAGATTTGCCTGGAATTTTTATAGGCTCTCTCTCTCTCTCTCTACATATGTACATATATCTGTCTCCGGATGAACCAGTGAGGAAGGCTGTTGCGCGAGGTCAGGCGCGGAAACCGAGCTTGGCTACGGCTATAGGAACCCGCGGGAAAATTTTACAACGCGGAAAGCAACTTCGAGGAAGTCTACCTGTGTAGCTAATGCAAATTCATTCAAGTAGCACACAGCCAGCAAGTCGGGTCGCACGACGAAACTGATCGCAGCGGGTAGCTTTGCTGAGAACACAATTGAGCTTGAGGGGCCACGCTGAGAGACGCTCTCTCGCTCTCTCGCTTGTCCGCCAACTTCCATTCCACCTTATTCATCCGCAGCAGCGCCATTCCTAATTTCTTGCGATATCTTCATTTTCTTTCATTCCCGAGTTCATCCACCCTCTGCTTTTTTTTATATTCGCGTAAACTGGCCTCGCTGAGACTTCGATAATGGGGCGCGGGCTTCCACTTTGCAGTCGGTGAAAAATAAGGATAACAAACAAAAAATCGAGAGAATTACTTTTTAAAATTTTCTTTACTTCTTCAGCCCCATCTTTTCAGCACCCTCGTCTCCCTCTTGCGCCCCAGCATCTAGATGTTACTGAGGAAATTGGCTCGATCCTGTATCAGCGTTTAGTATGGAGCAGCACCTTCTTTGCTGGTGATTTTACATTGACGGGATGAGATCTTAGGGGAGAGTATCATCTGTGCGCGTAAATGGAGTTTGCGACTTTGAAAAATAACATTTGGACAAATTGACTTCGAGGTTAATTAACGAAGGGCGATTATTCCATTAAGTGGAATTGTCGCGAGCAGACTTTAGCAAAGGAAAGTAAAGTCTGCGAGACTTTGACTGAGTGAAAATCGAGGACGGTTCAAGAAAAGAATAAAATAAAGTACAGTAAGAGCAAGCGCAAGATCCATTGTTATATATTTCAGTTAGGAATAATATATTTCTCAGCCGTTATGTAATACGTGATATTCAGATTTCTCGGCATTGCCGATGACCCGCGTGCTCCAGAAAGGAAAAGATTTTTTCCTACCTCAGGAAACAGCCAAACAAAACCGTTTCCATGATAAAAGTAACGTTAGATCGCCATTTCGCCTAGTAGAAATTTCATTGTAACCATATAGCAGCCTCGAACAATCTCACGAGCATGGACCATTCACGTCGTTATGGCAACGAACGTACATCTATCACCGCAGATGTTGCTCAAAATAACTGTTCGGTATTTCAGACGCAAGACAGGCTTTTACCGAGTAGACACTTTGCGTAGCACGTGCGGCGCAATAAGAACTATGGCATTGGCTTTTAGCGTCGCGACGACCTTTCTACGGGTATAGAAATCGGGCGTCTCCACCTTGGGAATACGGGTCAACGGCGACTGTGTGGACACCTTACGTGCATTTACGAGGTCACAGACACGCGTCACCGGGTGCGATACTCCTACAACAGAAATCCAACCTGTTCGTTTGATTAATCATATCAGTGAGCGAAAATGCTCCCAGACCCCCAAAGATAAGCGCCGCGAACTGCCGTTCAAGCTCCATGCTGATATATCTCTGCCTCTCCTATCCTCGATTCCTCTTAATAGCCATATTGCTGCTCGCGATTAAGTCAAAGTTTCTCGGGGCTGAACTCGTGTGTGGGAAAACCGAGTTTATTAAAGTTCGTATCCAGAAATGCTTGCCGATTAGGTGCCTAGGTGGTTGGCGTTAGGTTCCCTAGACGTTTATTTCTGCCGAACATTCCAGCCGAGTGGCTACGAGTAAACGAGCTCAAAATTTATCAGCATGTCGCTATACGTCATTGTCTCTTGCTGTGTTCGTTCGATGCTTCGAGCGAATGAGCCGTGTAACTGGTAGGCCTCTGCCATATGAGCCTATGGAGAGAATCGTGCCCCTTACTGCCTCGTTCTATAATACCGTACAACGTATTACCCTTAAGACACGATAAAAATTGAGCAGCTATTTTCTTTGGTTTATTTTTTTTCCCCTGTTAAAATATTAAAATAAAACTTTGACTCTTTGGGCTATTGAAAAAAATGTCAATGCTATTGTTATAAGCAGGTCTTCGAAGCGCTGGTATAACTGTGACGTGAGACTCGTCGTCGTCTTACTTTTCGCCTGACATTATTCAAATGCAGTTCTTGGAGTGTCGTCCCGGGAGTAGTAGGTATGGCAGTCGGGTAAAACTTCCTGGTAATATTATCGTACGCGTGTCGGTAATTGTCAGAAAGTTTTTTTTTTTATTTGGCAAAGGAGAAATATTTGCTCTTGCTCGTTCGCCTTCTGGAGTGAAAGAGGTAATGCAAAAGTGTAGGTAATTTATGCGGGACTTGGTTAAAAAAAAGTTTGTTTTGATGGTTATCGTTACTGGGATATAGTCGATTCGAGATGGTACCTGTAATCGTGCAGCACACGTTTATGGATAAATTGATTTGTCATTACCTGGCGGATGTGAGACGACACGCACGGGAGGACGTGCATGGGACACAGACTAGTGCCGGGGTACGGTTATTCCACGTGAGATGGAATAATGACGTTTTTATTAATACATCGTATGTGCGGCTCTTACCTACCATACGTATATCTATATCCCAATGAATTGCACGTTGAACCCATCTGATAAATCCAACCTATTGAAGTTTCATACCGAAGCGGAATAAGAATCTACTTGGGAATGGAGATTATACTTCAGATTATTTGCACCACCCAGTAGACATACAGAGACACACAATGTATATTCCCAGAGGAACATACTTTGGGGAGGAAGATTTTAAGTGGATTACGCCCATTAGATTGTATATTCACTACACAATTGCTGCCTTCTACCCAAATCCACTTGTTCTCGTGCGAGATAAATGTCCGCGAAATGAAAATTTATACCCGAAATATCTTAACGTAGCCTTTATACTTGTCTGTCCCTCGTTCATTTCTTCCGACTGATAAGACACTTTCCTCTACACTGATTACGTTAGTCACTGCATGATAGGTTAAATCGTGCCTGGTTCGTTACGCAAGACGCAACGATCTTTAGCGTTACGGATAAACGTCGAGTGGAATATATCGCGTTGGGATCCTTGTTAATTTTCTATATTTACCGGAAGTGGATGGCTTCTTCCGGTTTTCCACGGGTCTACCGTGGTCTCATCGCTCCTTCGTTCTCACTGGCACCTCGTGTGAATGTCCTCTCTTAGGAAGCTTATCGCGAAGACATCGTGTTAGCTGCTACTGAACTGATGACGTCTTTAGGCGCTGCTCTTAGTTGATGGATGAGGTTTACGTTGCGACCGTAAACCGTCTCTTTCACGAGGACTCGCAGGCAGCCTTGGAAGCAGGTGCCAATTAGGACACGATAACGCGATGAAGTCGTTCGAATATCGTAAACGAAGGATAGAGAAATTTTTAATTAAAAAAAAAAAAAGAAATAAATTTATACGTATTTTCACTGATCCGTATATCACGTGGTACCGAGGTGTTGCGGTTACCTTAATTACAATTAGTGCCTTTCTTTTAGGCTGTACGAAGAAAACGAGTGAGGCGTGCAGCTAATACGTAACCAGTACTTGTATTCATTTTCTCGCGATGCCAACTGATCCCATCTACATTTCGCGAAGGCAACTACGGGAAATGGCAACTCGTTTGGCCAATGTGTAATGCGCGCTAATTACATTACTTAATTATAGCCCGTTTCTTTTCGTAATACCGGAACTGCCTAATTAAAGAGGCCAGGGGGTTTAATACAGTTAAGACCGGCGGATTAGATGAAATTTCTATGCGAACGATACACGCCTGTTTTTGTTCTTAGATAAATAGAGAATTTCATTCTAAATTAATGGACGCGGGAAAGAAAGGTACGAGAGAGACAGAAGATTCACAGTTATCAAACACGACTGTTGCATATATAATTAAAAGAGTCCATTTGACTGGTACACGTCTGCCCTTGAAATAATAGAACCTGACACGATACCTGCCCCAATTTACAGTTTACCATCCCGAGGGTCTTACAGCCTATATGTTAATGTCAAGTGGAATGACTAACTAGTTCGTGCAGGGTCCACTGGTTGCAAAAGGAGGAGATTCTTCCTGTATCGGCAGTTGGACCCGTTAAACGCTCCTGGTACTCGATCCATTTCTCGAGCCTGGTAACGCATAATGCAAACGACCTACCTTCACTCTTTTATCGTTGTCATATCGATCAGCAGTGCCAGGATACATAGTTCTGTGTGCCTCTATATATACATATACCATAGATATAGATATGCATGATAGTACAAGCCATTTCAATGTTATAAACTTACTCGCAGGAGCTTTAAGGATGCACGCGTTACTTTCACACGAGAGACGAACGGGCCCACCTACCGTCAGGGGTCTCATCGCGCAGCAGCTTCAATTACTTTAAACGAGTCAGCGGCAACCAGCACTGTCTCGCAGTAACGAGGCGTAATTCAATAGCTCGTCAGAGGGAGTGATGCAATTTCTCTCTTTTTTTTTCTTTCCTTTCTTAATCGTCATCCTCATTTTTTTCTTTTCTTTTCCTTTATCTTTCTCTATAGTCACTACCCATTATTCTCCGCTGGCCGGTACTTTGGAATCTATTAAAAAGTTACGCCCGAGATTGGCGCCTGACGTAGGTGTCATCAACGTGTCATCGTCGCGGAAGCTTTAAGGCTCTGGGCAACCCAACCGGGAGCAAGGTCCCTCTGCCAGTGTACTTGGGAGTTACTCCCTCCTGGCACTCTTCGCTAATAATTTGTGAGTATGTGCGGCGATGTTGAGCATTCCACCTGCCAAGAGCAACCGGGCACATCCCCCCACCTGGGGTACCGGCAGGAAAAGTGGCCGCACGCCTTGCAATCCCAGCATTTCTGTGTTGGTTGTGGCCGTGAACGGGGCTCAAGTCCAAGGGCACCGGAGCTCCTCGAGTGCAAGCTTCTTCGTGCGATCATCACGGCTGACATTGGTTTCCTGGTAGCAGATCTTCCCGGTCCAGATCTTCCTTCAGGTAATACAGCAACAGTAATACTGTTCTGTTTTTCGAATTTTCATTTAAATCTTTACACCCTCCCCTCCGTTACACCGGGAGCTTCAAAATTGAGATATTCTCGAGGATCGTATATATGCGATTTCATGTGCGCGGGGAAACGAGAATTTCGGAGATAGGAAATTTGAATTCGATCCGTTTTCTACAGGCGATTGAAATTTCAAGTAAGGTGTCGAGGGGACTTGGTAGAAATTCGTATTGGGCATCTCGAGATCTCTCAGGACGACGAGAGGCCAAATTGGTCCCGAGGGACTAGTCATGTCTAAATAAATAAAGGAAGGTTCAAGAAGAATTTTGTAATTTGATAAGGAGAACTTTTAGTACATTTTTCTTTATTATTTACAAGATTAATTAATTCCTTCTGTGAAATGCTAACAACTGGAAACTGCATAGTGGCGAGGAATTTGACGAAACAGTTTGCTCGCACAGCGTCCTCCTTACTTGATTGAAAGTTTGCTAACATTGCTGGAACTTTGAGTACGGTTCAGATATTAAATGCCCTTTCCCCCCCCCCCCCTCCTCCTCCTCCTCCTCGTTATTCGATGGGAAATCGAAACGAAATTGATTTTGAGAGTCGCAAATAATTAAGCTTGTCTACGTAACGGAACGAGGTATAACGGGTTGGTCATTTTTATAATGTTTAAGTTTCGGTTAGAATTCGATTGGTACACAACCCTAAGACTCGGGGAACGAGGGGGGGGGGGAGGGGGGGAATACTTTTCCAATTTAACTGTTCCACCGTTGTCATTAAACTTCTTGATTTCATATTTCGCAGAAGATCCGATGATCGATGCGCCGTTTCCGTGTTGCCTGACAATTTCATCGCGTGCCTATAACTGCGAATCTCTATAGTAACTACAGATACCCCGACGGCCAGTTCCTGATTGCAATTTCCATTTGGAAGTTCGATGAGATAAGCTGCGCGGGAATTTCGTAAATTTCATTTCGCGAAATTCCACTGTTTCTCACGACCATTGCTAATATTGAATCCCAAATAGATTGGAGCATCCGAGCTAAACTCGCGAATTTCCCAATTTGCGATTTCTTCACGGGACGACGAAACTCAAGCGTAAAACACTCTTTAGTCTTACTGTCGCACTCTTGAGAATCCAACCAGCCAGTCTCGCAAAGTTATCCCCCAGAGCAGTAATTTTATTCGCGACTAACGTTGTCGCAAATTGTACGACTGACATTGAAATAATTATTCGCGACAACGAACTTTTAACAATGCACAATGAACGTTCTGTCTCGTGTAATGAGATTTATTAAATGCCATTTTCAATAGAATTATACAGATATATACATATATATACATACACACATACACACACATATATCGCTCGACAGAATAATTCGCGAAAAATGCAAATCAATCAACCCTATATTCGTCACTCTACCGCCAAATTCTCTAAACGCTAAATGAAAATTCGCCCCAAAAAATTTGGCCGTTCATTCCCAATAAGAAAATTGCTTTCATCTCTCAGTCACAGTTGTAAAAAAAAAAACATTGCACGTTAATAAAAATATTTACAACGTCAAACGATTCGCGAGACTTTAATGCCTCTTCTGATAACGCAGACGCGCTTTTCTTTTTCTCACTTTTCTTTAATTGAACTAGTTTCACGACTAAGGGCTTTATCTGCATCACAGAAGAGTAGTTCAAGTTTAATGAAAATCCGCTTGAATGTTTTTAACGAACTTATAAGTCGTCGTCGTCGTCGTCGTCGTCGTCGTCCTCGTCGTCTATATAACCTTATCCCCCCTGGCGTCGTTATCATCATTATTATTGTACAGCGTAACGTAGCGGTGCCAATCGCTACGAGGTACGACGCTCCCAAAGCCTTGGCTGACTAATTGAAGTCTGTCACTTTCCGGAGGTTGTTATTTTTATCTATCTTATATAGATCACGATCGTTCGCTTGGAAATGAACGTGTCAATTAGATCGATGACGATCTAATTAAACTGGTGGCAAAGTCAACCCTAATGCACTATGAATTATTCGGCACAATAAATTATCGCGTTAACCATACACAAACGCTACAGTAGGTACACATAAGCTTTTTCTTCTTGGACACAGTGCACAAATTCTAGACAATCACCAGAGCCATCTGTTTAAAGAGCTTAGAAGCTAATTAGCCTTCGGGAAAGAAGATACAGCTTGATACGAGCTGAACCCATAACTGGGACACCATTTCGATCGTTTCGATTAACTGCTCTGTTTCCGAAGTCTCTGTCGCGGCAGTTTTCTTTTTTCCTAAGGGATTCAAGAGTTGCAATTTTTTTGTCACGGCTAATAATAATAATAATAAGCTCAAGCTCCCTCGAGCGGGAACGTGAACGAGCATTTTATAACAAGAGCCGGTATGGAATTTGTAGAGAGTCCTGAGGGATGAAAATAATTCCTTGGATAAACGTTGACGTTCTGCTGAGAGGTCTTAGGGATTGGGAAGGAGCAGGCAGGTCCTTTCCAAAAGTTCTCGCGGCTTACATAGAAAACGGAAGTGATAATTGTTTGGGTAAACAGTGGATGGTCGCCATACGTAAGGCAGTGTATGTGTATAGTATATATATATATATATATATATATATATGTTATTATGTACACAGAAAGTATATTTAATACGAGTCTTTAATTCGGAACCGGGCAAAAGCGTTCAGAACGAAGCGGGCCGGATCGATCACTCGTTAAAGGGTTTAACTAGCATTTACGACCGACGAGCTTAAGGCACTGTTTTCATGAGACTATACTCGGAAAACGAGAATAGTAATTTAAGGCGAGAATAGTATTCGTAACTCTGCAAATCCGCGTAAGCGTCGTGCTCTGAGCATTTACACACAAAGGAGCGGAGCATCACTACGGTGCGCTGTAAGGCAAAGTGCACTCACCTCCATTTTTGGTATATATATATATATATATATATATATATTTATATCGCGGAAGCGATAAAATGCAATAGTCTATATATAGATGAACAGTGATTTTTTAGTTATCGATTAACTGATGAAAAAAAAATTATTTTCGGTATAAAAATGCTTATATTTATAAAAATATATAAATATTTGTCAATCTTGAATTTTTCACAATTTTTTCTTTCGTCCAATAAAATTCGCACAAAATTCTTATCCCGTTCGAACGAGCACACGAGGCGAACCGGGAGCTGCCGAGCAGTTTGCCTTCGCACGACAGTGTGAAAAACGGCAGCGCATAATTCGTCGTTAAAGCCCAACCGGGGTAAACATAATTTCGCGCGTTGAGATGCTTGATAAAACGGCACGGATATCCTTTTAATTGAGTTTAATAAGACCGGGAGGAAGACGCTTCCGTGGATGGTAACGGTGACAGCGTATAGAGGGTGTCTACGAAAAAATATCAACATTCCACATACAATATCATACGTCCATTCCGAGCGGTATGATAACGTTCGAATAATACGCCGATAACAACGCATATTAGGTAATGGTAAATGATAAAAATTCAACTAAAAAAGTATAGATATATTTAAACGACTACGGTCGATAGTGATTAACAGCTAATTTGACGTTATCATAATATAATACCGATCTGTATATAAAATGATCGTAGTAGAGTATCACACGTAACTTCCGGTCAATGTTGGAATCCCAGTGCACCTCCCCCCCCCCCCGCCCCTCGTCCAGCCAATTGAATCGGTTCTCAGGAAGATATCCAGTCTTATCATGCGACGTCCCTCGGTCGAAACTGGAATTCCGATAAGAGACTCTGGAAAAGACTGGAGGCTACTTCCGCTTCCAGATAATTGTTTGCGAACGGTTAATAGCCCCGTCGGTTATACGAAACCAGCTAAGACACCGAAGATCGCTCTTCTGTAAGCTCGCACACCGTTGCTTCGCCGGCTCTCTCGATCTTTCGTCTTCGTCCACCATGCAGTCTTTCTACGCCTGTAAAGGTATCTGCGTCCCTCTCGAAAGTCATTGTCTTTCACTCGTTCCTGAACGTAACGTGCGTCCATTACCTCCTGGGTCTTCTCTTTGGCCTTCGTGTCTTCCCTATGAAAAATTATGCGTCCTCGGAGGCGAACATCCGTTTTACACGGGCACCGGCGTAACTGAAGAGTTCGGGGCGTCAATGGGAATCCCACGTGGAAGGTCGAGAGAAATTAATTACGTGAACCGTTAGGTTTGCCAGGAGCGCACAGTGTCGTCCAGCCACCCTAAAAGTGTGTATTGCGCGAACGCCTCGAGTACCGGACGTTCGCGATGCTCATGGAAATTCATCTCCGAGGAAATCGACCTTTACGTTTTCGTAACGGTGCACGCACAACGCGCGGCCGAATCTCATCGAATCGTATACGCGGAACTCGTTAACTCCTTTGAGAAAAATTACAGTTATACCAACTACGTTTTACCACTTTGGTGGTCAGCGAGCTGAGTGGGGCAGAGAGGGGGGTCGGGGTGAAAAGTAGGGTTGGTGGGGCTAACGTATCGTTCCGAGATTAAATAAAGTCTGCTTTTCACGGAATATCCTCGGTTTACCGTGGAATGGATGAGTTCGGTCATCACGTGGTTGGAGTATGAAACGTTTTGACGAGGTTAAAAAAAAAAAGAGGACCGAAACCGGGGAGCAGATAGCCAGGGGACCGTGAGAGGGAGAGAGAGAGAGAGAGAGAGAGAGAGAGAGTTAAAAGGAGCAATACGAAAGGAAGAAAAGAGACGGATAAAAGTAAAAAGTCGAATCGTTCGCGTGGCTCCACGTTTCAGACGGTTTTTCAAAAAGCGTCTGACGCCCTTAGGAGCATCGTCGTAAGACGTCCGCTCGAGCATTCTCACTGGGGCCGTGATGTGAACAACCTTTCTATATCAAAGATGACGTAATTATTAGAGGCTCGTTAGCATAGGAGAGTGCGTGCAGGTGCAGGAGGCCGCTCGATGTGTATACGCACACGGTGTCTTGTGTGTATAATCACGTGGAAATATGGGCGAGGGACGGACCCGGTGTCTGGTAGCAGCCATTACCTTGGTGCACCGAGTATCGCGTTAATAAGGCAAAAAATACTCTGATCGTGGATATGTAGCACGATAACTGCGTGCGAAACGCACTGCGCTTTGCGGCTATCAAAAAACTGTTTATCTCGATGTATAAATACGGACGTCGTGCGCGATTCCTGCCAATCGCGAAACAGCTGTACCCAGTGGCGTCTCACGGTCCAGAAACGTTATAACGGAACTGGTTATCGGAGAGTGACGTCACATTCCTGGGGAAAAATTGACCACTCCTTGCATTTCCGATCGCCCCCTCCACGTACCCCGCTACCACGTGTCACTTATCGTACCCTTACCTTTTTTTTCCTTCTTAGTTGCTATTTTCATTGCTGCCTCTCGCGATTCAATTTGCTTCGCTCGTTCGACGCCAACGCGGCTTTTCGTCTTTAACGAATATTTTCGTAGGAGGCGAATGCAAAGATGAAGGGAACGAAAAAAAAGCGGAGAAATTGTGACGTCGACTTTTTGATTTTACAACTCGTAACTTTTTGTCGCGACTGAAAATGGTCCTTTCGGGTGATAACGCGGAGATGGAAGGAAAGATGAAAGGGGGTGGGGCCGAGAGGCGAGTCAAATGTGAAAAAACGAAGGGAACGAAATTTATTGGAAACGTTTGTAGTTCAACAGGCTGAACGATACGTTGTTTTTTGTGACGTAAGAAAACGATTTTCGAATAACGATATATATATGTGTGTGTGTGCGCGCGCGCGCGCGCGTGTGTGTGTCTATATATTCGAATAAAAATTCCGTCGAAGCTGGAGAACCTTCGTCATTTTTCCAAGCATAGTGATCCTGTCTATCTAGACGTATTATCCAATTGCAAATCGTCCCAAGCAAAGACGAAGGCGAAACACATGCCTTGAGATCTAAATTGCATACCCACAGGAGATTAGGGTTGCTAGTGAGGGATTACATCTGGACCAGAGATGGATTCTGTCTACTGTATAATACGAGAGAAGCTTCTACCTACACATATAGATATAATAAACCAATTCAGAATAATCTTAAAATATTTAATTGAAACGCATATTGCAATCCCTTAATTAAATGATAATATCTTATTACAGCGTTATTCTTTTTTTTTTTTCCTAAAAAACGTAAAACTCAAATAGATCCACTGCATTCGGTTTCGTATACAAAAGTTGTTACGAGATTGTTACATTAGTTGCCAGGAAGATTACAGACGGAAAAGGCAGCTTTGCCAAAGCGAATTACGCGAATCTAGTCAGCGTGACTAATAACTCTGTGGATTCAATGGTCAGTTTTGTAGATTGAAGATAAGTAGGGTGCATTATTCGTTTTATACGTATATACATTTTTCATATCTCTTCGATTCGAGTTCTTCTCTCTCTCTCTCTCTCTCTCTCTCTCTCTCTCTATATATATCTCTGTGTGTATAAGAAGATTATGCAATATCATATACATATGTATACACTATACCGTACGTGTAGATATAGTATATTTTGACATGCACATAAGTATGGCGATACCGAAGGTGAGCTGCTCGGGATGGTACGGAACCTGTTATTATGCAGATCTTAGCTATATGTATATCGGGAAACGTAGGTAATCCGACTAAAATGTGGGAAAGGATAGAAGAGACCGGACAGTTTGCATTAGGAATCGAATGTAGCTCGAATTTGTGTAACTGCGCTGAATTCTCGTAACAGTTAAGCCACGTGCATTGTTTACCGTGGCCGAAGCCTCCTAAAGGAAGTTCCCGTAACTAAGTGGGGTTTCGGTACGGCAGTTTCAAATGCTCCATAACGTCTCCGCTAGAGAAATTATTGTAAATTTCGGATAAATTCTTGACTAACATTGTTAACCAGCACTTTTCATAGAAATTTGGCTTCTTTATTTTGGCTTTGGATATATTTTAGAAAATTACGAAAAAGATCAAACGATAAGTGGATTTTTTTTTCGGGGTTAAGATCATTATGGGATGTATAGAGATTTTTCATACGTGGGTTCCGTATCTTGGATTTTATTTTGCAATCTTCTCTCAAAGCGGTTGTAGAACGCGTAAAGAGATTGACACATATATATATATATATATATATATATATATATTTATTCGTATGTGGAGCACATGTAAAATCTCTTTTTCTCGGGATTCGCAGTGCGCAAACAACGTATTTTTCCAGTGTGCGTTCAGAGGCACCAGATGAAGTTTTAAGTGGCGCTTGGCCAGGTAGTCCCGTTACTTAGAGCGCCGACTCTCCCAGCGACAGTTTCAGACCGGAGTGGAACTGACGTGCCAGTATATTACATCTTTTTAACCTCCGTACCTGGTTGCACAGTTTGCAAATATTCAAATGGCGTTCACTAATGGATCCCCTTTTCAAGGGACTAGTATAGGATCCAAGCATCCAAGCATCCAAGCATCCAAGCATCCAACTGATGCAAGGGAGTAAAGCCAAAAAAGAAGATCATTCATCTTAGTAACGTTAACTAAAAGCGTTGAAGGTTTTCAAAAGTTGTGGGGGGGAAAAAAAAAGAGAAAATTTAGTAAACAGGACATTTTCTGTGTTGATCTACATATTTACATACAGTACTCTGGTATTACGATAGAGAGCATCGTGTCTGATCTACATTGGTCCTGGGGCACATCGCGGAGTCTTATACCCAAAAGTTGAGCCATAAAACGTAACCCGGTTAATAATTAGTTAAAATCCGTTAAAGAGGCCTCGTTAGGAAGTCATCGAACTTCAGCGGAGAATTTCATTGTCAAGAGCCGAGAAACAGTGTGAGCCGAGCAACCTTAAAGAATGGCAGTCGATTCGTGTTAAAAGGACATAAAACGGGACCGCCCACAGAAACATACTGAAGAGGACAGAGACAGGCAGACAGAGACAAGTACAAGGAAGCAAGGTAGACGTATATACGTATATAGATATATAGGTGGGTAGATAGTCAGGTATACGGTAGGTAGAGCAAGGTGGGAAAGGGATCGAGTGCAACTTGTATTTGTACGGAAAGCACTGAGCTATACAGGACCACGACCTAGATGGTGCGTGGCGGAATGGATGCCGTGCTTGTGAGATGAAGCAATTGCTCTACCGCGCCGCTATAGCAGTGCTTTAGAACGACGAAGTACAGTGCAATGCTTCTATGGATGCTGGAGGATCCGAGTTGCAGAGCACTGCGCGTGTCCACCATCGCAATTATACCGACAGCGAACCACGATCTCCGGCGGGGAACGGGTAGAGCGCGCGCGCGCGCGCGCGAGAGAGAGAGAGAGAGAGAGAGAAAAGTTCTACGGACAGTACCGTTAGCCACTCTTGTTGCATACCGAAAATGGCTGTGCTTCGGTTAGCGCTAAAACGATGGGAATTTCGCAATTCTCGTATGCAGTTACTACTTCGTAATTTTACTTTACGCTGGCAATAAACGCCCGACTCCTCACGCACGCTTCCGCGATACCAATAGGCTTCGCGCGATGCTGATTGTTGCCAAAGAGATATATTCGAAAAGTAGCCATTTGGATTTATGTAAAAAAAAAAAATAGCAGAGAAAATTCAGTAATTCGTCAAACGCGATACGGTACTTCTTTGTGGAGCATCGGCGGCGATTTGCCTTACGCGAAGGAAACGTGGGCGACGGTTGCGAATCTTTTTTGCGAATAGCCCACGTGTGTTGCGAACTTAACTGTTGATTCCTTGACGGCGGTTTGTCTTTTCAATTACGTAATGCGCAGACTCGCGTGGGATTAGATCTCTTAAGGCGCAGAAAATACACTTAAGATCGATGGAGGAGGGGGAGGGGGTGGTGTCTCATCTCACTTTGCATGGGATCGGCTTGACGTTGCCATGGGAACCCGAAAATATTTTTGTTCCTTACCCATAGCATATGGATGCTGGACGATTTCCTGGCGCAATCGTACGATGCATTGTTTTTACTCCGTGGGAAATCTCTTATGGGATTTAGTTGGGAATCGAGGGACGTTCAATGCCGTCGCCTTGACTGACGATTAGCAAGGCCAAATCAGGTGGGCCGATTACATCGTTCAATGCTCATCCGTTATGTAGTCATGCTGTGTTACTGATTATCAGGAATGCACTTGCCCACATGATTTAACGCGAGCACAGTATCAGATTATGCACATGTTGACAAAGTGACGGACAGGCCGCCGCGCGATCAGTGATAATCCTCGACAGGGGCTCTCATATCAAGTGCAAGTAAATCCCATTAGGGAATCCCGCACGCGTAAACTCGGTCAATCCTTACCCAGGAGTCACGACCGATCAGGCACGACAATCTCCCAGGATTCGTAGAGCAGATGCAGCCCAGTGTCTCTATGGGAACGTAATGGGAACGAATCTAGGATAAAAGGATTTATCCCACGAGACAACCTGACAGCATCCTAGTGCAACGATTCTCTGAGGGGATTCTCATATCACCATCAGGTAACGAGCACACTGCCAATTGTCACGATCGATCGTGGACATCGATGGTTCGATTTGTGTTTTCATTTTTGAAAAAATTTTCATTGTTACATACGCAAACACCCTGTGATTACGGGAACGTTGAGAAATTTTATTGAAAGAGATAATAAAAAAAGGTCTTTCTCTCTCGACGAGGACATAATTGCCTTTCCGGCAAACAGTGGTTACGAGGTGGTTCCTCTGCGCCTCTGGCTAGATTACGTGCTAGGTGGGGAAATACACTGTGGATATATATATATATATATATATGTATACATAACACATTATACACAGAGAGACATAGAACAACTAAAGCACTGCTAGTCGAAGCGACTGGCTGTCGCACGTATCAAACTTTGTTTTGTCACAAGAGTCGTTTGCCACACGACGTAACTTACCGTTGTGTTTACTAAACGTTGTTACACCACTTGGCACCCTGCTAAGCTTCCGTGGAACATTCACCCACCCACCCACCCACCCACCCACCTTCAGGCACTTTATCCTTGGTGTGCACCATTAATTTCCAAAGCGTCGTGTTCTACTAGCGACACTTTCTACGTCTTTATTTAATAGAGGATGGAAGATAATCCTTATACATATATACAGTACGCGTAGAATATATATGCATAAGTGTACATAGATAGTCGCCATTACCAACGTAAGCCAGAGAACGAAGATGCTTGAAATTGGTGAACAGGTCGAACGTCATTTTTAATGCAGAGAAACTTTTATCTGAAAAGGACCCCCCCCCCCCCCCGCCATCCTCTTCAATTTCACCCAAGCAACGACCCCACTTTACGACTACGATCTATCCAGATTCACGTGAATCTCGATTCGTCCCATAGGTGATCTCGAACTTTGACCTCGTCTCGTGGAGGAAGTCTATGTGGGGGAGGGGCGGAAGGTAGTAACTTTGCAAGGACTTCCGTGGGAGTCAGGATACTTTGGGGTATATAGAGGAGCTAGATACTCCAGACTCGAGGCATACGATCTACGATTGACCTATGACCTTGCGCAGAGCGTAGAATATTTTCTGCCTAGGGAGGAGCAAGTTTCGAAATAATCCGTGAGATTCCTCGCACGTATAGAATATGGCGCCATGGCGAAACAGCCTCGGGCTTTGCTTCGGCAATAAAGATGAGTCCTCGTACAAAACTCTCCTATACGGTTATCCTAGGAAAACTGGGGGGTACCAAAACTTTCGTGTAAACTTTGTATGCGATATGGTAGCTGCAGTTGAGGTTCGCTCGGTAAAAAAAAAAGGCCGGTATATTTGCAATCTGGTATTTTAATGCCGAAGCAGCATCTTTCTAGAACCGGATGCACACACGAATTGGTTGACTTTGAGTGCGGAACCTCTCGTTGGAATTTCTCGTGGATATCAGTGTCACTTGTAATACCAGATACGAGAAACGAGAATTTACGTAGGTCAAGACTCCGCGTGATAAATGGTAACTGTGAAAACGGCAAATTTGAAAACCGGTCGACTCGCCGGACGTTCAGCATGGAATTGACCTGGATTCATTTATTTTTTTTTGTCTGGGATACGAGAAAGTTCATCGGGTCACGGTCATTAGGTGAAAATTCGAAGATGGTAAATACACTGTAGCCAAAGGCTGATTCTCATAATCGAGGACTCCGTCCCTAGGCTGTTAAATATGGATGACCCGTCATCCGAGGTATTTTGCAGGACAATGACCCGCGTGGGAGAATAATCGAGTAATTTCTTACGTGAACCATAAACAGTGACCATAATGGTACATACGATACACGGGAATTGTAAAACGTGAGGTTCTCCACGAGATGAAAATCTCGGCAGAGAGGGAAATCTGGGATACGAAGCCAGAAAGAAAAGTAGAAGGAGAGTCAGGAGGTACGACGGGCTCTTCGTACCTCGAGCAGATGAATCTGAATGGGTTAATAACCTGGGCCAGAGGCTTTGGCAGTCCCGTGAATCATCCGCGTTTTACATATTACGTCGAGTCTTACGAGAGATCAAGAGAATCTCGAACATTTAATCGTGGGTACCGTCACTAGACATCTATATATATCTACTACCAGGACTCTCGAAACCCACGCGTCACGAATTGTGAGTCACGTTTCGTCCCACATATCAACGACGACATAACTGTTATATGTGCGTAGGGTATACATATATATCATTGCTCGACTAATTTCCTGCGAGTCGCGCATAACAAGTATGGCCGACTGGCGCAAATATATAGATACTGACCTTATTCCTCGAAAGGATTTCGAAGTTTATTGTGCCAGGCGATGCATACGAGAGAAACGGAAGTGGAGATGCAGAGAGAGAGGGGGGGGGGGGGGGGGAGGAAGGATTTCGATAAAATGTAGAAGAACGTACGATTGAATTATGTAGATTCGAGTGGCTGTGACGTATTCGTTGCGCCGCAAGAATTAAAAGGGCTTATATATATAATGTCATCCGTGTGTGTATATATACATAGTGTGTATAAAGAATAGAGCGACATTAATGACGCCTGGCCGTGGCCTGTATCCGTAACGGATTTCGTTCACGCGATATTAAAGACGCTAATGGCTGGGCATTAATTGCGGTTAAAGCCAGGGAGCCTTCGGAGGGCCATCCCCAAAGGGATCGGCCAAAGAGAAGAGGCTTCGAAGGGTGGCGCCTAGTTAACCGGAAGTTATCTATTGACGGGTATCCTGTCTTCTCCTTTGCTCCTGGAGCTTTTTGCTACGTGCACCGAGAAATAAAGCCGACTGGAACGAACTCTGCTGAATGAGCGCTAGTTTCCGAAAGTTCCACATCCAATTACTACCTCGCGGCTTGCCCGTCCGCAGTCTTTGCTCCCTTTGAAGCTATTCAATCGGACCGGAGTCGGAGAATCAAGCGGAAGCTAGTGGATCCATTCGCCGTTTTCTCTTACTCAAATCAACCGGAGGATTGCATTAGATAGTTTTTATAAATGGGATGACGCTTTCCGAATCTAACGCGTGCGACAGAGACGGTCAAATTCCTTGATCGGCTATTTTAAAAATCCATTGAGGATTTGCCCTGACCTGGTTCGTAATACGATTCTGAGGAGTAGCGGTTGCTTTGTATTTTATGTAAATTTTCTTGATTTTTTTATATACTTTTTCTCGGTCTCGTTTCGTTATCACCGTTGCATCCTGTTATCAATTCTAAAAAATTTTTGTGATTCCGTTCATCTTACGACGTTCTTTTTTTGACTCGAATAACGAGTAGCTTTTCATGGAAAAATCAAATCTGTTGCAAATTCTTGTTGGTCCCCAGCGAAGCCTCTGGATCGAATCGCGTCGTTAATCGCTACTTCGATTTCGTATCGAGTTTCATCCTCGCCTTAACTGTTTACTCTCTCAAACGGTTCGTCTTATATGCTTGGCTTCGGATACGATCACTTAGTGAATTCTCGCCTCGTGGCGTAACCTCGGTAATAAAGATCCATTATAACTGCGAACAACGTCATCATCGTTACATTAGTCCTTAACGACGTCGAGGCTTGTTATCTCTTGTTGTCAGAAGCACAGTGCTAAACGTGATTCTACACTTGCGTTACCGGCTACAAGGTGTTTCCATTGGAAACGGGTAAAATGAATGGCAGAAACGCCAGACCAGGTTGCAATCTGAAAACAGGAATATGCTGAACGCGACAATATCACTGCTATCGTGCGGACACGATAAGCTTCCTGGCTTAACGCGGTAGACTAATAAAAGCATTGTTTACCATCTATTGTCTATAATCCCGTATCGCAACCACGTATGCGGGTAAAGCCATTGGTCTTTCCTTCTATGGTTAATTTTTTTTCCTTCCCCTCGCTCCCTTATTAAAAGGGCCCCCTTTCCGTAACAGCACGTTACTTCGCCAAGCATAACCAGCATTCGAAGGAATCCGATTATGCTGATTACGTCCAGGCTGCCCCTTGTACGTATGGTTCACCGTATCGCTTCTGCCAACAAGGAGCGAAGACGGCTTCGGCGGATGACGAGGGTCGAGGGAGGCGAAGGAGGCGAAGGACGAATGCACGTTAAGGTGCGTTCATAAAGATCCAACTGGTGCGTTCATAGAGACACGTGCTGTCCATCGCAACGTCATAATCGCTAACTCGATAACCCGTCACATCGATAACATCGATGGAACATTTTCTTCCCCTCTTCCGAAAGCCAGATTGCTCCGAGGTTCCTGGAACTAGGAGGAAATTGATAGCTGTATAACGTGGGATATATTATGTACCATGAGGAAGATTTTTTTTTTTTTTTTTTTCATACGCATTAAATTATCTTCCGTGCCATCTCCCCTCTTGCAGATGTATCTTCGCTCGTGGGGTTCGTTTGGGGTTGGGTCAGGTTAGGTTGGACTGTATCACGTCATCCAATTCTAATTCGCAATTACGCGTATCGTTTTAGCAGACTGTGCGCATCGTAATCGAGAGCCGAGAAATAGCCGTTTCACAGCCAGCAATTCGAGCCGGCAGGCAGTTGAACGTCAAAGTCCGCTCTGGCAAAGAAACAATTTTCATTTTTGCATTTATGTCCCGCTAAGTGGATAACGTAATCCCATGCAGGATTACGGACTCGCGCGTGATCCTTTCGCCTGTATAAAAGGTTAAAGGGTTCTGCGTTGAGGTTTGGGCGCCTGGAACCAAGTCTGTTAATTTTGATCTGATCTCTGCGTGATTCTGCCCCTGGCCCTCGTCATCCACGGGTTACTGCTCTGTCCGTGACAGGAGGATGAACATGTCGCCACGAGTTCCAACTCCTGAACGACGACGCCCTCGAGGCGGCGTCCTCGCAGTAGACAGCACCGTAATAAATTGCAATCGCGTTAATGATGTTCCGACGCTGAAACGGAGCTCAGTGAAATTATTTTTACTCACTGCCCGGTATCGCGGATCGTCCGTGTGAGCTGCGAGAAACAAGGCGATCCGTACTCATCCTGTCTCAGGGACCAACCCTGGTATCTAGTGCCATATATGCACATACACAATATATATATATATATCGGTTAAATATAGAGTGCCGCCAGTATAAAGATATTTTATCTCCTTCTTTTCACAGACTAGTAAATTAATGTAACTTTCAAAATTATTAAATTCTGATATTTTTGATCGATATTAACGATCGATTGTGTCTATATATATATATATACAGACACACACATAGTATATACTTTTTTTCCTTTCGTTAAAAAGTAACCCCATAAATCTCTCACTCGTAACTCTCGTTCCGCTCGAGTTCTCATACGGACAGAAGTAACAGAGTTTAGCGACCTTCAGTCCGTATCCTACTCGTCATTCGCGACGCCGACGTCGACGCTGATCTCGATCCACCCTTCTCCGTAGAACAGACGTCGCGTTCAAGCACCGCCTCACGACGAATTTACCACGCTTCGCTAATACCGTTCCCTTTTCATCCTCTGTATATATGTATATAGCTATATACGTAATCCGTGCTGAAATTTAGGACGTATCATGCGCATCGGCCGCAAAGTACCGTAGAGCTTTGGAAACGAGGATCCTTGCTGCGTTCGTCAGAGTATCAAAATCACACGTAAACACGCTGCAGCGTATTTCCAAAACATGTTGCATATCGGTACCGTGTTAAACGATAACTTTGTTAAGTCCATACGAATATGATTTCGGGCATAAATCTCATCGTTGTCAAAACTAAATTACCTCGTGTTAACAAACAATCCGATTATCATAATCTTTCGAGGAACGTCCACACCGAGCGACCGATGAACGAGTGTAGCGTTGCGGTTGTGATTGATTGCGTCGGGTGATCTGTGGAACCGGCATGTCCCATCTGTCACCAATAAATATCCAATTTCACGTTGAGATGATATATAATATATTTTAGCACAACTTTTTATCTTTGCCTAACCCCCTTATATCCCCCCGTTCCCCCGATCCCTCATTCCACCACCCTCTTCTTCCTTCCCCCTTTTCCGCATGTAATGGCATCATTTATTAAAGAAATTGGCTGCAAAAGTATTTGTCGTATGTCCCAAGTCATTTTCTCTCCCCCCCCCCGTCGGTACCCTCTTCCATCAACCCCCTATCGCAACTACGTACATAGTCGCCATATTTCTTACAGACTCTTTCGCCGCGATTTAAGCTCCATTGTACCGACGGTGGAAATGTAGTCTCCTCTCGGGAAAATTTTTCACATTTTTCCGTAAAACAAGTGTGTGACATATATATGGGAAACTTTAGTACGAACGTCTTATAGCCGAGCCACTTGTCGATACGTCACGCCACTTTAAAATGTCATCGTTTATCGTTCCTCGTCTCGACGTACCTTTTCCACATACTTTCCTCGTGCCGAGTACACATGTATTCCCATTGGTTTGCTTTGTATCGTTTAATAAAATGGAAAATAAAAACGACAATGCCCCCCTCCTCCGCCCCCTCGGGCCACGATGTACGTGGCATTATTTCAAGCAAACCACTGCATTTCCTTGCAGTTATAGGGCAATGGAAAACTATGCCAGCGCACGAATACGCTATTCGCTCACTTCAATGGGCAAAGTAGCGTAACGTGACTCGAGACCACTTCCGTCGTACGACCGCAGAAATATGAATGTTATACGTTCGCATCGGCAAAGCGTGCGCACGGACGTTTCGATTGTGGTTTTTTTTTCACTAGCGGCGCATACCGTGTTAAATTTTCTTTTACTATCGATGCACACACGAGGAGTCGTAGCAATCGAATGCACTTTGAGACACTGAGACGACCCGGTATACCACTTTATTCCGTCCCCTCGAGTAATTTCAAACGTAATTATACAGTGGCTGCTATCAGGCTTTGCTTTGAGTTACGGAACTATATATATATATATATATATATATATATATATATAATAATAATATTATTATACCGGTAGACAGGTAACACGATATTTGAACAGCACCGAAATCTATAGGTCCGAATGCAAGGTAAATCAAGAGTTGTTTATTCGCCTATCCACGATGCATCTTGGGGCTGTAGCAAAGAGAGGAAGTGCTCAGCCTGCATGGTGTCCATGGCGCATGCGCGAACCTCGATCTCGCACTTGGTTGCTCTCGAGATTTATAACCATAGTTAAGCGAAGGACGCTTCCTCGAAGAAGCATTGTTTGTATCTCGAACGTCGTTTCCCGTCTCGGAGAGGCTCGCGCGCGGCTCATACGCTTTTGAATTAAGGCCGCGTGCGTAAAAATCTCTGGATCATTATTAAGGCGTAATGAATAATACCGGAAAGATTCAACCGTATAACAGAACACACGACCTCGCCGTATAATTCTCAGCCGCGGTGTCATTAACTCTGCAGTGCGGGCGCAATGCGCCCGGAGAAAGGGTCTCTCTGCCACCGAGATGAGGCGAGAGCGAGAGAGACGGACGACGGATAGAAGAAGCGCTCGAAGAAGGAGGGAAGAGAGAGACGCCAATATGTCCGTTTCCGTAAAAATCTCATAGAACTGTGGGTAATATAAGGCGACCTGGGCACTGAAGTCCCTGAAGAAGTAAAGACATGAGGATCAAGGGAAATACAAAAGAGGATTACATGATATATATATATATCCTCATCGATTATGACAGAAGACTAAATTATCAGGAGCTTTCGAAACAGTTAGGTTCGCCGGCCAATCGGCTCCGAGAAGCAAAGAAAACGGGGAACTGCTTTGGCGAGGAAATATATGCGCACTCTAGGAGATAACGCGGACAGCGGGACTAGGTAGGTAGGTAGGTACGTATCTATAGGTGGGTTAACGTGCCGATGCAGACTGGAGTCAAGTCCAGAGGTTAACTCCCGTGTCCATCTACGGGTCCACACGATGGATAATTCAGCGTTATTTAACCGTACTGCGAGCGGCTGGAACTGTGACGATGAGTATCGCAAAAAGAAAAAATTTTTTGCCTATTAGGCAACGCGTACTTATAACATATAGGTGCGCTCTTGATGTACGTAGAATTGTGCGCGCGCCTTTACCTACCACGACCAAGATACGAATACGTCGCGAGGTACAGTCGGCTTCTGCGACACGTTTCATTTCTAGGTAGCGGTTAACGTCTTTTGTGTGCTTCTGGTATACGAGCGTCTGTGCGTGTGTATGTATATGTGTACCCATATACCATATACCATACCTAACCTTACCTACCGGCGAGATGACTCGAATCGTTATATTATTCAGCTGGCGAGGAATTTCCGTCTTCTTGGAGATCTTTAAAATCGCCATTCCGCCAGAGCTCTTAGTAGGTACGCGCCCGTTAAAAGGTATAACGATGCTTGGCTTAAAATATTATCGCGAGAAAAGCTACTCCGTTCTAGCCCCGTATCCATGTGGGTGGTCTCGACGTTGGCGATCTTGCTACACAGTCCTGCCAGGAATCTTTTTGTTTTTTTTTCTTCACTCTTCATCCGAGGCCACGTGAACTCGTCCGCGTGTCACAGCGTAACCAGCTATACGTGCGCGTCGGACTGATACGTCATTATTCCAGGCTTAACGGACTCCTTTGAGACGCGCACTCCTTTTTATTACTCCTATACTCTACCTCGTAAGGTAGATACAATTTTTTAAATGTATTTTTCTTACCGACAGGTCGGCCAGAAGTCGACGAGAGTCCCTCCCGTTAGTTTACGGTTAACCGGGCTTACGTGTGGTAAGGGCGAATTTTTTTCAAAATTATTTGATCAAATAACTTCGACACGGTGTAACGGCTCGAGCTACGGATAATTACATCGTTGCTGGAGACGACGTCGGTGTAATTGAGAGGAGGAGGCTGGGAGGGATAAGGAGTTAAGTGATTTTAATTTTATTCCACTTGGTCGCATTTGATTAGCACTCTCTGACTCTTGTTAGCTCCCCATCCACCCCCCATCCACCCCCCCCATCCGCTGAAGAACCTCGTTCACGTTCTGTGAGGCAGTCTTGAGTACCCTCCTTCAAGAGGGATGGAAATTCTAGGAATTTTCCTCTATCCCCGTAAATCGGAGGTAATGAATCAGAGCCATTCCGTCTTACGTAGACGCGACAGAGCTGGGTACTGGTACCCGAGGCACCCGGTAGTCTGGCGTTAAAGGAAAATCGAAGTACCTGCTACTCGAGGAAATATATTGTCATCGGTATTTCCCACGTTCCCAATGGGACTATAAGCACTCTGGATGTCACTACTATGTGTGTGTGTGAGTCATCAGTAAAGAACATAATAATCTGGGACTAAGCAAAGTGATCACGGATGCTGGAAAGACTCATTTCAATTCGGTATGAAGAACTCGCGAAGCGAATCGATCCTCGCTGCTTGTTACTTTTGATAAGTATTTATATAAGACTTGGGAAATAAGAGTCATAAGCTTCCGCCTTTGGTATCTTCAAAGGTACCGAAGTAAATTCCTCTTGCCGGAGTCTAAGCCTCTTACTCCTAATATCTAATCCCGTACTTAGGGGTCCGCGACCCTTAACTAAGCCAAGGAAAATCATGTAATTATTACGCTTGAGTTAACTATCGGAGATGGGTCCAGGCCCGATCGTACAACCTCAGCGGTCACTGTAACGTCCCTGCCATTCGGTACTATGTACTGTGCAGCCTGACGTACTGGTATCGGTACGGTACCTGTACGATATCATATGATACGATATAATATCGTACGATACGGTTACGGGCAGTGTGCCGGTTCAGAGTAACGGGCTGAAAAGATAATTATTTTGATGGGCCAAGGTTCATCGTGTATAATTGAGAACGTGGCTAAACACTTAAGTGAATTTAATTTCATTTTACCCCCGTCGCGTTTCATTGGACGGTAATGCTCTCGCGTTACTCATCGAACGGTGCTCGTGGAACCCGCGAGGCTGCCAACCATCATCCGAGGCATAAACATAATTACGAGTACCTTCCGATATTTATCGTAATTGTTAATGCGACTATATGTGTGCGTGTGTGTCTGTGTCTGTGTGTGTGTATACATATACATATATACATACTGACAAATAGCGATGCTAACGGTAAGCAAATGGATTCCTGACAGAAAACCAGATCGATAATCTGTTAGAAATATGCAATAGCGTACTAGGATTATCTCATGATTCTCTAATTGCTCTTCTCCAAGGGTGGTGTGACGTATTAAGGAAACGAAAGTAGTCCAATGGGATAGATCGTCGTTCCGGTTTATCCAGTTTATCTGGTTCACGCGTTATATTATATACTCTGTATATGTATATACGGAGCAAGAGTAATGTCGAAGTTTCGATTCGTCGCCCCCACGAGCGCGCAATCTGCGCCCGTTTCAATTGCAAATTACTGTAATTGCATTCTGCCTCGAGTTTTACCGGCCGTATCGGTCGTCGAGCATCGAAAGTAATGCCGGCTCTAAAGTTATTTTCATTCCGACGTCTATACCGTTACAAGCCAGGAAACAGCCATAGGAGACACTCGCGCATCGCCTTGCTGATCTTCGCGCGGAGCTTTCGATTTGGTAATCAGCTTTAAAAACTAAAGGTTCAATGTACTGTTTTACGTGGCGACTTTTCGGTAGGCGTCCTGCACGAAACAACGCGAGTTCATATTTTAGTCTGTTTCAGGCGACGTAGACTGGCTTTGTGCTCCGGTGTTACGAAATTCATAGGTGCTGCTTGCGAATAAGTTTGGCGAAGCCTCTGCAGCCGTGTTTCCTATGGGGAGCCCTGCGCGCCGTGTAAACCCACTGAGTGATTTTAACAGTAGACAACATCCCCACGATTTCACGAGCAATTTATCTGGGATACTTGTACAAGGCATATATACCTATTTACTCAGTGTAGATATATATATATGTCTGGGTCAACGAATATAGCTATTCCTTGTACGCGGCAGTTAATACCATAGCCGAGCGTGATCTATATGTGCGCGGTTTGTGGCTAATTGCAATTTTTCACCCAGTACCATCATTCGCAAAATTTTTCGCGAATCTAAATCACGCGTTGAAAATATCTTTTTCTTACTACAGCATCCTTGATTTTCATCTTTTTCGAAGACTTCGAAGAGATCTGTTAGATTCGATGAATATTAAATGTAAAGGGTCGTTACGTTTAATGAGTCTTTACCTCGATGAAATATCTCTCGAAGGTAATTTGTTAAATAATTATTAATTAACGTCCCGAAGTCATCAGCCTGCGGTAGGATAGACAGAGGCGCTTGTTTCCAGGGCCAGACGAGGTTTTATTAAGTTTCTAATTTTATGACGAAGGGTCTACGGCGACTTCTAAAAAGCGACCAAGTGCCGGTTTCAAAGTTGGTTCTCGCTGATCAGGAAGTTATCTCTAATGCATTGATGATCGCATACAGGAAGATGGTTAATTCTCCATCCTCTGAAACCCGTATTTAACGGTGACCGCCGCGCAACCGCTTGGATGTATGGTCGAGCTTGGGTCTTTTTTTTTTTTTTTTTTTTTTTTTTTTTTTTTTTTTTTTTTTTTTTTTTCTTACGGATAATAAAGAATCGGCAAGCTCGACGCGATCGTGGATATGGAAGGCGAGAACCAGGTTCTAAGTTAACCTCGCGTGTCGATCGTGTCATACTAATTCTAAGAGCAACCACGAGTGTGCATGTTGGCAGCCATTACGGTCCATTTTAGCTCATGGAGAATGCAAAACACTTCCTTAGTTTTACCTCGTGACCGAAGTATTTAGCTGGTGCTTCGCGGTATTCATTAGGGCGAGCTTTCACGTAATGGCACACTTCGGAATAGCGACATCCAAGCTCATCTCAAGGGTGATCCTCATAGGTAGTGGAGTACTGCTATATACGTCAGCCTCCCAACCCATCCTGATACACGTGATCGTATATCAAGCATATATCGATCTCCATATAGACAGGCTGTTTCGATCACTCTCACTGTGTCCATGCATATATCTATACACGTGCATGTCACATACATAGCAGTGCCTTCCTCGTACCGTATGACATTCTTCTTCCCCACGTACTCATGAGAGCGACTTTAATATGCGACAGACAGCTGACCTCGCCCTTTTCCACGGTTCCTGGGTTACTTGTTTCATACTATTATCCTAGCACGTATGTGTATATAGGCAGCGCGCGGTTGCTCCGAGGGAATTTATAATAAGTGCACTGTAGAAGGCTCAAGCACAGAACGCCGTACGACACCGTAAAGGTAGTAGCTCGCCGTCCGTACACTGTGCTATAATACATACACGCAGTTCTCTTGCCGGCAGTACAGTTTCGTAGAAACGCAGTCGGCTCTAGGTCGGTTTACGGCCGTGAAATAATAACTTAAATTATTTAATAACAAGCAACGATACTTATACGCCTATATTAAGAATCGTAACAGAAGTCCCTTATATCATTAGGTATGTTAAACAGTTAAATTGTTAATGACGAACCGTAGGATTGCAAGAGCCGTAAAACCGGCTGCTGGCTGGCAGATAAACGGCAGGAGGGAAGTCGGATACGAGAGAAAATTGCTTAAAGAGATGACACCGAGAGGGCAAGGCAGTGGCGGCCGAGGTTCCTACTAATGACTCTGATGACTGCTGAGATGACGAGGAATTGTATTGGCGGTCTCGAGGGAGCCCGTTGCGAATTGCTGGGGATGCGACGTTCCTCCAGCTAGTCTCGGCTCCACTCAGCGATCTTGATGGATTTTATATCTCTTGCGGTTCGGACGTTCAACCGACGCTCCCTAGGAAGCATGTGTCGTGTCGCTCGAGGAACGGTGGCAGCCCTGCTGCACTTTCTGCCATAAACCAGCGGCTCTCTCCTCCGGGTGCAATGCTGCGCGCGCCTCTTCTTCAGCTTCCTCGAGTCGAACTGTAACTTCAGCGGCGTCGTTGCCCTCCGGATTCCCAGGAAGCTCTGCTACCTGGCCAATTGGACGTAGTTACGCATCGAATGATCGCCGGACTCTTGCACAAGCCAAACCGAGAAAACTGGATTCAGTCTGTCTCCTTCCCAGAATGCATTGTCTGCAAAATGCACATGCTGCACTGCACCACCTACCGGTAATCCGAAGCGCACTAACTTTAGCACCTATTTCCTTGGCTCATGATTATATATGTGACTGGTGCAGCAGGGAATTCCTCCTCGGAGGAAAGAATCCTGGTGGCGTATTCAGGTACTGAGCCAGTAGGTGCACTTTTGCTGAGTCGACCGTAGGTTCTTATCGTTTTTGCGAATCCTCGTGGGAAAGTCCTTTTCGATAGGCTTTATGGGATTTTGCTTGATTTCGCTATGACGCTCTGTTTGGGGATACGAAGACATTGCGAACTGCTGGGCCGAGGCTTCGATTAGATTCCGTTGCATTTTTTTAAAGCTGTTTGGCAACGATGTTATTACTGGCAAATGACTTACAGGTTAAGCGTTCGGAGATTCGATGGGAAAGTCGACTGTTCAATTTCCGTGGGATTATATCGGGATTCTTGTTCCCTCGGCTTCTTGATCTCGTGAAGTTTCCTTTTGCGAGACTCTCAGGACGCATTAGGTCGTAATCGGGCATTACATATTCTAGTGGTTAATTATTAATTTTACGGTTATTGAGGTTATGGTCGCTACAGGAGTGTACTATTCTGTCTCATAAAGTATTTCCTTATCGATCCGGTTAATTCAGTCGAGTGCATCCATTTTTTTAGCAGCATTGATAACCCTGATACTTACCTATACATGTATATGTATATATGCATACGTGTTCAATGAGATGAATTCGAGGCGTTCGATCGAGTGTTAACGTCTTTCGATATTACAAAATTTGATGAAAGAAAAAATCGGAGCGTTCGTTCCCATTTGCCATTTAGTTTCTCACTGTACGAGAAGACAAAAAAGTAGGAAAACCTTTTCACTGAATTCAAAGTAATTTTTCCACGTAATTCATATCTACCTCTCTCTTTCTCTCTAGCGAGTAGGGGCAGGGGTAAACCGATAAAAATAAAATTCCAACTTTACCCTTTATTACGACAGCTGGATATTTCCCTGTGAAGTTTCGAGTTAGAAGTTCCTTTGAAATATCGCGTTGCTTTATCGGCGAGAAGTGCCTTAAGAATTTTCGCAACTCCCGCAAGGACCTCATTCCGTTATATTACTATAGAGTTATTATAATTTTGTTCGTCCTGGATCCTTAATCTCTTGATATTAAACTCATTCCCATGCTAACGGTTAATCTAATGAAGAGTAACGTTTCTGTCTGACAGGTTCTTGAAAATCCGGCTTCAGGGACTCCAGCAGTATCCCACGATTTCATCTTATCGGTAAGTGTGCATACGCCTGTAAAGACCTAATCAGCCAGTGATTTAGTATTATAGATGTATGTTTTACGCTCCCCTTTTATTTTTTTTTTGGCAAAAATACTCCTTGACCATAGATAAGAACCGACACCCTTAGCGCTATAGATATATATATTTGCATCTCACAGTTATCTTACGTTTCACGATGCGGGCAATCGATTGGCTCAGGTTTCACAGATCGATATCTCGTGTCACGATATATCTTCGGAGCAGAATGTCAACGCATCTTGCCACCTGTCACTTAAAGATTTTGCGAAACATAACGAAACTCGATATATCAGTAAAAAAAAAAATAAAAAATTCAAAAAGTCACAGATATACAGCAAGTGCGTAATCGAATTTGTGAATTATAAAAAAATGACGAAAAATCGCAATTAGAGCAAATCGGAACGGGTCCAAAAGGAATAAAGATCGAAACGTCTGATCCGAGTGTTTGACTTATCAAGGCTGATGGGTATCCAACGTAACAAAGTTACACGCTAAGATTAATCTGAAAATATAACTAAAGTCTTGTCACCTTGCTAAAGTTACGACTCACCGTGAAATATGTAGGTACTACGCTCAAAGGGACAATCAAATAAAGAGTCAATTAATTAAAATGATTCTACTGACAACAGATAGCAAACTGTCGTTCGGGTTGACCAAGCGTATAGTTTACGTCTTTCACGATGAACAGTTAACCGGATCTGAGATGTTCGGAAGTTTACAGCTCCCGAACCGGTCCATCATTTCGATCGGACACGCAACGCCAGTCACAATTTATTTGCTGCATGAGTAATAATCATAAAAATTTCGATCCAACCAGAAACCCATGTTCAACTAGCCAATAATCAGCCAGCATCCATTATCCCTAAAATTGAACACACAGTTTCCCTCCCAAACCGTGGACAATTAATTTTTTCCAAATTCCTCTGTGAATGAAATCAAAGCCAATAAAAATTATACGATAATCGAAAATGATTAAATTTCCATTTCCGTGCAGTGTAAATTACCTTGAGGAAATACGTATGACCCCATACTCATAATATACAGGTATAGAATCCTATGGACCCATGCGAGTATGTAGAATGGTTTACGGTAGCAAATGACCGTGCAGACTTACCGCTTATAATACGATAAGTACCACTATACGGTAAGGTACACGACTGTATTCGTTACTCCGCAAAGATCGGCACGAGGGTACGGGAATTTGATCTTATATTTGCGACTTGGCCAGTGGTAGATATCTCGAGTGGCAGTGTAACGCGGTAGGATGGTACGTAATTAACGCCTCATGTAGATCCTATCGGTATGAAGGTACGCGGAGGGAATCCGTGACGACCAGTGATGTACGGCCTTGCTGCCGTAATGGAATATTATTATCGGTCAGCATCAACTTGTTGGGGTTGAATTAGTAGTGGAAGGTACATAGTGCAACGGTGCAACGGTGCAACGGTGCAACGGCGCAACGGTGCAACGGCGGGGCAACGGCGCAACGGCACGGCTGCACTAGCCAGTACAGACAGACAATGCAACACGAGAAACAAGTAACCGGTACGCGCGCGGGATCCCTCTGACCGCATCTCATACTTTTTCAAGAATTAATCAGCGACGTCCATTGTCCGTTCGTTTCGATACATTTTTTTACCCGAACGATGAATTTATGCCGCGTGGCTCTCTGCTCCGTACCGTAAGCTCGATATCATACGCGTACAAGTTATCCAGTTACCTGCCTTGGGGTTACATAAGGTAATTCATCTTGTTATCTGAAAATTATTTTGTGATTACACACTTTATGGTTCGTTACGTGTTTACCTATAAGGTACCTCCCTGCTACTTGTAGACTCGACGAAATATTATAATACGCTCGGATGAGCTTGTTGACGATAAATTAATGATAGTCTGGGACGTCCAGCTGAGCGCAAGACAATATAACGGCCCCTTGTTGAGGTGGTGCTTAGAAGACGAGCTTGCTGATGGGGCAAAAGCAGAGGATGAAGTAGAAAGCTACGGCACGTTTCTCATTAGAAGTTTCACGCGACTTTTAAAATGGCTCGTAAGAGGAAAAGGAGGGATGCTCGAGAGCGGACCACGTTGGGATTCTTTTTTTGAAAAATTATTTTTTAATTTTTACCAGGCGCAATTTAAACGCATTTCCAACCCACCTACCTAGGTAAAGACTGTATATCGGGGAAACGGTCGACGCGTTGACCATTAGAGTATTTACCATAAAGTGAAGAGTCTCGTTTTGAAGCATGTATTAAATTTTTCCCTCTCTATATACATATATATATATATATACAGCCCATCTCGGAAACTCCAGTGGGGCTGCATAAGTCGGGTAATGCCAAGGGGATGGCTCTCAGCTCCCTACGAAAGTCTAGCAGGAGTAGGTATACATATATAACTTACGCGTGGGAACTAGACTTTCCCCTAGTTCTCTTAGAAACTCGAAATCGAGTCATGATCGCCTAGTTTATGCGACGACGCTTTTCGAAAAATATTGCCGCTTTCATGAGCTGCCGCAATAATAAAATCAACATATTCCACGAGGAGAGCTTGTTTACCGAGTAGTATAGAATTGTTTATCCTCGAAAAGACGTGGCTGGGATTTCCTTTTCATTGAGAGCCCATCGAAACCCCATGATGGTCTGGAATTGACATTATATACGTATATGTATACGTATATGGACTGTAGACTGGCGCTCGAGTCTCGTGATATTGTCTTCTTTTTCTTCCTGAATGCCAACCACCGTTCTTACTTATTATCCTATTCTATTCATACGCGATCTCGAGAGTAGGAGCCATCAGTGTATACAGTTTTAGAGTCTAAGACGCGGCGGTATATACGGTAGGCAGTGCCGTTCCATTTAAAGTACTCCCTCGCGTACCTCCTGCTAATTATATTCTCAACAATTCCAATGTAATCAGCTTTTATATTAGCTAAGCTGGAAAAACTCGTGGTTTTACTTGAAACAGGTACACGCATATCCGCCGGAAGTAGCGTTTCTTTGGCTATGTTTATATACCCATCCGAGGCAGACTTAACTTCAGGATATATCTGTTACGTTTATATCCCAGCTATTACTCATTCTCGCCATTTCTCTTCTCCTTCTATCTCATTCGTAACAGAGTAGCTTATGGCCGAGTATGCAATAAACCTGCACTTTCTATATTACATCCGTCTAGCTATAAGCTCACCTTCTCGTCTCGTGCTGAGATGCATATACATATGTATATGTAATTCTGTGGGCGTTGTAGCGTATTGAAACGGCATACAGGTAGTTACGTGTGTATCTACAGCATACATATACATTAGTGAATTACTAAGCGAACCGTCAAATTGTTGGTCTAATAGTCTCGCGAAGGCCTGGAAATTATTGTATCATTTCATTTTCAATCTAGAACAGATTGACACCTGTTCGCGCGATTCTGCAAAACTTCCATGTCTGCTTATTGTTAGTACCACAACGATACGTAATGATCCGTGGCAACGGTGCTTACGGTGACAAGAATCATTTAACTGACCCGGCAGCCAATTAAAGTTCGTCCCTAGGTAATTCAGGGAAGTTATCTCGATTTACAGGAGAGTCTTTAACAGCGGGTTCGATCAGAATTACAAGTAAACGAGAGACTTCATCCTTCGTTGCTCGGAGGACAATGCTGGGTCTGGTGGTCTTTTTCTTTTTTTTTTCTTTTTTTTTCAACGACTTGTGATCACCGTCAAAGCGAGAACGAATCGAGCCACTGTGAGTCTATTAATTAGCTTTTGATAGCAGTTAGTTAGAGTTCGCGGAAGGGGCGTGTGTGTCATTAAAGTGGAGGAGCTCACGTCGTTGCGTAAGAAATTGACTTTTCTCTGACGCGTGGAGTTATTTTCACGAATTTACGTAATTTAAGCGAAAATAATTGAGAGAAATTCGTGAGTCCTTGAAATCGCAAAATTAAGTAGTTTCCTACATGTTGGATCTTTACAGAGAGATATTCGTCCGGGAAAAGGAGAATATTAGCGACATCAATGACTCCCATAAATGTTAACATGATACAGATTAACTAATGATCATCAATCTTCTTTCTTTCGGTTCATTACTTTATAAATGACGTCCTGCACGCTCAGGAAAGATCAGCCGATAAGTAAAAAGGGTCCAGGACGCAGACTCAAAATGACGTACGGAGATACAATGGCGCACCGTCAGTATTGTTTATTGTAGACTTGGCTATGAGCTGCGAGATGGAAAGGGGCGGGAGGAGCGGGGAGGAGGGAGGGAGCAAGAGCAAGGACGCACAGGAATGCCGTTGCGGTTGGTACCGAGTGTCGTACCAAGATGAAACGAAGCTAAGAGTAAAGAGGGAAGGAGGGAATGAGGGAATGAGCGAGCGAGTGACCAGGTCCAGTTCAGTCAATGCGACGCAAACTTTCTTCACGTAAGACCCTCTACAAAGGGACAGGCGATTAATCCAAGGACTGGAAAGCCAGAAAGAAAGGTGAGCCATGGATAAACGAGTGGTCCCAGCTACTGATGGTGACGTAGCATAAAGAAGAAGCAGGAAGGAAGAGTAGAGAAGAAGAGAGGAGGGTACGTATCCTTACTGTCGACTTCTGCTCCAGTCAAACAGAGAGAGAGACAGAGAGAGAGAGAGAGAGAGAGAGAGAGAGAGAGAGAGGTGAATGGATGAGAAAATAAAAGAAGAGACCCAAAGTCCGTCCATCGGGATAGGGTACGTGTGCCAGGTCTACCAGGATCCCAGATCGTTGGCTCTATTCATTTCAAATCCAGGAAGAAGCTTTTTATCTGATGCTTCAGAAGCAAAGAATTCTCAGTGACACCGACCACGTGCTTGGCGTCCTTGATCAGGTCAGGATCAGGCCAATTCGGTTGCCGGTAGCTCGGATCCTCGCAAGCGACTCGGTGTCTTTGCTCACTATTGGCGAGATTCATCTAGATCAGATGTATGAGATAGGAGACGAGGGAGGAAGAGGATCACCTCGGGTAAGGAGGATGACTCGAGGAGGAACTGGTCGGAACCGTATACACGATGCTGGGCTCTCAGGTGGAATAGGCAGGAAGGCAGCCAGTCAGGCCAGCAGGCAGGCCCTCGCATTCCTTCACGCTTATTGGTTTCATCAGATTGCTTTGCTTCTATTAGGTGTCTATACAGATACCACGTTCCTTCGGCACGTTCTCTAATACCCCCAAGGAACACCAAACAAATGAAATAGCGAGCTGCGCCACAGCGCCGCTCAATAGCCGCACAATATGGCGAGGAGTCACACCCACCCACACACACACACACACACACTCGCCGGAATCCTGCGGAATCTCCCGTGTCCCGTCGCTGTCCCATTGCCACGAAGCGACCTCTTTGCGAATCTGCCAAAAAAAAAAAAAAAAAAAAGAACCCACTGACCCGTAATATCATGCCAATATATACTCGGCTCGTGAAAGAAAAGAAGCGCGAAATGAGAAAATACAAGAGGATCTCCAAAGATATTATGGCCAAGGGAAATAACACTGTCGGACGGGTCGATCTTTAGATTCCCGATATCCGATAATTCTTCGTCTGTTAAATTGACACGGAATGAAACTGTATTTCGAGCGTGTCGAAGGGTCACGGGAAAATTCAAAGACACCAAGCAAGTATGCAGCTCCTACATGTGATAGCCAAGAAGCAAGGGCTCTACAATGGAAGTATGTACGGCACACACTATACGGCATCGTACACTATACTGGACGGCCGAGACGTTTCCTCCTGTTATTGATCACCGTTCATCCCACTGCCTGGAGTAAAATGTCCATTGTATCCTGGTCAAGCTGCCGGAATATTACCGAACGACTACGCGCTTACCTCGTGCCACGTCGTCCAGATCATTGTCGTACAGGGATAATAATTGCGAGCAACTAACCATGAACGTTGAGTGGAAAACCACGTGTGGAACTACCGTCCAGTCCATTTCGACCTGTAATGCTCGCAATAACGCCGACTCCATATTGTTCATCGACTATAGGTACCCACCTACCTATATACCCATATAAATACAATGGCAAGTAGTAATACATAGGGTCCATGTACTCCGTACTGTGTATTATATCTTTCCATCCTCCTCTCTTACACGTAACATCAGCAATTTCTAACGCTCGCTCGAGAGTCCTTTATACGTCGCTACGAAGAAAGGAAACGTAAGAGGAAGAAGTACGGAGCGTGGAGGAACTGGCGAAAAATGGCGTATAACGAAAGGATCGAGCTTATCCGCGAATGCATTGCCGGGCGCTTCGACGTGAGCCGCATAACGAGTCCTCATTCGACTCGTCAAGCGCGCCGCCCTGCACAATGGCTGCGGAAGTACAGTAGCGAAAATAGTCTCCCTCGACCAACACGAGACGTCCTGCCTGAATTCGTGAGTTACGGTAAAATCGGTCCCCGAGTAGGCCGGATGCCACGTGACCGAGTGCCGACTATAGGAGTCCTCGATGCTAAGCGAACTAACGGGAACCTCCTGCAAATCCACCGGAGACGAACTCATTCGATGACCCCGTGCTCTGTCTTCTTAACTTCGCATTGCCCAGAGATACGACAGGCCGCTTTAAACGGACCAGAAGTATAATCTTACTTTTGCTGGCATTGGCCAAAGCTTAGAGCGCAACTTGCTTAGATTCAACTTGTGGCAAAGTATCGGGTTCGATTATCCAAGCTGGACTTTTAGTCCTAAAGCAGAAGTTTGTCCTTGTCCGTTACAAGGAAATAGCCGGATCACGTATATCCAATACGGAATTCGGAGATGGATAAGCGTTAGGGGTTTTATGAGAAAATAAAAAAGGGGAATCGAATGGATATTCTGGCGGTGATCGTTAGAGAAGATTTTTTCCTATTTCCACTAACCCGAAGAAAATATTGAAACCTATATCGTTAATCAGGCAAAAATTGTCTGTGGTTGCACCGGCAGAGTTTTGGGCAAGCGCCAATCTTTCTTGGATTCTCTGTACTCCTGGCCAAGAGATTTTACCATGTGTGCATGTGGACGACGTATGGGGCTTGCATGTGAATCTACGTATTGGTAAGGTCTGTCGATTCTGCACTTTATTTATTTCCTTTGGAAGCGCCGCAGAAATATCCTTTTGGTAGACGCGGCTCATGCCGCCTCGCTGGAAACTGGAATCTGCCGTGGTTGCTGCTCAAAGTAACACGATCGCGATTTTCTTCTTTCGATTAGCGAATGGCGCGAGTCAGTGTATCGCTGTTGGTGTATCGCAAACATTGCCTAAGGGAGAAAAGTGAACCACGTTACGATCAGCCCTGAATCTCACAGCGCCTCTATTCCTTGTCTTTTTTTTTTCTTAAGTTTTTTCTCTGTTATTTATCTCTCTCTTTATATATATAGCTTCTGGCCTCCACAATTCCTCATACTAATAGTGTATTCTACAAACGATACGTCACGTCTGTTCCCGACGATGAGAATTCCTGAGACGACTGAAATACAATAGTCCTTTCTTATGCCGGCCCGTGTTATTTCATTCGATTCTTATTTACTTTTGGTCCCTTCGGTGCGTCTCATTTTTCCGCAATCTACTCGAGCCCAAGCGTTTTTCAAGAGGTCCGTCACTTGACTATCTAACCTCGTTCAGAAACTCCTTCGCGCACTTTTATACTTCAGGAACCCATTTACGGGCGTCTCGTCTCGTCTTGGTTGATAATAAAAGAAACCAGGTCGAAATCGAGTTTCACATTTTTTCGAAGTTAACCGATGGAACTTTGCAAATATTTATTTGCACTTGGAAATTTCTATATAACTAGTGCCGATAGGATAGACGTGGTCGAGACGTTTTTTATATGAAAAAAAAGTGCATCAATTATTTTGTAAACGAATATAGGATCCTAGAGCTGGTTATGATCGATCTTGTATGGCGAGAAAATTGAAGCTCGGAATTTTCCATAAAAGAGGAAAGCTTCTCTTGCAGTAAATTAATTATTAAAAGCTAGCAGTCTCGATGTGTGCGTATATATATGTATAGCGTTAGAACGCTTGGGATGTGCTTGGCGCGCGTCAAGATTAATAACAGTAATGATTAAGTTTGAGTAAGCATAAAGGAAAACAAATACGTGGACCTACGCACCCGTGCATTTGAAAGTCTTTAGCACATGGTTGAAATATTTTAATTGACGGTAGCAAAGTAGGCTTCACATGTGTTATTCCTATACTCGCGTAAACCAACTCAGCGAAGTTAGTATCCGTCAAATGGAGTCGCGCATGTTAAAATATATTCAGCATTCAGCTCAGAACTAGCTGCTGTCAAAAGTTAGGGAATAGCGAGTAATATAATTTACTCCTTAGAAACGGCATTCGAGAGGTCCAGTAGGTATTCCATGCTCGACTTCTATATATGTATACGTATTTATTTAGTATACATATTTACATGCGTACACCCATCGTGCCAATGTAAAGTAACTCTCTCGCCAAAAGCCAAATAGTATAAACTTCTGACATGAGTAGCAAATGATATACATATGTATATCAATTCGAATAAGGCAAAGCTGCCGCGTGTGAAAATTTCACAATAACAATAATCCTGGCATTGGTCCATACAGCATCCGTCCGTACAGCTTTTATTGCTCATTACGTATCTTGCAGACACATCCACAAGCCGTGAAACATCGACGGCCGTAATAAATGTTTATCCTCTTTATCCTCTTTATCCTCCAGCATAAATTTTAGTTTATGTCGCGAGATTTGATTTCGCCAAGTTTCTCGGAGCAATTGAAACTTCCCCAGTTTTGTAATATAGTAATGCGCGAACTACCCCTTTTCGCACACTGGTCGCCCCGAACTAAATATTTGCCAAAGAGGCGTGGGACCAATTAGCAATACGTTTCTCGTTAAAATTAATACTGGTCCAGCGGGAGAAAATAGCTCGGCGATATTTGGAAAACGAGAGTCGTCGCGCCTCTTGGCAATATGTAAAATAAAGGGATAATCGTAATAATAATAACGATAACAACAAAAGAATCCGTTACAACACACAAATGGATTATGTCAACGTAGGATTAACTTATGCGATACAAAGTGGGATCGAGAAGGATTTGCTATTTCGGAAATAATATAGACCACTCGCCCACGTGGGCTTCCCGTTAAACATAATCCATTTTCAGTCTGAAATATAACACATAAATTCTAGCCTATATCGGACCGCTCAAAATTTAATGCATCGATAAATTAGCATGCTAACGAGGGGGAGTACCGGTGTCCGCTTTTCCCGCGATTCTAATCAAGCAAAATATTGTGGCAGGAGCCGCAGGCTCCCTCAACAGGCGTGAGGCCCTTGACCCTGTATTCTCTACTTCTATAATAGTATACGTATTTATATATATATATATATATATATTCATACATACATAGTAACAATGTACCTGAAAATACTACAGCTTTCTAGCCACTAGGGATACTCTCGAGATACTTGAGGAAGACTATTAAAGTCTCTAGGGATCTTCTATGCACATGATGTATCTCTTTTTGCGTAACTAAACAAGGAGAGAATAGAAGAAGTAACGAACAAGAAAGGGAGTGAGGGCTCTATATATCTGTATATATAGATTGGATCGCATATTAAAATTCTTATGGTTAAAAGTTCGGGAGAAACTTTCTAATATACGAGACAGAAAGCATCGCCGGTTTGCATCGATCGTATCAACGGGGCGGTTCATAGGTTCGTGAGCTGTTGCCCCTACTGAGAATCTACTTGAACGTCTAGCTTCATACCCGCCACTCGGACATGGAGTCCACCGTTCCTGAATCCTGATCAGCAACGATCCCACTAGTTAGATATCCTGCGTGTGCAGCCAATTCAATTCCGGCTCTGAGAACCGCACGTTCCCCATAGTCTAGTGCCACACCACACACTTCCATGAACTTGTCCCTCCCCAGCCTCTCCCTATCAATGATGTCGGACGAACACGGGGATCGCTCTACTTGACTGACTCTCGTCTATGGGCTATCTATGAATAGAGAGAGAGAGAGAGAGAGAGAGAGAGAGAGACGAGAGAACTTGATGCCTGGGAAATTTCCAAACTTGGACGATTTCGAGGACTTTACAGGGCATACGGTCCAGCGAATGTCTATCCTACTGGTTCTTCGTTAACAGCCTCCCTTCTCTCGGTCCACTTGTCAACCTTCAACCTTCAACCCTTTAGCTATAGATCCAAGACTTCCCTGGAAACTTTGACTTTTGTCTGGTACTACCTTTTCCACTAATTGTATACCTATGTAGTTACTAGATTACTATATATAGGTTTGCGAAAATTGATGATTATTATTATTATGTTTTTTGCACGATTCGCGTGATCAGTATCTGTCGTACTCGGTGGTGGAAAATCAATATTTTACTCGATTCTGAAAATGTTAGCTTTGATCCTTGCTAGGCTTCCGGTGGGTAGCAACGTTGTAAATTTATCTTATGTCAGGATGCGTTGCCATTTGATATATAGCACATAAACCTCACGACTAATGTAACGTATGCTTTGTAACGTGATTTCAATGCTGCGAAAATATTCGTATGTGTGTACCATATACCGTTAGAAGGTTTCTCGCGAAATTTCTGTATACGACTTATATATTTTTTATCTGGTATAGTTACTTCTTTGGTCTATTCCTGACACTTGTCACGGAAGGGATTCTGTCTCAGAGGATATATTGAGACAGAACTGGAATCTCATAGTCACTCGTTATCTTTTTTCTTACGTTACATGCCGAATTACGAGAATCGTTCTTATGTACTATAGTAACGTTGATTTTCGCTTAATGAAATCTTACGTAATGTCAGTGCATACTTATCTGACTTGACGCGAAAGAATAAAAAGAAGCAGCAGCCAGTCGCCGGATGAAAACTTACCTGTAACAAAAATAATGCAACATTTTATTTGACGAACGAATCGGATGGGAAAAGTGGGAAAGTGACAATAGGTGATGTGGCAAAAAGATTAGTCGTAGAAATTCAATCTTCGAGAAGTCGTATTCGAAAGAAGTTTTAGCTTATATTTCGAAATTTTTATGTAAAGTCCTGAAGTTAGTAAGGGATGAGAAATGATTCTGGTAAAAATTAATACTGAACTCGCTGTTTCAGTAAATGCATGTAAACGTTGGTGTATATGACGAATGAGATTTTTAATTTTGGATTTTTTAAACTCGTGGGTGAAATACTGCGTGGAGCTTTTGGGCACTTGGAAAATTATACTGCCTCAAGGCGCTTGTGAAATAATAAATGAGTAAGGTTTACTTTTTTTGTTGTTGAAATTATTAACAGTATTTCGAGGATCAACATGGCGGCAGGAAAATGTGCTTTATAGTCGATGTATTTGATCTAGTCGGTCGGCAGTAAAATCTTTTTAAAATTTTCTGAAAACGTAAACGAAATATTTTGCGAGTAATACTGCAAATAGTGACCTGGCCGGGTTAAATGAAGCGGCGATGGGATGGGAGGAGAGTAGGGCAAATAAAAAGCGCCGGATGCGAGAAGACTGAACCTCGTGTTTGTCGATGTCAAATCAACACAAATTGAAATCAGCGTCGAATTGCGAAAAATCGACTTATTCATACGGCGCCCGAACAGTTGCGTACACATTCGCGATTAGGTTGTTTATTGATAAGAGGGTTGTGTAAATAGGAATAAATATCTCTGATGAAAATTTGGGCTATAACTGAATATCATAGAATCTGTGTGACGAAATGTTGTATGCATAATGCATACATATAGATATGGTATAAAATACAATACAAAAAATAAATATATAATAAAATATATAGATATAGAGTGTCGGGAGGAATTATCGACCTTCGTGGGCGGGGAAGCTTGCGCCAAATTCTAACTAGACTTTTGCATGGTCATGCTGTGCCAATTCCTGAAATTCACTAGATCGGATCAGATCGACCTTTCAGGATCCCCTACGTCCTCCTAGGACTTTCCTCGAGAAGAGCCAAGTCAATTAACTACCGAAAACTAGTAAATTCCTTATCTCCTTTCCCATGATTTAACGCATGGCTGAATAACTTAACGAGCAAAAAACATCGTTGAGAATTTCCAAAATTAGCTTCAATTCAGCATAACGTCTGTTCGTATCAATATAACAATGATAAGCATACGCGCAGCCAGTACAAGCGTAACGAACATTTAATCAACAGGTATTGACCAATTATCGCAAGAGCTTAATGAGTTTTGAGGGTGTTAAATAAATAACCAAAAGCGATTTGCATACTGTAAATTGTTTGCACCGTAGTGATGAGGTAGATCAAGGAATTCGGAATGATGTGGGTCCCCTACCCAGCATCCAACATCATGCTGCATCCCAAGCGTCGATTATAAGAGCAAGCAGTACGTAGTATGGTACTATATGTGTCGTGCACTCCAGCTCCTGGGATCACGACGTGATCTGTTACTCCCGACTCTCTCACAGTCCAGGTTCTTTTTTCGATTTCTAATCTGGCTGGCATAATGTCCCCAGTAATTAATACAAGTTGCAATCCCGTCGTATTCCGGTTTTGCAGAGGACAAGATATTAGTTGCAGTAGTTGCGCCCGGTCGTGGCACCGAGATAGGATCACCATTCGGCTAGAGCAGCAGCTCTCCGTTTCCTCTTCCAGTTAATGGAAATTCAGAATTTACAATTCCCTAATCTGAGTAATTTTCGCGTTCAAATAGGCTGACACGGTTGACGTAATTCCGCAAGCGGTTACGTAGCAGCAAGACGTGCGCGATTGGTCGACCGCGTAAAATAAAGCCCGTTGCATCACTGCTGACGCGTAATATTCGCACTGGATATGCCGGAGGCTTTTATGCGCTTTTTCATGGGAAAATATTTCCCTGGAGGAAAGGTATTACAGGGTTAAGATGAAACGCCGACGGCTGCTAACCGACGTCGACGTCTCGACGTCGTCGAGGCACGCGAGACTCGCGTCAGGTCTTACGGCGGTTTATAAAATAAATTTTCATACCCGGTTCGCTTATCAAATTCGATATGTTATCTTGAACCTTTGGTCCAGATGGATGCTGTGCAAAAACAATCTATCTCCAACTGAGATCTTGTAACGTTTGTTTTTGCTGAAACCCTTCTAGGCCATATGTACCTCTCTTGAGCAGACGCACATTTATCAAGAGGAACTGAGAATGACTCGTTGCGATTAGACAATAGAAGTCATTACGCGACAAAGGGACATATCTCTGATGATCAAGTCATCATTTTCCATGCATTGACTTTAACCATGATCATTAGTCTCTTAAAGCCACCACCCAAACCCTAATCAAAATAAATACTGATCTGTATTCTAAATTTTAATAAAATTTCCAAAATTTTTACCCAAAAATCAGGAAACATACTATTTTTCTTGGCAAAGTGCAAAAGCATCTCCAGCCACTTTCTCTGCTACCCTCAAGATGGGAAGGAATATTCTCTCCGAGAATTTCTTGACATTTTATTTCATATCAACCCCCTGATAAAACCGACATCCGGGGGAAGTTAAGAATCTATACAGTAACAAAAACCTTGGCTTTTACACAATAAAGTTTCACCTGTCGTACGCGTCGCCCTACAGAACATAGTTACGATGCAACCTGATTATCATCCACTATCTAATCCAACCTGGCTAGGCAAATCCACGTTATACATCAGGGCGGCACCTCGCGCCTACACTCTTTCGCATCTAGTATCTCGTTCGTGGTTTCTACAAAGGACTTGGGAGTCTTCCCGGTGTATCTGCAGCAATGATCAGTAACGTATAGAGTTCTGGGTTAGCGGTACGAGGTACGAATAGAGCGGTAAGAAGGTAAGTTGGCAAGGCGTAGTGGGGATAAGTATGAAAAAAAAAAACCGAATGGCAAAATAGCATCGCTGTTATGGCCGCAGCACGAACTGTCACCGTTTCCGCGTGTTTCATACTCCCCGCGTTCCACAACTCCTTTATCTTTACTGGCGATGCCACAACAATCCTCTGCCTACTAACTTCTTCTCTCTCTCTCTCTGGCTCTCTGTATTTCTATGACGAACAATTCAGCATACTTGCACGAATACGCTGGAAGCGTGTCCCATTGATCTTCGGCTACCGGTGCCTGGCGATGGCTTTATGACGGGAAGCGTCAGCGTCGCGTCGAGAATTGAGAATAATGCGTGAGCGAATAAGAGACACAGATGGATGAGAAGAGTCGGGTATGAAACATGCCTATAGATACTGTACTTAATCTCCAAGAGAAATGCCCTCCGTGCGTAACGGAATTCCCTTGACTCGATTTTCTTTTACCTCCTTTTACAAATTTATCCTAGACTGACTGTACAGATATAGGTTCCGTGCTAAGTTCTGGGGGCCAAGTCTGGGCTATCTTCTCCCTATGTCACTTGGACCTATAAGGGATGATGCTACTCCGCCTCTGGTCCATGTCTTTCTGGAAATGATTCTCTCAAGTGCAATTGTCACCCTAGGAAATAAGGTAGGGTGTCCCTATATGGACTCATCTGCCAGGCACTCTTATAATATACCTACCTCCGCTCCCACTGGGACTCGAAGAGATTTTATTTCGCCCTTTGCACCCTCGCCGATATCTTATCAAACGCCTTGGACGACGCCTGGACCGATCGTCAGTTTAGTTTATTTGTAGCTGGCTGTCGCAGAGTTTCGCACTAAAGTGCAAGTCGCCACGTAATATTGGATGGACCTCGAAGAATAGATATAGCGGTATTCTGTATATACTTTGTAGAAAGAAAAGACGAGTAAGAAAGGATGGTAAAGAAGGTATCTGATATAAGGTAATATACTATAATACATACATATATATTAGAACGTGCCGTTTCAGAGCTGGAGGGGATTACCACCTAGGAATTACCGAAAAATAAATAAATAGGAGTTAGCAGACTGGACAGTGGGTTCGATGGCACAGTGGTAAGTGTCCGACTTGGCAGTCCGAAGGTATCGGGTTCGATTCCCGATCAGAACTCCTCATTTTTCGGAAATTCCAAGCTCTTTGGCGCTTTCTAACGCTTCCTAGCGCTTCCTGGCGACCCTGTGGATAAATTAATTACAGCGGCGCACCCCATCGTTATAATGTTGTCTATATATCCTTGTTCCAATATCGAGAGACGAAATAATGCTCGGCTACAAGACAACCGCATTACCTTGTCCTGTTGGTTAGCCACGACATGGATGTACAATGAATGCTAATATAAAAAGTGAACGCCAAGAAAGAGAAGAGACTCTTCCTCCGGAGCTGAGTGAAATTAATAAATAAAATATGAGGAGGATTGTGTGGAGCACTTCGTTCGCAATCCAAGTGCTCCCGTTACGCCCGGACTATCTCAACGGAGTAACAGGAATCGGTCCCGCAGCGAGATCTTCATCGGGAATAATTGAGAGAGATACTATCCTTGTGTGCACTCGTCATCATTCAATACAGTTTTCTATCGTTCAATTATTATATCTGTCTCTCGGAAAAGAAATGTCTTTGTAATCGGATTCAGAAAATGAGTGGCATACGAATGAACGTGGCTTTAATATCATAGCGGTAGTAGTCACTTAGTTTCATCCCTTGCCGATAAGACACTTCTTTATCCTGGTACATGCTATTCTCTATGTTATCACAAAGTGTGTACAGGCATTACGTCAAATAATAAGATTGACCGTATCGTATTATATTTCGAGGTATAAAAAAAGTCCTTCGCAAATATAATTGTCAAGGGAAATTCGCAAACGGATATATAAAGCCGGGTGATGCAGCCAGACGCCGTCAGGCGCTCAGGGGATTCCGTGTGAAGACCAGCCGGTTCGCAGGAGACGATGAAACAATAAATCCTACAACGGTATCTAAAGGGGGTGGAATTAAATCGTTGTCTCTAGAGGATTAACGCGTTTCTCGACGTTAAACGTCTTGGCTAAGACGGCATCTATATATTCATTTCACCTGCATCTCTCTTAGTGTCGCCGTCCTTCCTCCTGCCTGCTCCTCCTCCTCCTCCTCCTCCTCCTCCTATCCACTTTATTCACTTCGTTCGTATTTCTCGAGCTTTCCACACCTTCGCATCATCCACGCGACGAATTATTGCCGCAATGTCGTTAAGTGATAAACACACGGGTATATTTAGTCGTTACGCCAAGCGCCGGATCGACTTCACAGACGAAGAGTCGCCGCAGTCGCCGCAGTCGCCGCAGTCGCCGAGCTCTCGGCTACCGCACAAGATGAATCATTGGAAATGCAACATGCGGTAAGATCTCAATGCACTTGTGGTAGATAACTCTAGCAGTGGCTTCACAGAGTTCAAGACACACGCATGCATTGGCTGAACGATGTGCGCCCAGGGCCGTACAGTTCCTAGGCTGCTTCCTAACGAGGGTGATCGGCCATCGAGAACGTTTCCTCACCGGAGATCCGAGGCAGGAGAGGAACGAGAGAGGAGAGGGAGGAGAAAGAAAAAGAGAAAAATACATACACATATATATATATATAAAGATATAGCCAAGAGAAACGGACCTATCGGATGCCTTCGGTACTGAAAGAAGGGAGCCTGACGATCTCCTGACCTTTCCTACCAAGAGCACATATACCGAGTCGATCGGTAAGCGCTCTTGGACGATCGATCCTTATTTATAAGAAAATAAAGAGTAGCTTTGCATTTGTATCGGGAAGAAGTATCGCGCCGTGGGCCATGGCTCTCTTGATTATCGTGGTACGACTGGCGAACGCATAGCTCTTTGAGAAGCGATGCTGATGCGCGCTCCTATGCATATAATAAACGTCTGCAACAACGCGAGGAGAGCCAAAGGGAGGAAATATTATGTCTTGGTAAAGATCGATAGAATTTATCTTTTTCTTTTTTTTTTAAAGGCAAATTATAACAACTGGAACGGTATACAAAATTATAAGTAAAAATAAAGTTTTCTTTTTTTTTTCATTTTATATCGAAAATCGATGACGAGTGGTCAGGCACGTGACCAATGGCTGCTGTCTACGACAATAACGACGCCGGGCGTCGCGCGAATTTTGTTCGAGATTGAGGATTTCCAAGAGAGGCTTAAAAGGGCAAAGGAGTGACGGGGTTAGACGGTAAGAGAAAAAAAAGGGGGTAAAAGTGTTCTCTTTATAATGGAGAGGAAAGATGCTGCTCGACAAGTGGAAAAGGAAAAGGCAACGTATAAACACACACACATATATATATATACGTATGTATGTATACACACACTCACACATATATACATATATAAATAAATAGGATTGAGAATAAACGGATGAGGGATGAGGTTAAAGTAAGAAGAGGATGGCGGAGACGCAAAGCAGGTTTATAGAAGGGATTTAGATGCGAATGGTTCGAGGCATTGTTCGATATAAGACACGACTTCATTAGGCATTCAAGTAATGTTCAAACATTGTACATTGAATTGTACTTGCCCCGTTGCGGCGGCGCAGTGCCGACTACGTTGCGGCATACAATGAGAGAATATCGTACTGGAACTCGTGATGCTGCAATATCGAATAATGTATAACTATATCAGGTATAGTTGGTGGAAGAGAAATAAGGGAGGGGGTATTTGGTGGTGTAGTAAGGCATAGTGTCGGATGAGATAACCCGATATATCTAGATGACTGCGCGCTCGGAATACATCACCATATAAGTAAAACCCTGGCCCTGAGATCAGAGCTGTCTTGATTCATGGGAGCCATGCTTGGCGTCGCTGCCCCTTGATATCCTACTATTTTATGTCTTTAGCGATATCAGCGCTGAATCATTCTGCAAATCATTATTCTTTTTCTCTATCATTGTTATATGTGTACAGGTAGAAACCCTGACTGTGCCTTTACAGTGTGTTCAGTTATGGGTATACATATGTACCATGTAGTTATTATCCACCCACCCTGTAGATAATGTCGTGAACTTCTTTCTTTTTTCCATCCCTCTTTCCTCTTCCTGCTCAAACTCACGCGAACTGTTCTAACGGTCAATCCCGTGATGTAGAGGTCACTGACGTAGCCATCTTTGTAAAGTCGCTTAGAGGCTGGAAAAAAGGTGACGATGTTCGTCATTGAATTTTCGAGACTTTGGAAAGAAGCCTTAATGCTGGCTCCACGTGCTTATGGGGTTCGAGTAAGGAATTAATATTTTTCCGCCTGCGTCCTTATACAATTTTTGCACCTAAATCTTTATTGGCGTTAAAATAAAAGTTCAATGTTAATCATCGTATCTCGATCCTCCTTGCTCTTATTTTTCTCTTAGAATTCTCTCGTCTTACGAGGCTTGTATAGTCGGCTTAGGTATGTGAAATTCGCGTAATCAGTCATAATGACGCTTGTTTTATGTACCAACAAAGTTTGACGAGTAATGACCGGCTTCGCACTGGCGCGTCATAAATTTTATAACTTCCCATCATCCGGGTAAATTTGTCTTTTATACCTACTCCTCGTAATTTCGGCTCTTTCCGCCTTCGATACCGCAGTACCCAACAGCAACGTCGACGACGACAATACGTCTCCGCGCGAGATTGGAGTATTGATTTTTCATTTTAGCTTGCATGCTCACCCGAGTGGCCCCACAATGGCTACAACCGACAACAACGATACCGACCACCTAGACCATCGCTACAGTTCATCCCAGTGCTATATCGCACTGCCTGTCCGACAGTAGGAGACTCAAGCGGCTCATCCTTTGCCGAATCGCATTTCGCAGCTATTCACTGTCGCCAATATTAGTCTGCGTGGCAGTGAGAAAAAAAACAATTTATAAGGACGTTTAACGTAACGCAAAAATCGGCAAATCGTTTCTGCCTGTTTTTTTTTTCTGTAATTTTCTCATTCCTATGTACTTCATAACGATCCGTGGCCTTATACATTTTTTTTTTTTTTCTTAGTTTGCCTCCTTTCAATCTCTTGTCAGGCATTTTGTTTGCGTTATGTTATCGGATACCAATATGTATAGATAGTCGACTATACCTATATTTACATGTGTATACTTCTTTATGTACAGCGCTTGTACGTATCTCGGTTGTTTACGTATCAGGCGTAAAAGCGATACGGCATAGTTTATTCTCAGCAAGGGGCGAGCGAGCTTTAACGCAGAGAATGACGTCACGTTTATTACGGCACACGGGAAATTTCCCGACGCGCAGATCATCCCCGTAACGCGCTCGGGAACGCGGCTGGCTTTTGCGTTTACTATGCGCGGGCAGGTGTATTGGGTTTAAATGCATTCTGTGTAATTGAAGGCGCAGTGCTGAGCATTTCACCGAGGCTGTAATATCTGTCTCATGAAGAATTGTGACTGTAATTTCGAGAACCAAGAGCTGCCGCTGCGTATATACATATATACATACACACACGTGCACATTCGCTAGGTATTCCGATGGGCTCGAGAGGGACGAAGAGAGAGAGAGAGAGAGAGAGAGAGAAAATACAAAAAATATTATACTTTTAGCAGCGTTATACAGAAACCTTAATGGGATTGTTAACATAATTTCTAGAAGGTGCATGTGCACTGTACTATTGGATTAATGCGCATTCCTACGCACTTAGCTGGAAATTATTCCTAGATAAGGAATCTAATCTCTGGTGCGATACCTCGCTATACTAAAACTGCCAGTCTCTTCGTAATTCGAAATTCTCTCACGAGAGTCCTCGTAGAGTCTCACCTGTCTTACTCGATGTCAAAGGTAATACGTGTGCGTTGTACAAAAGGTAATGGAGCAGAGCCAATTTCGTCTTCGCGTTCAAGGAAACGGTGATAAGTATTATTTTCAGATAGCGTCGCGTCTCCTAAAAGTTATTAAATAACATTAAGTAGCAAAAACTACCCGGACGATTTTCCCCACGAAGTTTCTCCCATTGGCAGATCATTAAACTTTACGAGAAATTTGAAATCACGTCTGCCGTAGCGAACCCACGTAGCAAACTCAAGAGAACCAATACAAGATAACAATACGAGTCTGTACGCGCTGTATACAATTATTATACGAAATTGTACGAAAAGAGAAATTTTGCAAAATTTTATATTATGCATATCCTGGTTACTTTTAAGGTATCATCGTCGAGGATAAAAACCGTTACGACCACTGACCGGCTGACGCAGTGTGCCGATAGGGAAGTGGTTTAACTATATGACTATATATGGATCTCGAACGATTAACAGAATCGGCAAGATATATATATATATACACATATATACGGGGAAAAGGATAATTGTGAAGGAAGAAAATAAGCAACCATAAGAATCATGGAATTCTTACGTACAATATGGATATATGTATGAATATATATATATACATATATACCACATTACAGAATTCTATGCATAAATGTATGTATGTACGCGTAAGTGCGTATGGCAATTCGCTGCCACGGGAAAACGTATGTGCCTGACACATGGCAGGAACGTATGGCGAAGCGTATGGTAACGCATGGTCGAGCTAATCCGGCAATCCTATTACGGAACGATATAACATAATTAGTTTGGAATCACAGCGAATAACGGGACGGACCGGTTCGCCTATCTTTTAGCAGGCAGGCCAAATGGATCATGCGAGCACTTTAATAAAAATCATTGGGAGTGATTTTTTATGAAGAACTCGTTAGTACACTGTATACTGGGATCAGGAGGTCGTTAACGATTATGATAATAATTAAAAAGATTTTTTTGATCCGTTAATATAGGTTATTAGTTATGTATTGAATTTCAGAGTAAATTAATTTTTTTAAATTTAATCACCCGATTAGATAAATGGGATTCATGTTTCTTTCCTCGTGGAACCAAAATGACGTTGGAATATTTAAAATGGGCTTTCGGTATCACGTGGGTTTTGTTCTTTCGATTTTCACGGCGGATTTACCGCAGAGAAGAGATATGACTTCCTTTCTCCTTGTCAAACGTTACTTAGCCTTACGGACATATGTATATCCACCTAGGATACCTACGTACGTAACACCCTGTAGAGTCTGACTGATTTCGTTGTTCGATCTAGATGAAATCTCTTTGATATATCCCCCACGTCATTGGAAATCCGTATACGAGATGAATGATTCGGAACAGGATGTGGATTTTTTAGCGGTGCTTTTCGTCATTGAAAAGTTCAAAAGCTACCGCGACATTTTCCAGTGGGAAAAATGTTATCGTATGTAGATTTTATGTTTCCTATTGGGTCGCAGAGATGCACAGTGCAGCCAGACAATACGCAGGTAACCAGGCGTCGACGTATCGGTGAGCTTTAAAGATAATACCCGCTTTTCGAAGCGGGTTGATTAGTCTGAAAGCAGGGGGTTGCTTGTGTTCGTAAAAGCGATATCGAATGGCTTTGACCAACTTTTTGCGTCATCGATGAATGAAAGAGGATTTAAAAAAAAAAATGTGAAAAACTATGAAACAACATTTGTTATTGTCGCTTTGCGATCTTGTCGCTTTTACCTTATCACCCGTTATCTCGAACCCTATGAGTTCGTGGAGGTTCGGGGCACTGGGTGAAGGCTTCCAGAGGTGCCGGAGGGACTGGAATGGAATTTGCGCTTTCATGTCGTCGTTACTCACTCAGGCTACTTGTCTAGGAAGACTACGTTCTTTGATAGAAGGTCCAGCCAAGGTAAAACGTGCGAGTAGCTAAAGGCGAGTTTTCACAAAGGCGAAGGCTACATGCTAGATAATGCGGTATACATGAAAGTTATTTGTTCGCGTATAAGAAAGTTCAGGTAGGAGTTCCTTCATCTTTCACGACTGCCCTTTGCCCCGTCTTATATTTCTCGACTGAATGACGTCAGCACACGTTATCCTTATAAACCTATTATTTTTAATCATCCTTATCACTCAGGGTTATCGTTTATTAATCGATCGCTAAAAATTTATTAGTCACGTGACACATAATTCATTTATACTAGGATTGCTATTGCACGTGATGCTAGAATTTCTAGATTGATATATATATATTGGGATATGTTATATACAGGTCCGACGAGTCACTCCGTTTATTCAGTTCCTGATACGGCAGCGAACAAACAATTTCACTAGCTCCAAGAGGGTTCGCGAGTAATATCGGTGATATGGAGAGGAGGCTTAAGGTAAAGCGGCTTAGTCGTCTGTGGACAATCTGTTCGGTTACGCCGGTTCGATTTCCCTAGAAATAGGAGAGCAGCCAATATAGGCCGGATGCCGGATGCTGGATGTTGGATGCCGGAGGGACCAGGGTCAGATGGGATATTGGAGTTAAGTCCAGTAGTAGCCAGTACTACCAGCTCGTGTCCAGTATCAATGGAAGACTGATCCCCGGCCAGAGAAGTAGGTCTTTAGTTGAGGGTACACGGTATTTCCTCGAGTGGTTTACTCTATCTAAACGGGATATTTTCGAGTGCTCTTTATTAAGGATTTAATGACGCCCTTGGTAACCACAATGAGCTGGTAACATCCATAGCCGCGGTTCAAGTGTCTCTCGGCTTGATAGCACGTGAGAACTGATAGAGAGAGAGAGAGAGAGAGAGAGAGCGAGGGGGGGGGGGGGGCAGGGACAATGTGAAAAAAATACTCAGGTAGAAACGGGATATAAAACAATGTGCGTGAGAAAGCTCTGTCGTTCGAGTTGGATAAAAAAAAAAGGCCGTTGAAGTTGTCCCCCATATCCCTATCAAGCGAACAGCGCTTTACGTAACGAACACGACAAATTCTCTTGACGACGGGAAATAAAAGCGGACATACAATGCTGCGTGTCGCTACGTTATTCTGAGCACTCTTTTTAAAGTGTGTCAATTTAGCATTGGAACGATTTCAGTCACTGTTCGCTGCTGCCCTTTTTAACGTTTCGCCATCGTTGCGAGCTTCTAAATAGTACTTGGCGTGTTTCGATAGTGATGGTGTAAAAAAAAAAAGTTGGAAGAACAAAAATAAAGCTACACTCGTAGAACAAATGTGTATTGGCTGTGGTCGCGTTGGTAAAGTACGAAGGTACAACGCTGGAATGGCTTTCATTTTTCTCATTCTACTCCCCAGCGCACTCGTCGCTTTGGAGCGTCGGGACGCCGTTAAACAGTGTTGGTTGTCGTATCTACATTTGGTAATACATAACACCCGGTATACATACTTGCATGTATATATATATATATATATATATATGTATATGTATATTTAATCCATTAATTTTAGTCGATGCGGCTTCCGTACTGTCAGAAGCAGCAGTTTAGCCGTGAAGTGCAAAAAGTTGTATAGTTAAATGGACGTTACGTGGACGCCGTTTCGTTCTGTAGATTAACAAGCGTCGACCGTTGCGATATTGTACGCACCATTATGGCGCATCGGCATGATTACGTAAAGAGGGTAAAGAGAATAAGATGAGCGTTTTGCACACGCTTGACAAGTACGTGACCCGGAGACTTACTGTACTCGCATATATCATATGTGGATACATGGGGTTTTTTTGGCATGGAATTTTAATGAGGATTTTGAATGGACGAATTAAAAAAAAATTGTCGGATGCTAATTCATTCTTCGGACTGTAAGAGAATATCTGTTGGGGATCTATATAGGTATATATGGCAAAGGTCAACTCTGTAAAAAAATTATTTATTAATTCACGTGACAATGATACGAGGCTGACCTCAATATCAGTTTTAAATCTCATACTCGGTGATCCACGAGACAGAGAAATTCGGATATCAGATCAAGCGGAAGAGTTTCCTGTCTGTAGCAGCCGTTAGATAATCGCGTAGAAAAAAATTAATTACAATTTCACACAGTTGGCCGAGTTGTTTTTCCGCAATTGAATTTTTTTCCCAAAGGTCTTTCGACGTGCGTCGAAACGTAACTTTTTGCGACTGGCGAATAATCTTTCCCAATACGAAAATTACGAATCAATCTATTCGTTTATCGAAACGTGACTAATTTTAGTTTGATTTTTTTGGGATCTACTTTTTTCCCTTTTTAAACGTATTACATATTGCCTTTTTCAGACTGTAAAGATACTCTGATAAATTGAATCGATAAATTTTTTATTGAGAAATATTTTAGAAAAATTCTTGAAAATACATCTCTTCATTCTTAGGTGGATCCTTGCTCCAGATATACGCGTACAGATAGCACCAATTGCACTCCATTACTCGGTGAGGACAAGTGTAAAGAAAATGATGGTCATTCGAGATAGCACATAGTTGCATCAGCTGGGAAATGACAATGTCGTCATACGCTTCCACGTAAAAAAAGCTCATAAGGCAGCGTCTCCGTCTTGAGGAAGGAGCTCACGATTCGTTCAGGAAAACTGGACGGATGGATTTAGTAAAGCTCATAGTGGCTTTTTTCATATAAATGGTTGCACACGGGAGGCTAAGACACGAATTCATTCCGGTAACATTAGTCAACGTCACGAGTGAGTCGCAGAAATTTAACTCGGAAGAAAATGGCTATTGGGAAGCCTTAGGTATGCAGCGTGTAGATGTACATACCAGAAGACACGAGACCTCCAATTTGTATTCTTCGTCTGTCGCGTGACAGTATGTGGAAGCAACGGTATCTGCTTAGCATCGAAAGCCAATTTTTTTCATAGCATCCTAATCCCTGAGCACATGTAAACGGGAAACTCGGAAGTCTAATATAATACAGGTAATACCCATTACTGTTTCGTACTTCACGGAGTAGAGATAAGAAAAAATATATATATATATATATATATATATGCGCTCAACCTCATTTACCGCATTCGGTGATTTGGTTCGTGCCGACACGCTGGTTTTGAAAATTGAATTAAACGAGACTGAATTGGATTAAAGCGTGTCCGCTGTTTCTCTGTTACTGTCTCTCTCTCTCTCTCTCTCTCTCTCTCTCTCTCTCTCTCTCTCTCTCTCTCTCTCTCACGAAGCTTCTCTTCTGCTCTCAGACACTCGTGGTTCATAGTCCTATCCTAAAGTTCAGTATACTCCACTCTGAATTCTACCTTCCAAGAGGTATTACATCGAATTATGCAACGATTCGTAACCACCGACACGCACGGCGGTGCTTGGACTAAATAAATAATTACAAGGTTACTTGCACGTATCGCGTTACGGGAAGCAAGTGTGCTTTCGATGAATTCAAATAGAGTCGCTTAAAAGTCAGGGAGAGTAGACGGCTTAGTTAACGTTAATTGGATACACTGAAATTCCCTATGATCTTATGCAATTGTATTTAGGTGTAATTGCAATGTAATTATGTGCGATATGCTAGTTGCCAGTTAGATATGAACTCTCTGTTACATGACTGAAACTCGTCCTGGTACTTTAAAGATCCTCTTGGGGATAGAACTTACGTACGTTGGGACTCCTGTCGGAATCCATTTATGAGACGCGCGGCTGTTTGTCATCCGGTGTTTTGCACGGGAAGCTCAATTGCGGTGTTATTGCGTCAATATTTGTATTCCGGGGACACAATGGGGATTATGGCATTCATTTTCTTTCGGTTAGTCGAGCCAACTTCGATCTATCGCGCTGCCGTTGATCTTCCTGTAAATTCGTATTTCTTCCTGGTTTACGTACGTCTACGTACGTACAGTCGATATAGGGATGTTTTCATAGCGACTGGATGCTGGGAAGATCGTATCGCGTGTTGTGAATTGGGTCAACGTAATTTCGGTAGATCGTGCTAAATCGCCTAGTTAGCTATAATTTTAACAGCCCTAACCGCTAACACGTAGAATATGCGAATACAAATATATAAGGAACAGCTGACTGGGGGGATTTAACAGCGGTTGGATCTGAGTCCTTGAGGGGGGGGGGGGGGGCTGGGTGATTCGCGGGGTAACTTGGCTGGTCGGATATAGGGATTTTGGGTGGCTGCTGCTGTTTCTCCAGTATTAATACGACCTTCCAGTAAATCACGTTGCTAATAAAAACCAAGGAAAACCGACCCACCCCCCACTATAAATCCAAGAGTTACATTCTCACTCGAAAAGGGTGAAACTGCGCCCGCGCGATGCTCGCCGCATTCTTCCCAAAGTCCTCGAAAGCCGCTTAAATTATGAATAAGCAAGCGAGAGAGGCTGATTAACACACGTTGTATTGTTTCACGAAAAATATTACCGAGCCATAGGGAGTTTCTTTTGAGCCTCTTCGCTGAAGCCGTTAGTAGCAGCCGACGGTGTTTGGACGTAAAAAAAATCATCTTTTTTTTTCGCTCTTCCTTTTCTGAACCTATCACCCCATAAAAAAACTTTCTTCCAGACGCTACAGTTTTACACGGATTAACAGACATTCACGATAAACACAACGTACGCCGTTTGCTCGTACAGTAAGTTTATGGGATATTCCATGTAAAACGGAATGACGTAAATGTCCGTACAGTCCATTACTCATTCCCCATTTCCACGTCCCGTTGTCTTCAGCTATGTTAAGAATTTCTTCGAAATTTAAACCTAATAGCCAGGAGAGATCGCCCCGCACTCTTATACGTCAGGATTAACCCTGGAACCTAGATCCTCGATTTTCAGCAGAAAAGTCAGCTAGAGAAATTCCAGGGATTTACTCGAATTTACAGAGTTTGATTCCCTCCTAGAGCCTCCGTCTACTTCGCTTCCTGCTCCAAGTAACATTTCATTGCTCGGTCTTTTATCGAACCAAGCAAGATTCCGCAAAGCGTCTTCGCGCTGACGTTACAATTCCGACTTGAACGTGTGTACCGGATTTCCATACACTTAATTAATAATCGCCAGAGGGCAATTTTCATCGAGAATTACACGAGGTATAATGCGGCTTGGAATTCATACGTGTATACGGCCAGGGCGTATCTGTACGTACCTATACGTCACTCTATGCTACATACACATACCTGCTTCTGTCCTCATAATCGCAGGAGTAATAGAGACAGATCCCAGCAAGTTTCCAGAACGGAAATTATATTTTCGCATCGCACCCGCCTCATCCTAACAACGGGCCAACTTCGTAGGCTTTATGCTTCACCGTGTAGAAGCTTCAACATTTATTGTTTCCACGTGTCACCGTCCTGGAAATCGAATGATGAATAGACGACGCCATTAGACGTTTCACAGATCCTATATACATATATACATGTGTGTGCGCCCATACATAGCAGAATTTAGTGCGGCATTAAATTCCGGTCTCTCGATGTTAGCAAATAATGTTAATTCAGGCGGAGTAAGTACCAGTAGGAAAATCTGTCTTAATAACGACCAGCATACATATTATTATATATATATTATATATATATATATATATAATAATAAATGAAGATACGTACAAGTCACTCAGAGTGAACAACCTCTCACATATGTTCATCCCATTAGAATTACAATATCAAACTCTGACGTTCGATAAATTGTTAAAACGAGAGTTTAGATTATCACATTAACCATAAGGGATCATCAGTTATCTCTCAGCTGTTTTTCGTACTAATGAACGCGCACTAACAATCTCCCGTATGACTGATCTACGCTTCCACATCATTGGCTGTACCTTGTACACGTATAATGACATATTACCCGTCTTGAGGCTGAGTGAAAGTTCACACCTCGTGGAAACACTTGACCCGGGGGGCCCTGATAACAAATCGTTCCAGCATGCCGAGTCCTGGACCAATACCGTCGGCGCCATTGATGCCCGGAAGATGATCGACGATCAATGTTTCTTTAATCCTGGCTCGTAACTGCTAATGACCGAGTACAATGGGTGCTCCTGGTCGAAAGGAAATTTTATTAACGGGATTTTTTATTTTGAAAAGAAAAAAAAAATTTTTTTCTCTAGCCAGCGACTTTGCTCCTCTTCAATAATTAGCACGCGGATCCTTGGAAGATAGCAGTAGTTTCTAAGAAATCGTGTGCAGTTGAAATTACTTGTATATGTGAAAAAGTAACTATGAAAAAAATGCAAACACCGTTTTAGCAGATTAAGCGTCACGAGTCTTGGACATTAGAAAGAGATGCTTAGTAAATGTTGGAAAAATCAGGCAATGCCGTTTCTCGGTACAGCAATGGTACAATGTAGTCATGCTTGGCTATACTCGAGGATCACTTTGCCCGAAGACGGAAGCGCCATGCTTGAATGAGAATCGTTGCTGAAATTGGTATAAATCATTGTAGACAGTAGCCTCTAGCTACCGGCTAGTTCATTAGCAGGTACCATAAGTGCACATATGGGAAAATAATTATTATGAGCAATGACGAGGTGGGTCAAAATTTTTAATTTTTACATATTCGCATCCTCTTGGGATATATATATATATATTATTTAAATTTTACATTTATAATAAAATAATCGTAATAAATTCAGAAACATCCAGCGTGGGAATCTGTCCTGGACTTCTATGATATATATATATATATATATATATATATGTATGTATAGGCGCTGCAAAGCGACCGGGCGAGGACGAGAGTTATTTTTAGAATGTTGGTTATACCTATCGGAGCGTCCTATTAGAAAATTTAAAAAAGGAAAATGAGTGAATGTGTTAATTATCACGGAAGCTCCAGCGGGGTCCATGGCTGGGATTGGATGGACCCCAGCATCCAGCTTCAACATAGTAAAGCAAGTCTTCAATCTTTATGCATGAGTTTGGTAGTTTGCGATCGTTTTATTTCCGTCGAAGCTTGTTTTCTTAAAATATGTAGACCCACGGAAATTCGTTGGGATATTGGAATGGCGATATACCCGTTTCGCTGCTTAGGAATGTCGAAGTGGATTCAAGAAAAGAAAAACGAAACAGGGGGGAGGCAGACTAGGTTGTTCCAAGTACATATAGTTATTAAGATCAAGAAGAAAAAAAGCAAAGCAAGAGTAGGGAGTAAAATTTATAAGGCTGCAGCACCCATGGCTTATGAATCGACTAAATTGCAAAAATAAAGGAAATAATAAATTATGCATCGAAGTAAAGGGAGCGAGTTCCCACCCTATTAATTTCATAATATACGCAGCATAGCCGTCTACGCCTCTAGCCGCCAGCCTTACGATTCCCTTTGGAATTGATGGGATGAATTACCCGTATTCGAAAACCCCATTGGCCTTTTCTGATGCATTAACAATGCTAATAAACCTTGTGTCAACACAGAGAAATTATTCAGCAATTAGTGAGCGGGTGGCTAATTTTGTTGCGTTTGGTGCACGGACCGTTTTGCATTTGGTTGTTCTTCTTTTTTTTTTCATAGAGAAAAGTGTGAATCCCTATACTCCGTATCGGTCCAGTACGTTGGTCGGTCGCGGTACGAATGAAAAATTCTATCCGAGTCGTGTCCTTTTAATGACAATAATTGGATGTCTATCGAATTTTACGTCGAGCTAACGAAGTGAATTGACTGTTCGCGCTATAAAACATTGGCGACTGTTAGCATTGAAAAAGGCTACGTCGTCGTAACGTCCAAATTTCGGTACGGAATACGGGAAAACAAAAAGTACTAGGAATATTGATGAATCCACAAGAGAAATTCGCATCTCCCTTCTACCGCCCCCCCCCCACCCTCCCCCACTACCACCCTGAAGAACCTTTCGTAAAATTTGATCGTAACACGTCGCGACGCTAACAACGCACAAGCCATTAAACGTCGCAAGACCGATGTCGTGGAGATTACTAATAAATCTAACGGCGGTATCTCCTTAAGTCGTTACTGCTGTATAACGAGCGTAAAGCCAATAAAATTTCACAGCCGCGGCAACTGTTGCCCGCATCGATATGACCGCGGTGTTAAAAGTGAGTAACAGCCTTCAAAAGTGCGAGACGCAAGACGCAAGGCGCTTAACTAAGCGGGATTCCTCGTCGTTCGAGGCTTCGGCCATATTAGGTAAATCGAGCATAATATTAAATGATGGTGTCTCAGGAAGAAAAAAATAAATAAAAACGTTCGAACGGAAACTGTATCGTTAAAAATGAAGAATAAGGAATAAATGAATGTCCACGTGAGAAAAAAAGTAGAAAAAAATGGCTCCGCGCTAAACAAACAGAAGGAAGCAAAAGTCAAATATTTCTATCGGGAAAGGTAGCATCGATAACTCATCGTGACTGCGATATATATAATACATTACGAGGCTGCAATATCGAATAGAGAAGGACGGCTACCGCGGAGTGCAATAAACCCGAAGCCAGCAGTGGATCTAAGTGGCGAACTGAGGAGCAACGGTAATGACAATCGAAAAGTGGCTAGAGAGTAAGGTTGGAAGGTAGGTAGGTGAGTCTCCTGGGTTTCCAGCTACCTGGCCATCTACCTGGGTAACCTTAGCACAGGCCCTTAGGGCTGTTCTACAACCTTCGGTAGAAGCAGTACGAAAAGTGCATTGAACCTTAGCTGGCAATGTAAAATCATAGCTATCCCCACGAGCGTGACGTGCCTATTGGCTATCTCGTATTTTCCTGCGGTTCGCATGGAAACGAAGTGACACGAGAGAAACGGGCTTGACTTTTCCCGGAGGCCGATCGGACTCTGCCTATTTGCACGGATCGCTCAGCATTTACATGTAAGATTCGATAACGCCCAGGCACCTTTAGGACTAGGTGAGAAATGCACGTACCGGTTGCCAGCACGTAGTACGATCGACGATCCACGCGGTCCTGGCTCTGTGTGTCTACACGTACGGGTTTGGTTGGACGTAGCGATATGCTCATGTGGTCACATATGCAGATACATAGAGGTATCTGGCACACATGGAGAAGATAGAGAGTATCGAAGAGCCATATCCGAGCACTGTTGGTTACACGATCCAGATATCGGTGCGCGTTCTCTGGACCCGTGGACTCGAGGACTCGAGGACTCGAGGACTCGTGGACGCGTGGACGCTAGTAGTAAAAATAAAGAAGTTATGAGGAGAGAAACACACTCCGCGCGGGTAACCTATGCAAATCTCGAGATAAAGCAAACAGAGCGTGGTGCCAGCTCCGTGACAAGATCCTTAATCACGATTGAATAGCGAGTACGGTACACGCCACCTTTTGTATCGTCACGATAAGAACAGCTTGGTGGTAAGGAAGCGGACGGGGGGGGGGGGGGAACGAAGGGAGGACTAACATCAATCTCCTCCGACATACCAGGAGAGCCCTTGCATAATGAGACTAAAGTTTAATTAGCACATTACTTTGCGCACCCCTGTCCAAGGACAAATAGACGATATCAATAGACGAAGGGAATCTGGCAAGCAAGTCTCCCTGGTCCTTATGGCCAATCCTTAATCCAGCACGCACCAACGGGCCACTCGATTAATAATGAGCATTTCCAAACTCTGAATTTCACCACCACTACTACTGCTACCACTACTACTACTACTACTACTACTACTACTAGTACCTACCCCTCTGTAATGTTGCAGCAGCATCCTTACCCGTAACCGCCTTCGCGTCGCCCGATGTGTTTTCTAGGTAGTTGGTAGGTGCCTCTCTAACAGTATCCGTATTCCGACTATAGAAGGTAGTAGTACCCACTTAGAGCCAGAGCGCAGCCACGCATAAACCAGTTTCCTGGTTATCCAACTCGCATTTTCCTGGTCGACGCACCGTGTGCCCAGTCGCACACAACGTACCATTAACAGATGCTTTTACAATTCTCCCGGTTTGCCGATCGATTCCGCTTGCCCACGCGCGTCTGGTTAAAATATCCCTTCGCCATCTATCATCAATCACGGAATAATTACACGACGAAACTCACCAGATACATTGGATCCCATGTTGCGGGATTTCGATGAAATTCAATTTTACCCTGGCAAAGCGGCAAACTTGAGGTCGACGAATCACTTGGACTCCGTCAGGTATTATTTACTCGTGGTCAGCTTCGATTCCCTTCTCTTTCTCTCTCTCTCTCCCTCTCTCTCTCTCTCTCTCTCTCTCTCTCCTAGACTCTCTTCGTCGCGTTCCTTATCCAGATACTTGTTCGCGTGGAAGAGACTGACAAAATCCATTCTCTCTATCGGCAATGACAATCGGCACTCACTCGTATTCCTCGAAGTGCGGAACGCAGAACGGCTAATGAGCAAAAATCTTGAGCTCCGGCTTTCTGAATGCATAATTTCGCGTGTCCATCTGACCGATAATCGTTATCAGGAACGTTCGGTACCGTTACGCGATAAGAGAGCGTCCGTTAATGTACATCGATGTAATAGGCAAGAATGGGGCAGGATTAAAAAAAGAAAACAGTAGAAAAACTTAATTAAAAAAAAAATATGTCTATAAACAAGATATCGATTACGGCTCATTCGACAGATAAAGCGCCTCTGCCCGAGTTAAAATAACCCGAACGTTAATGATCCTGTAAGAAAAATGTCCGTCATCGAGTACAATTAACTCGCTCGCGATGATCCTCACCGGGTTACAACAGTAAACTCGTCGCAGGACGAAGAGTCACCAAATTGATTATCGTAACGGCTTGTTAAACAATCCCAAAGAACCAAGTGGGTCGTCATAAATCGTTTAACGAGTAAAGTAACACACGCGCTCAATAAATCGAGCGCGGAGCCATTCAAAGTCTACGAAACGATCGGTATCTTTATTAAGGACGATAACAAGGCGAATACCAGCCAATTAGCTCACGAAATGAGTAATCCCTCTGGCCGATGATCATTGCCCCTAGGTGATTGGTGTTCGTGGGTGCCTTTAGACTATATGGGATATCTAGCTACCACTTGCGAAGGCCTAGCGAGTCGCGCTCATTTTGAAGGAAATTCCGTGGGGACGAGGCAAGAATGTGTGATTGCGATTGAGCTCGATGGAAGATCGGGAAACCGTTACTTCGGCATGTGACGCAGTGGTAGGCACCTGGTGTGCGAAAGATAGCCAGCCAGTATATTCAGAGACAGCACCGACGCTTAGGTCGCGGTGCTCACACGTGCGTCTGTTCTTCCTCTCTTTGCTGCGCTCGATCGTGTTAACGTCTTACGGACGTGTCGGCCTGGACTGGTATGTACCCCGTTCGCATATACCTGTATATGCGTATACATAATAGTAATAATAAAGGCTACCGGGTAAATCGTCTTGCCATTTATTCAAGAAGATCGCCTATAAAATTACCGGTCTTCTTTACGTTAATTCGCGAGACTATCAATGATTATATAATGATCCAGTGTCATTTCGGTCGGAGGCTTACGAGATGCCAGTGAGACGTATGTGTTTCCGCGTTGGAAAGACGAGTCCGTGCAATGGGAAGCGATGATTACATGTAAATTGTGGATACCGTTAAACGTGGAATCGTCGATCTCTTACCGATCATTTAAAGGGGCATTCACGGAGAGCGATCGCGACGGCGCGATTCCTCCTGTACTTTCGAGAGATGCTAAATCGCCGATTTCGTGTGTCTTGGAAGGAGCGATCATTCCGGGCGTGGCGAATCGATTTAGCCGATTGTCGAATAGGTTTATGGTTCTACGATGGTTTCGCGTAAATACGGGAACAATGGGAGAGCGCGAGGTTCGATCGGTAGAAAATTATTGCACGGGGAAGACGCTCTTCTGGGATTCTGGCGATCCGATCGGTAAGTCCCCCAGTGCGTACCGTTCTGCTGGCCTCCTTATTCAGTTGGGCCCCGGCGCTGGGTCCTCTTACAATCAGACGTGAACGAACGCCCGTGGAGAAGAGTAGCTGGCAGCAGGTAGTTACCGGTGACCGTTAGCATCGAACAGAAGCAAGTATTCAGCTTCCTATATATTGATCGGTTAAAGTGAATTTTAAATTTCCTACGCGCCCGGGATAAATAATTAGTGTTCACGGTTAGACTGTGAGAATCGTCGTACTGCGCGGACCTGTGCACGGCTCGCTTTAAGAATAATCATTACCTCGGAGCTATTCTTCTTATTCGCGTATCGTTAAAACTTCAAAGATCGTTAAAATCTACTTTCCTACGTGACGATGCGGAAACTCATCGGTTTTGCAGATTTAACAGAAATATAATAGGACAGACTTCCGCATGGTGTATATCTTCAGGGTGAATCAGGAATACGTGTTGTTTTTATCGTTGTTACATACAGAAGCTCGTACCGTCGATAGTTCACGGATGAGACCCACCTGTCACGTTTTAACAGCTGCCATACAGTCGCTTCGGTTAAGTATCAAAGGATTTGGCAAATTGTCCATTTTTTCGATCCACCCGACAAGGTCTGTATAAAAGGGCTGGCTGTGTATCCTTAAAGATTTTCACGTTTTCAATACTTACCGCGAGTGCGAGGGAGATAGAGCGACATGGATCTTACGTGGGTAAGAGAGAGACAAACATGTCGGTTTATCAAATTCCTCAGTCATTTACCCTTTCGCGCATTGTTTATGCTGAATCTCTTGTTTTTCTTTGGTGCATCAGCAGCGACATGTGGAGCCAGAACGATTTACATGGTGGCTGTGAAAATTGACGGGAATCCTTGACCTGTATAAAGTATATAGACACTTTACGGCTGGATATTCGGGTTTTATTGATACTTCCTATAAGAGTGCAGGGAATTCTAGCGGAAGTCAGGCGTGTTCGAATACTTCCTCCCCCAGGGAAATTTTATCGTGTGCCACCATTTTCCCTTCATAGAATCTACGTCGAATCGTGTAAGAATGTTTTTCCAGTTTATCGAATAAACGCCGTAGCGCAGTGATTTTTCGGTGTGGACTCTCCTTTCCCTCGGTTCCCCTATATACTGGTACATAAATTTCATCTCTCTCCATCACTCTCTCGACCCTTTTGCCCCAGCAGTAAGAATCTACGGCTGCCCGTATTATATGAAAATATTTCTCGCTCGATCTATTCCACGCATCAGTGATTTGAAGAACCAGGCACTTCTAACGCCACTTTCTTCACTCCCTATCCTACTTGTATGGTTTGCGCTCATCTCCAACACTACCTCGCCGATATTCCTACTCGAGAAAACTTTGGCACTCACCTCCTGACTCTTAACTCAAAACGGCGATCCGTTAAGCACAAAGTTTTCAACGCTCTTGTCCGAAACTTGAGGTAGCTTTGATAGAGAATTCGGCAGAATTAACCTCCAGGTAATTTCGGTCTTACCTGATTCTATATAATGAAAAATATTTGGCGAAGCGTAAAAGGAGCTGTGCCAACAGAGTTTAAATTATCTAGAGAGAGTCCCGCTATACGCGTCTATCTCTTTAGAAGTTAGTCAAGGTACAAATATTGATTTAACTAAAAATCTACATATTTACTTTGACAGATAACGAGCTAATAAGGTGGTTGGCCTGACGATGAGTAACTCACGGCGCTGCTTCCTCACGTTATTACTACTGGCAACATCCAGTATCTCGACGACAACCTCGGCGGAACCTCCAGTGGCATCGGCCTCCGAACCGTCTGGTGCATCCGGCCCGGATTACACCGGTCCATCCGCAGCTTCCGATGAGTGCGATCCAGAGATGGTCGGTTTCGAGTTGGTCACCGGATATGTTTACACGGCACCTACGAACATGCTCGAGTCCATACCCGGGACGCTGATGCTTACCGATTGCCTGGAAACATGTCAGGCGAACGATTCCTGCCAGGCGGTCAACTACGAGACTGGACTCTGCGTTCTCTTCAGCTCCAATGCAGATAACAATCCAGGTGAGGTTCGACACAGCCATGATGCTTTCTACCGTTTCTTTACACGATACCGTTTCTGATATCTCGTGCGCTCGGCCGCGCTCTTTCACGTCGTTATGGCTACGTTACGGTACCCAGTGCAATCGCGAATTTTAACGGTAAGCATTCAGGCTACAGGCCCGTCACTCTCAAATTCCTTTATGTCCTCTCAACTAATTAGTCAACATTCATCCTGGATACAAGGACACTGTATCTCGCTGTACTAAATCTTGGATTATCATCGAAAGGAGACAAGAGCAGATTTTTTTCTTTTTTTCTTTTTTTCTTTTAACATTCGAAGAATGTTTCGAAGCTTCGAAATTTCGTTTGTATCTTTTTTTTTTTTTCTTATCAATGACAAAATGAAAGATTTTTGAGAAAAGAATTTTGATGAATTCTGACAGATGTTTAATTACTGTACAGAAATTCACCTGTAATTCAGTTAGCGTGTCTAGATGGACTCCACTTACCAGCGGACATGACTTCAGCTAGGTTTTCATTTCGGATTATCTTATAAACGTCTCCCGTCAGTCCGTTCGCCTATCTGTCATTCGAGTCGGCACTGCTGCTACGTAACCAAGACTCCCGGGGAACCTACATCGATCTGGTACCAAACTCAATTCGAACCGATACGCTTGGCAATCGCTCCTCTATCTAACCACGCGGCTAGTAGTCACACTAGGAGTCATTGCGCTGTCCATTAAATGTAATCGCTCGAGAGATTCTTCAATCCTTTATACCAGCTGCCAGAACATTATAAGCCAGAGTACCATTTTCGGAGCCGACTACACGTACCGAAGGATTAGTTTAATGAGGATAGTAATTTAGAAGTTAAGTGGGATACGGGATCGGTATACGATTAACTAGAGTCTATTTCGTATAATTTAAACTGATATGGCATTTCAAACGTCAATATTAACGTGAAGTGAACGGAGGCGTATCTTTTGTATTCCTCGAACAATATCTTCTTTGGTCCATCTCCTGCATTTCCGGCATTACGAAACCAATGAAGAAAAAAAATAAGAGAGCACGTGCCGCCATTCAGAATTCTATAGCTCTATTAGCAATAGCAGTAACAGCGGTACTATACCTATAGCCCACAATGCAGTTAGTTACCAGATAGTACATATTACCACTGTCTGACTAAGACTCATCCTCAACCACTTTCACAGATTTACTCTAATGGTCCACTCAGCCTCTTCCCTATGCAAGTCATACACACTTCATTCATCCAATATACCGGTAAAGAGGAGTCCTTTGACAGTACAGTCAAAAGGGCTGGCCTCGGGTTAAAAAAGTCAAAAATAAAAAATAAAAAAAGAAGGATCGACCTCCCTCCCCCCTTTTTATCCATAATTCGTCTAGCCGGTGACACCGTGAAAAGATCATGTTAAATGGAATTATTATCGTGGAAGCGCGATGCCACGTGGTCAAAAAAAAAGCATGGTACAGTCCATACGTAAATTAAATTTTGCTATACACCCTCTCGAACCCTCGGCTGTCAGAGAGGTCTGCTTTTTCATTCGGGTCCAGGGACCTGGACACTTTTACTGAGCTATCTATCTATCTTAGCCCGGGCCGTGAGTTATAAGGATCACGTGCATTGTCAGCAAGCGCTACCGCCGTAGCCTCCTTATGAATAATGGATACTGGTATAAGTGAGTGTAATGAGAGACGCACTAATTGAATCTTCCGTGGTATAATTAATATAAACTATACGTCCGTAGCCGTGCAAAAGCATAGGCATTAATTAAAAGGCAAATGAGTCTCGGGCGCCTAGGAGAATATCGAGCAAAGGACTATAGGGATTGTCCGTACATAATGATTTTTCGACGTTATCCGTTAGATCGATGAAACGTGGAACGTGGAACGTGGAACGTGTCTGGTTGGTAATCCTACGAGTGACGGCAAGTCACGATCCTGCGATACTTTTACCAAACCCCGTTAACCGTTGTCGATCACCACCTGAATGCTGACCTCGACGTTAAATCCTTTGACACCTTCCCTGACACGACCTGGTCTCTCCGTCTTCTTATCACTCATCGTACCACCTCTTGAATCTCCTCTTGGTCTTACCATTGTCTTCTGCTGATATCTATAGATATACCGAGAGTACAGACTATCGGATTAGGTAGATAAGTTGCGATGTAACGGAATCGCGTCCTTCCGACTGTCCATGTCCATCTTGCGCTAGGAAAGCAGCGGTAGTTTTTATGGAAAAAAAAAAAAAGAAAAAACTTGCCATCTCTCGACAAAGCGAATTGTTCCATTTCATAGGAATTGCGACTCGAACCGAGTCCGGGATAGGAGAGGAGGCTAATCGAAACAAAAGTCAATTAATCCGAGGAACGTGCCATCCGCTACACTTTGTGGAATCACAACAGGCGGCCTTATCCGATATCAAACACTGAACGAAATACCGAACGGAGCGTTTTGTTCGGTTTCTTCGTCTCACGATAGCGCCTCAAGAAATGGCGGCTGAGTGTATCTCTTTCATTGTAAATATTTGACAGTCAATCGTAGACGTTTGCTGTATTAAAAGGGAAACAACCGGTGCGCTGTATACAAAGGCTAATTGTAGTTAACAAGCTTATCGCTGGACAATCAGGCCCGTGGATGACGTTAGTGTGGAAGAATCGATTTGGTGGGTGGAAGAGAGAGAGAGAGAGAGAGAAAAAGAGAGAAAAAAAGAGAGAACCGCCTAGCGGGTTTTAAGAGAGAGCCGTTTCATCTCTGCGCGATTCGTGAAGCTGTAACGACTCGCGCTCCTCTCTCTCTCTCTCTCTCTCTCTCTCTCTCTCTCTCTCTCTCTCTCTCTCTTTCGCTTGTACTATAGAGATGCTTGAATGAACGCTTGGTAAGAAAAAATGACAGGGTAAAAAAATTTGGAAAGAAAGGCTGACCGGAGGAAGGCCCGGTAACGTCATGCTATCACGTATAGTTCGAATCGGGTCGAACAAAGAGACGCGCATTAGCGCAAGACTGACAGGTTGACATTGACTCGCCGATTTACCCCATCGCGTCTGCGTAAACAAGAAAAAAAAAGAAAAAAGGATGAGATAAAAAATGGCGAAATGAGGTGTCGACAATTTGAAGGTTAATTACAGAAAATCGAAGAAGCCGTCGCGGTGTGACCGTTCTTTGCGGGTGTCTATGGGTAATTCACGCGAGGAAACGAAGAGAGGCCAAAGAGTGCGAAGAAGAGGTTAAAGAAAGGAAGAGAAAAAAAAGAAGAGCACAAAGGGTTAGCTATATACATTGGCGAATAAATTCGTAGCAGGTCACGCAGCACAGGCTATTGGTCGTGGTTCGAATCAACCCGTGACAGGAACTTCTTTTGACGGAGATGCCAACGAATGACGTACTATGCCTGTCTACCAAAAACCGAACTGTCAATTGCATTTTTGTTTTGCCACCGAGACGAATAGAATCCGGAGCTCCGTACGTGCTCGGATGAAGATCATCGAGGAGGAGGAGGGGGGGGGGGTACAAGAAAGACAGCGGTAGAACGGGATGGGAGTCGAAGGGAGGTGGGAATGAAAGAGCCGTGTCGAGATCACGAAACTTTTCTCGAAACTCCTTATACCGCGTTCTCGAATAAAATTCTTCTCGCGAGGATGACCTCATATCCCGATCGAGGTTGACAATTTGGACACGCCTCGAGAATAATAAAAAACTCTCGGGATCCCTGGAGATTAATCAGGCTCGTGATCGGCACGCGTGACACGCGACTCACCTCCACTATACTACAAGTAGATCTATAGGTATACCTCCATCGGGAGGATTCTTGCCAATTCCGGAAGACGGTCGACCTCAAATTCCCATGGCTGAACGATACTTGTGCTCGGCTCTTCTCTGCTTTTTAATCCGTATCTTATCAGTACGACGGACCGATATCCCACTAGGTCTACCTAGTCTACCCGAGCCTCGGAGTTTAACGTTTAAAAAGAACCTGACGTTATCGCGGCAGAGCTATAACGAAAGCCGGATAAGTGGTTGGACGAATAAAAGTTTTCCAGCACGATTTTGATATAAGATTCCTGGCTGAAGTGCGGCGAAGAAGGTGCGGCGCGCCACCTCCTGCGAGGACTTCCTAGCTACGATATCGGCCAACTTCACGTCCCAGGGATTCGAAGTTCGAGCGTGTACAGGCACTTTGGGTATTGCCAGGATTTCTATACGGTCGTTCCTAAGTACGTGGAGGAGTAATGAGGGTGGAGGAGGCGAAGGTGCACTCGGGCACCGAGGTCAAATTTACGTCCTAACCTACAGTGATAACTCGATGCACTCTGTGAGTATCTGTGGTAGCAGGAATTTTTCACCTCCTTCGATTCCACCTTCGAAACGCTTATCAATCAAGGGGGGAAATTGATTCAGCCATTCGATCTCACTCGCGCGTCTAATCCTTCTCGGCCTCATGTTACTTACGTCCCTTCCTCGTCTTTCTTATATCGAATCGAATCTACGAAAGTAATGAAATTTGCGCGCGACTTCAGCATCGGTTGACGATTGGGGTTGGGATAAATATTTTAAGTAGGAGAGAGGGGGGAGGGATGTAAATTGTCAGAGGGAGGAGGATGAAAAAAATAAATAACGAAAATCCAGCAGCCAAAGAGAAAACGAACACGGGATATTTCGTTAGAATGAGAAAAGTGAATAACACCGGGGGAACGTATGAAGGTGCCACCATTTTTCACCACCTTATTGTTCCGATAGTCCTCGAGGATAGTGCAGGCGTCCTTTGTGCTTTGCCAAATAATTCATTCTCCCTATTTTACCCAGAGAAATTTACGTCTCTTGTTTTTGCATCGAATCCTAGTCGGCCTTAATGCAATTTAAAAGTTCTTGGATGTTCTCGACACCGCCTATGGGTGCTTTGCAAGTTACACGAAAATATTGCGCAAGACAATTTTTATAATAAATTCCAAATCTGTCGAGACAGACGAAAATGAAGGTAATTGAAAAAAGGGCCTACGTTCGAAAATTCATGATATCCAGGCAGATCTTCGGTGTCAGCGTTATACTAGCGTTACTCGTAGGATGGTAAAGTCGCCTTAACGTAGCGTTACTGTTTCCGCACCAAGTCTAGAAATATAGGGCGGACTCGAATCCTCTGTATATATATCGATATATTTATAGGTATCATAGAAAATGACAACATTGGGTTGTCTATAGCGAAAGAGAGAACAAGAGATTCAGGAGGCAGAGATGCGAGGGAGACAGTCGGGAGGAGAGAAGGAAGAAGGCAGAAGGGGGCTGGAGGGGCCAAGAAAAAGAGAAATAGTCGAATAAAAGAGAAAATGGAGTGCAGGAAGACAAGTTCCTTGATTCGATGTGTCCCCGTGTTTACTGCGGCATGCCGCCATATTACGATGGGTTATTCAGCATCGAACGTCAGATAACGGGTACTCAGCGCATACCAGCGATACTGCACGTTGCACCCGACCATAATAGCGCGCGGTTATAAGTATACACAGAGCGATACGTATACACGTGCATAATAATGATATCCACATAAAATGCGAATAAGGCGTTCATATACTCTGTCTTTTAATGAGCTACATTAAAGCTCCCCCCTTCGCCCCCCCCCCCATCCCCCCCAGTCATTCACAGACACGTTGTGTTTCCGTTATACGGTATTATTTCTTATACTTTTATTACACTGTTATCATTAGGCCAAACGAGCTGTTGTTCCTAAACGATAAAAGACAGCTCGTATAACATTTCCGCAAGTGCACGTAAATTACAGAGACGAATCGCATGCTTGATGAGGAAAACTTTTTTTTTTCATTACAAAGCAATAATATCCGTAACGTAAAAACATATGTTTTTAATAGGAAAATCTTTGATAAGATTAGCCATCACTGAGATTAGATTCGAACTGATCTCAGGGGAGTCGTCTGATTCGAGTTTGGGATGCTGCGCGGATGCCGAAGAGAAAGTGGTCCCGGAGCATATGGGCGATGAGAAAATAAGAGGAAAAGGGGTAAAATCGAAATGAGAATAAAAATTGTACTAGGTATATACATGTGTGTACATAGATACATAACTCAAAGATATATCTCAGCGACCTTGCCGAGAGCAGTCATCGAGATAACCGCGAAGTCGCGGCTACATGGCGGCAGGCCGGTGTGACAAATTACACATAATTCACGAGTCAATTTCACACATGGCTGTCCCAGTCGGCGATCGAGCAACTGAGCAACTGAGCAACTGAGCTGCTCACTGGCCCGAGAGAACGAACGAGCTTTTGTATAGGTAGTTTAATCCACTTAGCGCTATAGGGAAGAAGCCCGGGTTTCTTTAGCGTATTCCGTTGGTACCGCACAGAAATTACGTGTCGGCCTATGGACGCGGCATTGAATACGAATACAAGACACCGTACCGATTCGAAACAGTCGTGGGAAATAATGTAGTAGCAATGAATCGGTACGGGAATGACGAGTGATAAAAAAAGGCATTTTTTTTTTATGTTTCTAATACACGTACCTTCGGATATACATAGATATTTGTTCCATGCATGAATACCGATCAGATCATTCAGGTCTAGTATAATTTATAGGGAACCGGACTCGAGCCGATGACGCATGAATTTGCATAAGACTTAGTTAATAGTTTCCTACATAACTGTATGAGCAGAAAAACGAGTAACCAATGGAACGAGACAGTCAGCCAGATGAATTTAATCTTAAGGTTTACCAAGTTTTACCAAGCGCGTAATACCTGATAGCAGAATCAGATGCAAGAGGCTCCCGTTGTCGTTCACTTTGATTTTTCCTCTTTAACTCGCTTACCGTCAGTCGGTTTTTCCAGTTCCGCTTTTCCGGGACGAAGTCACGCGGGCTCGCTAAAACGCCCGGGCTTAATTCTTCCCAACGAGCCGGATTAACTCTGGCAAGTTCGCCGAGCTCATACATCGCGATAGGACTTTTCCCAAATCCTAACCGCTCAATACGAATTTCCGGCTAGCGGCTAACTCGCCACGCTGCTCCGTACTCGAAAACTTGTTCGGCCGCAAGAAACAAACGCGAGACAAACAGGTCGCGCACGAGAAGAAATTTATTCCCGTTAGCGAGTCGAACTGGTTGTGGGTTCGGGAACCAAGTATCGTGACATATGGCTGAATACCATTATGGTAATGTATAGATGTATAAAGTGACTTGAAGTCATTCAAAATGACTTCTGCTACTGCATGACTTGCAACGGCTGTCAGTCTCTCATTAAGCGACAGTGCGTGCTTAGCGGCAGCATGATGAAAATTATGTGCGCGGCTCCGAGATGGTTGATTCAGGATCGAGAGGGCAGGGAGGCTACTGTGGATAATGGGAGGTGACGACACGAGGGTCACAAGGAAGATAAGAAGAAAAAATGTAGATGGCCGTATTGAGAGTGATAGTGGAACGAAGAATGAGCAGCGGGCATTGATACTGGTAGCTCGTGTCGGACGTGTATTGTCTTCGCGTTAGTGATGCACGTAACCGTGTAATTCGGCGTGTCGGACCATTCGGAGTGTAGGTGGCCTAGCCCTCTTATTGTCTGCAGCGTCAAAATATTCAATTGTAGCCAGGCGCCACGTGTGCGCTTTCAATCTACCAAGTGCGAATGGCTGCCGCCCGGCCGGGAACCATCAAAAGTAATTTCATTATCGGACGGTCTTCGTGTGTCGGCCTACGGAGCCTCTATAATTCCTCGTGTCAGACACGAACGCGGAGGCACCCTGGCTGTAGTTTTGACAATTAAATTCTTCCACTGAGTGCACCCAAATTAGAAACATACCATAGAGCAGGACATATATATACATATATGCGCGATATGTATCTATATACATAAACAGACTGGGTTAAAAAAATGAAAGCCCGTGCGATGTTCGCCAGTAGGCGAATTTTTGTCGAAATTAATATTTTCGTAATAAAAAAAAAGAAGAAACATTTTTACATATATTTCGCTTGTTTTTAGCAAACGCGTAGCAGATAAAAGAGTTTGAACCTTTGTTACGCAAATTCAGTACCTTTTTTGCCTTCCTCGTCCCCCTTCATTCACTTAGTGTAAAAATCGAACGCCACTTGTGGATATTCACTCAGGCAAGGTTTTATTGTGCAAAACGCGAGGCTCGTTTTGAAACGTCGCGTAGGGAATTAAAAAATGGAAGCGCGACCATCCAGCAATGTTAAAGGTAGGAATATATTCAATTCCAGAAAATGCAATAGGCGCCTACGGCGTCGTATTCTGTAGGAGGTCGGGAGCAGATAAGGGGGAAGAGAAAAAGAAAAAGTGAGGAAGACGGTAAAAATTTGCCTGCGAGTGCAAAGAGCGATTGAAAATGTTGGCACGGATTCAACATACTTCTTATTGAAGCTTGGTGCACATGCTAAACTGGTCTTATCCATAATATCGAAAGGAGTCCAAGACCTTCAGGCCTTGGTGACTCTCAAGGAAAAAAAGGGCCTGGCGTGCGCCAGTCCCCCCCTATTAGCCATGGAAGACTCTTACGCCATTAACTGCATTCTACGACTTTTTCAATATCCTTGCTTTCTACCTCCTCCTCTATACAGCCGCTCGTACGATCTGCTACTGCAGAAATAACCCTTTCCCGCGTGACAGCCTCCCAGAGATAGTCGAGAAGGCGGCATCCGGCACGTGCGCCATCAACCCTAACTCAGGCTTCCGTAAACTCTCGTTATTTTTCCACGTCGTTAGACGAACCCTCGCGCACCGATTTCCGCAATTTTTCCAACTACCAATCAGTCCCCTAATGAACTTTCTTATCCCGATAATTTCTACAGTACGACGACTCGTACATTGGATAACGATACAATAATTATAGCTAATTGATACCGAACCGATTACGGGATATCTATTAGATCCTCTGATAGAAAAAGATTCAAGTTTACATGGCACGTTGACTTGGCGTAACGACCACCCGCAATTATGCGCCATATTGCGCAATGATATACGCGAGCAGCACTGGCAACCACTCCGAGCATTGTATCTTATGAGATACAGATAGAGAACGTCGTTGCTCTAACCTGTACGATCTACATCGTCTCATCGGGAAAGAATTTTATCGCTTTTGTTCTGTATATCGTTTGTAGTGGGAGTGAGACAGAGAGAGAGAGCAAGAAAGATGGATAGACAGGATACTAGTTTAAAGAGAGTAAGAGAGAGAGAGAGAGAGGGATATGCTGTATAGATACAGAGAGACTTACAATCACGATTATCCATCAAGGGTTTCCACGGGAAAGAATCCAGCATCGAGCCGTTCCGATGCCACTTGAACCTGAACGGGATCTAAATGTGCCTCGTAGATCAGAAACTGAAGTATTCTGCGTATATAGCAGTCATTTTACGTTCATCATTTGATATAATGGTTACATTGTTTTCCTCTATGATAGCTACGTCCAAACCTACAGGCACGGACATTCGACGATGGCAGCTACAGAAATCATACTGCATGGGTTTAGGGTCCTGGAACAGTCGGTCATCGTGGTCGATGCTTCCCAGTGCTTTTACTGGCCTTTCTTTTATTTCTTTATTTTTAACAAGATAAACCTTCAAGGGTTGCCCCATAGGCTCTTATCTACGGAGAGAGAGAGAGAGATTTTTTTTTATCTCGGTACCCGGTGCGGGTTTGTTTGCGCTTCTGGTCCAAAGGATACGTCGTGGGAAAAATGAGTGGAGAAAAAAGGGGCGATATAAAAAGAAGGAAGAGGCGGTCCTTGCTTCGTGGAATTATTCGGCGTGTTCAGTTGGCAAAGGCTCGTGTGATACGACATAAAGAAATTCCACGTGGAGTCGTAAACCTCGCACCTCGCAACAGATAATACGGTAATAAAAGTTCGGAATGCTTTGTCGAATTTCGGTTTATATTCCATCCTGTGGGGATATTTTTTAAGGGTGCACTCTAGGGTTTCTATTATCGAAGTGAACAGGTGTGAATGTCTCAATTAGGGTCCGTAGGTAACGTTAATTTATCGTGTAAAAAATTCTGACAAATTGTATCAGAAGCGCGTACAGTTCTTTTCAGTCGGACAGATTGGAATGAAAATTCACGCTCGTTAATTACTCGTTACACGGTACTTTATATACCAAACGGTCGAGCAATTCGTGGGCCGTAAATCATGTTTCAATTTAATCGGAATCGTCCGATGCTCTACTTTCGCGCAGGGCGACGCTTCTGTGAGCCACAGAGTCTGTTTCACGGATCATAAATATTCTCGTGACATACTACTATGAAACTTTCCTTGAAGCCGAGTAAGAAGTTTAACTCTTTCAATGAAATTGCTTCTGGGCTTGGAAAGTGCTTAGGATCTGTAATGCTCCATTATCCTCGGTAATAGGGTTACGTATTATCAGGCTAAGCATACAGCCACACTTTTTCTCCCTTACAGATGAGTTAGCGAACGTCCTCGAAGTACGATCTGAACACCCTATACGAATATTATACCCAGCTGCAATTTTTTCAACTATATTTTCATTCTTATAAATATATATATATATATACTGATATAATAACCAACCATACTAATAATAATGCCACGTGGCATTTCAAAGCATCACTGACTGACTTGCATATACCAGCCAGGATGGATGCCTCTTGTGTTTGGTACCGTCAGTTTCCTCACGAGGAAACTTTCGAGCGCGTCACTGACAGTCACTGACAGTCACTGACAGTCGCTGCCATCCAGAAGGCAGAGACTATAGTTTCAATTCCAAAAGATTGCCTGATACGAAAGTACTGACGAACCAGGATAGAAATAGTGGAGGATGCATAAAGCAGTTTACATTGAAAATAACAAACGTACAGTACAGTTGCAGTGGGAGACATTCAAAGGTTCTTGCTTAGTGGCTGTTTAATTAGCAAACGTTAATCAGAGACGAAAGAGTGAAGAAGGATGAGGTAGGAGGAAACGCTCGAGGATCACAAAGGATCGTATTACTGAATGTCTTGTTTGGTCTGTTGTTGCAGGTGCCCTCTCGCAATCCCAATTTCCGGTCTTTACGATATACGCCCAAAAAAGTTGCCTGGGAGTGAAACCCTGCGAGCGGGCCTGGTGCATCGACAGGGTGCAAGGACATCGTCTTCAGGGTCACAGCAAGAGGATGGTCAGCGCGTCATCCCGTCAACACTGCTTGGAGCTCTGCTTAGGGGAACGTGAATTTCTTTGCCGGTGAGTTTTCGCACTTTATTTTTTTTTCATCATTTCTATTTCGATCTTACGAATCCTCCTTACGAGTCGCTTGTGACGTGCGGTGGCATTTTTTGCGAGGACTCGAACGACCACCAGATGAGACTTTCCTCTCGTGTGTCGAGAGGTGCTGGAACGCATTTCAACCTGCTGTTTCTCAGTTATTGGATTCGAGGTGTGCAGGAAACTCGTCTACCGTCAGTCGTGTTGAGCAAAGTTAACTTTAGTCGTGTGTTACTTTGCTATTTACGTTCTCGGTAGTTACGGAAAGATAAGGAAAGGCATGAAAATGAGAATTTAAAGGAAGCATACGAAGACGGCGCGTGCGCAGTCAGCAAGAATTTACTTAATTGTGGTGATTCCAGTGAAACGAGGGGCAGTTCGAAAAAAAAGGGTTACGAGATTTTCTTTTTAAGGGACGAATGCGTGCATTTTTGTTGGTATCGGGAATGGGGAACTTTTTTTTTTTTTTTTAGAAAATGTTCATCGCTCGCGACTTGCCCTCTCATGCTTCTACGCAAAAGTCATTTTATTGGACACTCAGTGTAAACGTGCGTAACTTTACGCAATTACGCGTATCAGGATGTTCTTTACGAGCGCTTACGTAATATATTTCCGTGTCATATGGGGTTTATGCGTTCACCTTAGCAATTCCAGGCTTAATGAGTAGGCCGTGTCTTTTCGTATGTAACTCGCGATGCGTGTGTGCGTTATGCTTTTTTTTTTTTCTGAACGAGATAAAAAATGATGATAGGAGCGGTTACTTTTCTCTAATTATATTAAAGGCTAATTGGTCTGCTTTATAAGATTCGTTAGAGCGTCTCGTCGTGGAGTATTTCAGTCACCGTAGTCCCACGCTCGACATGATAATTCATAGTAATTTTACGCAGCATCCAAATGATAAAGTTCACCTAGAACACGGTGTGCGAGGATTAGCTTAATTCTTTGAAAAGTCTCGCGTATCTTTATCAGCTTGACATTTTGCAAATATATTCTCGCACGAATCTCACAAGAGACTTAGAATTGCAAAATTTATCCCAACTTCTTAAAATTCCGATCAATTCGCGATAGTGGTACACTCGTCTCGTACTTTTGCACTAATGAGATCTACGTCATTCGGTCATGAACTTTGACATCGCGACGCGTACTGCTACACGTAAATGTCTTGTAGCAAGTTTGAAATGAAATTGCACATTTTTGCGATGCTACAGTCCGTTTCGGCACGAAGGCTGCGCAAACAGCAACAAGAACAAAACAAGTGCTCGATCGCCGATCTACGTGAAATACATCCACAGGTAGAAATACCATTTTATGAGTACGTATTAGCCAGCTGCAAGCTTCGTTCTGTAATTTCGTAATCTCACGTTCCGTGTTCCTGTTTGTATTCAGAGAGGCAGGGAAATCTCGCGAGCGTGATAGTACCAGCTGCACCGGTCCAAAGTGAAAGGTCTTTACCGACTGCGCTCTTATAATGACCCCTGCATAGCCGACTTTGACCCGAAGAGGTTAAGAGGTTGACGGCAAGCGGAAAAGGCATTAAAAGTAGCCTCGTCTCGAATCTTCTTACGTATTCCGGCGGTTGCTTCGTGGCCAAGTCGGGACGGTTCGAGTCAAGGAAACGGAAGAGATCGCGCTAAAGAGAAAGAAAAAAAAAAGAAATAACCTTGAAGACTCCAGCGCATGACGTTCGCCTCTGTCGCGGCGCTTCCCGGTGCAGCGAAAGGTCGGACGCAGTCACGAAATTCACGTGAGGAAATAATCACGGGGAGATATATTACGTAACAATGCGTGCGCAAGAGGGTCAAGTTGATTGTGTGTCCCCGTGAACGGGAGCCGCGCGAGAGAAAGAGAAAGGGTTGCCAAGGCAGGGAGCCTTACCGGAGGGGGTGGGGGGTGGAGGCTACAGCCAAGAGAAGATCACATTAACATTCTATGGGAACGTTATTTCTTCTATGCAATCTGCTTGACAACACTGCGTCCGTAGGACTTCACCGAGGCAGCTCTGCATTAACTGTTTCTTCCCCTAGCGACTCGGCAGCCGCACAGTTCTGTAACTCCCTTTTCTTCTTCTACCTGCTCGTCCCTGCCTTTTCTTTCCATCCACCTTCGCTCCCTTGCCAGGTTCTTTTGTATTCTCCATCTCTGTCTCATTCGTTTCTTCGTTCATCCATGAAATTAGTTCGGTACTCCTTGGGGCTAGGGGCGTAAAAAGAGGCAAAGAAAATTTTAGGGTAAAATACCTTAGTAAGGATTGCTTTTTGGTGGGAGATCAAATTGCAGTTATTAAATATTTATCAGGTTGATGATCGTCTTGGTTCAGCTTGAGGTTATTCGATTCTATATTTCGAACTTGACGTGGACTTCAGTTGCGCTTCGAAGAAAGTTCAGCTGGTAGTTGGATAAGGGGAAACTGGTTCGAGTTCGATGCTCGCTCTCTAGGAAGGATGATTTGTTGTTGCGAGTAGATGGAAAGCATCCTCCGCTCCCTGAGTCCGGTTGAGGTCGCTCCAGGGCTGACGAGCATTGCGATTCGCACAACCTCGATCGTAGAACGTGCTGCTCGATCAGAGGAAGAAAGTCGATGCCCGATGAAGCTGGAACGTTCGGGCTTCCGGCCTGTGAGACTCCCCGTAGGATATCGGTTATTATTGCCCTTGCATCTTGGCGTACAGCCATCCCTACTCTCCTCGGTAATGAGTTTATTGTGTAAGAGTCACGCTAAAGTTATATGCCTCAATCAATTACAATAATGTAATATAATCATACAAGGTCCCGCGGCGCTGAGCAATATAACGAGGTTGCTCTAATGAGAGGTTAGAACAAGGGATGGGTGTACAGTAATGTGCACTCACATACATGTATGTATATGTATATTATTTTTTTAAATACTGGGAAACATATTGTTATCTGATCTGATTCATTCCTATGTATTTTACAGAGGTGTTCATACGAGTAGCGTGTAAAAATGTAACGCGACATGTCAATAAGAGATAAAATGCCGTTGTGTATCTGAGAATTACATTTTTTCAAGGTTAAAAATACAGGGATACTCTTCTGTTCTGGATATGACGTATGTACGAACGACGGACACAAATTATATGCACCCTTCGATATGACAATGGGCGGGGTCGTGGATATACTCGAAAACTCACAGTACATTATTCGAGCGATGGACCTTTATCTGGAAAGCGTCACGAGCGAGAATAAACTCTCGGGAATTCGTTCGGGCGCCAAGTTTGGCAGGATGAAGGGAAAAATAAATGTTGGTCAGATAGATGCTCCTAGGCGATACATACACACACACACACACACACACACTCTCTCTCTCTCTCTCTCTCTCTCTCTCTCTCTCTCTTTCTCTATATGTATATACATATATACATATATAGAGAGATTCGAGAGAGGCTGCAAAACATAGGGGTGGTCAAATGGATGGTAGAGGAAGGAAAAGAAGAATAGAAAAAAAAAGGTAAGACCGGAAACAAGGTGCCTTTTCATCCCCTTCGAGTAGCCCTAGTCCAATGGCTGCGAGGAGATGTCCGAAGAAAATGGGCTATTTTTCTCGCGCGTTTTCTCCACTTACCATTAGGGTACACTGCCCGTAACAATGGCACATCCAATTATAAGTGTGAAATTCCCTGTCAGTGTTTACTCCATCCCACCCTCCGTCCACCCACCTGAAAACGTTCCCTTGAACGGCTGCCAACTGCAGGATACCCTGCTGGCGAAATGACTCCGACATACCGCGAAAGCCAAATCTCGACTGTCGGAAAATTCTTGGGATTCTTGTAAAAGGGTAGAATTCCACGTGCATATATATACGTATATATACATATATAAAACGAATAGCCATTCCTATGACGTTTTGATGCCATCGAACATGGACGATATTTGAATTTCGAAACAGACACACGGGATGCGCCGCTGGCAGGAAAATGATCGCGTAAAATATCACATAGAAATGATGTCTAATCCAGTAGCAGAGCCAAGTGGTAGCCGCGTCCCGTGAAATAAGCGATCCTCGCACATTAACCGTACGTTTTATTTATTTTTATTTAAACATGAATTATTCAAACTGTGCGGGGCCCATCTTCATCGAGTATTCAATCGTTCTCCAGTGGGTTCACACGTTATATTTTTAGACCTGAGTAAAACGAACAGTTGAATAATCTTGATGTCATTCCAGCAGTATGCGCTGGATTGGCTAATGTCCTACAGACTACCATTCGACCGGTTACTGGGACAGTTATGATGATCCGTTATCCCGGTGGAAGCAGGGCGTGCGACTCTATAGACTGTATTGGCAGTATTGAAAGCTCCCCGTCGGATGTGGCCCGTTGAAACGATGCGCATCCGGCGAACCGAGGTGTCAGGTTTTGCAGCACGAAGCTGCATCTGCGGCAGCCCAAAGTCATAAAGTCCAACGGCATCGTGGCGTGTACGGAGCAATTATCGCTGCCGAGAGGAACCTTGGACGGTTCCTCCACGTGATGCTGATGCTGATCCCAGTGGTTGATGCTGCTCAAGGTGCTCGAGGTGGCAGCGGCGGAGTTGGCTCTGCTGGTCCATGGATCGTCCGCACTCGCGGTACAAGGTGCAGACCTTACATAGGATTCTCGCAGCATCCAGGGGATCCAGAGTTTTTGAAATAGGGTAAAGATAGGAGATGTTCTGAAATAAAAGATGGCGGCTGAGGGGGGAGGCCAGCTATGCTTCCTACCTCCTCTTAAGTTATCTCCAGCATCCTTTCCTCCTTCTCTGTCTTCTGGTTGGTCATATTTGCGGGTAATTTCCTCTCTCTCTCACACACACACTCCTCCGGCGTGGGCGGCTCGCCGCGAAAATGTTTTAACGCCGCCAAGCACAAAGCAATCAATCACCCGGCAAAGTTACTTAATCCCTGCAATAACTTGTGCACCACTGGGATAGATCGTGAAGTTACTTTGCAATGCGCCAGGAACGAGCCACCCGGAGAACATTAACCCGTCCGAGCTTTCCCAGACTGGTACGTACCGCGAGGATCTTCAATGATCTTCGTGCGTGAGCGCACCTGCAGATCTGCCAATACGCCTAATTAAATCCATTCGCGTGAACACTCTGGCCATTTGCGCAATCATCCCGGCTCTTGTGGCTCTTGTGGCTCTTGTGGCTCGTGTGGCCCTTGTGGCTCTGTAGATACACTCTACTCTACTGCCGGATACGCTGTATCTTCGTCTCGCCTACGTCTTGCCTCCTGTGATTCTCCTCTCGCTTCGATCCGTACTAGAGACTTGGCGAAACCGCCTACTTCATTTTGCTATTACCGTGCAAACCGCAAATAGCATTTTTCCAAAGTGATACCGATAGTGCACTCCGCCTATACGCAACCATATAGATACATATAGTACACATCTACCTATCTGCTTGCAAATACTGATCGACGCGAAGAAAGGACCACGCTGTATATATATATATATACACACACACGCACTGTATACGTTAAATAGATTTCCTGTTGCGTAACGCGCACGCTTTCCTAATGCTCTCGGTACGCTATAATCCTGTATTACTTATCCTGGGGTCAAATTGCCATAAAGGGCTCAACAATCAATCGAATGTCGATTCACGTGCGTAATTCATTCCTGCAATTTATCCCCCTGATAACGCGACATCGTTCGCCGCTTCCTTCGCGGCTATGGTGTTACGGTTAGAATTACAAGGTACAGAGGGAGTAATGGTGAGACAACCCTTGTTGCAGAATCGGCCTCCCCTGTGTCCGGAATAACTCAGCTTCGCTACCGAGACAACAGAAGCTTTCATTTTTGGAGCTTTCGGATTTACGCGGTGGGAGGTTTTTTTTCGAGTATCGGTATTGAATAGAATATTGCGAACCCGCTTTAATTCGGCATTATCAGTAGCATTCATAAATGCTCGAATCGCGTAATGATGTTTGCGGGAATTAGCACGTGAGAAACACAGGACGGAACAAATATTCGAGTGTAGTAGAGAAATCTAGTAACAGGAGTTTACGGGGTTGACGACGAGGCTGTTATTCGACTGCATTGTTCGCCATCTACAGTGGTTAATGTAGGTAGTATATGCAGGTTCGGTACTTCGGCCCTAAGGGCAGGCGCAGGGTGCGAATACGTGAAAGAGGAGCCGGCATAGGGGGTGGATTTATCTGGAATGGCTGCTAACTGTAATCCGGCTTTATGTTGCGAGTTACGGAGTACGCGTAATCAAATTCACAAGATTTCACTGTACCAAGATCTCGTTTCATTAGGTGCATATGGCTTTTACCGTATAATAGTATTTCGTGTAAAAAGCAGTAACGGGTATTTATAATACGTAGTGAAATTTCAAATGATATTTTTCGCATTTATTTTTTAACCCCTCAAACTACTTGAGATTCAATATGAAAAATTCTTCTTGGTATTAATCAATCAAATCCTGATCGGTTATTGACTCTCGTCCCGGAGATTTTGAAATATCAGCCAATTAATATGCGCGGATCTTTATCCCGACGAAAGATTACAGCGTTTTAGTACTGGGGACGATATTGGATATTTAAAAAAAAAAAAGAGGGAATTGACTTACTTAGGGGTGTCACCCTTCGGTTCGACCATAATATTCAGAGTATAATGAACCGTCCGAATATTCCCAACGAGGATGTTCATGGAGTTTAAAACGGGGAGTCGTAGATATATATTTTGATAAATTTGCTACGGGCCAAATTGTCAGATTGACAAAGTCACACAGTATCCATTCTACTCGCGACGCTTATGCCTGTCTGATCCCATGTATCGGGAAACAAGGTGCCATTGGATGGCGCTTGATCGGAGTTGGCTGATAGCTAACGTGACAAGCCCAAAGGGTATATAACCATCTAACGGGTGAATCTATTGGCTTGTGCAAAGGAGAGACCTTGCCAGAGTTGGTCAGGACTGGCTTCAGCTGATAGCTAACACAGAGTCTCCTTGAACGATGGTATAATATTCCCTGATCTCGTGGGAGCCAACCAATAGGAATCAGACGATGTACTAAAAAATACAGATCCATCCAATCGAGAGGATAAACGATTATTCTCTTCCAACTGATTAAGGATGAACATGAGGAATATGACGAGAGGTACGTCAAGTATACATATATATATATATACACGAAGTATATATTACCTTACCTTAGTATCGGCTAAGATGCACATTTACACGTTTTTTTATTTATTACAAGTCGAAACTCTAAGTATTCCTTTCTATAAATTTTGGAGTCTACGGGAGTCTTTGGGATTTGGAGTGTTCCTGCTGGTCGTAAACTTTGCAGAAATCTGGTGGAATTTCCTCTAACTAACAAAAATCCTCCATAGAAAATACATTTTTCGTTGGTTCCTGTTAGCACCTGCGATGGTTCCTGAAAATTCCGTTAGGGGGCGTGGAACGAGAATACAACAAATTATCTGTTAAAATTGCATTTTCGTAGATAACGCCGTTAAACATGCGAGCAGAAATTAAACGAATAATAACACGGGCGATCGATGTGCAATCGAAAAATATTCAAAGGCTGTCGCATCAGATTTTCGAAATCGTGCACCATTTCACCGCCAACCGCAAACGCGCATCTTAGCAGATACACACTGTGTATGTGTGTGTGTGCCTGTGTGTGTGTGTGTGTGCGTAGATTCCCTGTATACCGGAGGATGATTAATTTTTCTCCTAACGAAGATTCCATCGCAGTATAAAAATAAGTGAAAAAATGGAATGGACACGTGTAAGATGGAGCTATCGGTATAAATCGTTAAAGGACATCCTCCGGAGATCTGGTACCAGGACGAACGTTAATTCAAGATGATGCGAATAGCTGCCAAGTACACTAAGAGGGATTCGATACGACAGGATTCATCATTGTTTACCGGAGTATCTTCTTCTTCAGACCGGTCTGCCCTGAATGTCGCTTATTCCAAGGACCAGGTTCGATCGACCTTCTATGAGTAACAAGAATTAATATCCTCGTCGGTCCGGCGTGTTCACTTTTGCCGACGACATCGGCTACAATAAATACCTCCTTGCCGTAGTAACGACACTAAAGGAAATTTGTAATGAAACGTACAAGACATAATAGTGGATGGTGGCGAAGCCCGAGAGAAGCCACTGAAGCGATTTATCACGAACCCGATGTGATCGGGCTCGCCTCTAGCGCTGGACGTTAATAACGCTGCACGGATCACGAGTTCCATCCACCTCCGGCGCGCATACCTAATAAAGCGCCAGCCTTAGATTCGCTCTTTGAGAAAAGAGCAACGAGCGTCGAGCAACAAAAAGGAATCCGACTGTGAAGCCTTTGAGAAGCGAAGGTCATGTCCGAACGGTTTGAGATACCGCACAAAAAGAGGCCCATCCTTTCATGCGGCTCTCGGTGCTCGATTGCACGATCCCGAAGAATCACGTTTCTACCTTTATCGATTCGTCAATTACGGACTTTTGAAAAGGACAATAAAAATGCCTGTGTCGTCGAACCTGTCAATTTCGAGTTCGCACTTCCCTCGATTCCCTAGTATAGAACCTATAATTGAGGTGTAGGAGAAAATCGATAAATTTAAACGTTCCCAAAGTCAGTTCAAGAGCCAAGTGGCAAAGTGACAGGGTTAATCCCAGTTTTGGCACCGAGTAACCCGGCTGAATTCTCCCGAGGAGCAAACACACCGCGGGTGTCCCGTGAGCTGTTTTGAAGGGGCGCGAGAGATCGAGAGATGGTGCAGATGAGACTGCGAGGATGTTCAAGGAAGTAGAGATGAGCCAACGGAGGAGTTAGGAGAGCACGGGATTGTACCGTTTTCCGTGAATATAGCTAGTAGAGCCAGCAGTGCCGGAGAGATAGTGGGTACTGGTAGCTCGTTTGCGGACTGGGATATAGGTAGTCTCGAGTACGAACGATGAAAGGTAAAGCAGCAACGTCCAACCTGAGAGCAAAGCTGAAGTCGATGCTACGGTCGCGACTATGTATAACAATGCAGTGATTGCTGTTGTACTGCCGGGTTCGACGCTCCTGCTTTTCTTCGATCTTCGTTCCTGGGCCCTATGAGCAACACGATCACCGTTTCATTTAAAAGTGCAAAAACAAGCGCGGTTTTGTTCGCCGAGAAAGAATGAACGAACCAATAGACGAGGGTACCACGAGGGAGACAGAGAATAATCCAAACCCAACCCAACCCAACCCAACCCAACCCAACCACTATCGAGCTGGAGTCTCTCTTGAACGAGTTGTTGGCAAACTGCTCTGTTCTCCGCGCCGTAGTACTACGCTGGTCCAGTCGTCGTGCTCTGACCTCTTCTGCCCAATGCTACAACTACTCCATAAGAGTTAAGCATTGCGTTTCCTACCTCTTGTAACTTTTATCACCACAAAGCATCAAATTTCAACGCTCGATCCGCGCCTCCTGCTATCCCTTGGAATTTGCGCTTATAACAGAATTTCTTTCGATGGTCAAGTATACAAGGCGGATGGATGTACCTGGCGCTTGCGTATGGTGCCGCTTATCTCTAGATACAGGGGCTGTGTGCAATTGCTGTGAGAAAGTCGGCTGCGCGTCTCACCAAATATCCCAAAGTTACTTTCATGCGCGAACACGAGATTTACGAGGATTTTAATTGGTAACTTTCCGTCACGAGCGATAGGGGCTCTTTGCTCTTTTCATGAGTCCTTTAGCAAATTTAATAGTTTAATGGATTTTCTTATGGAGTGATTCCGTTACGTTTTTTACCATCGTCAGAACTACTTACGTCACTGGAGAAACATAGTGGATATAGAATACGTAAATTAATAACGCAATACTTTTTTTTTTATAAAATACGTCGTTCCTGAATATTTTTCATGATTCGTCCTTGTATCGTGACAGTCTGACGATTCGCAAATATTTTGGTTATGCTAATATTTTTTCGGTTGATTTTGTCAAACATTAGCGTAAAATGCGCAAGAAAAATATTGCCTATTCAGTATAAAGACTTATGAACGCGGAGCATTTTTATTTAATATATATTATTTTCTATAGTTGTACCACTTTTTTCGTCGCGATGACTCTTGCACAAATGGTTCGAAAAAAAAAAACTAAAATTACGTGCTAATCTCGCGCCCAGATGTTTTCAGCGCTTGCAACACTTTCGAGAAACGATACTCTCGTCTTTGCGTAACAAGTGTCACGCTGGAGCTTTTCTCATGCAAAGCCGACAGATGCGACGACATTTTGAGCTTATGTGCTAACATATGACGTCTACGTACCATAATGTTCGCGTCAGTCTCAGAATTTTCCTGCATGTCGCCTGACTTACCTGAAACATGAAAAAGAGAAGAAAAATTGTAAGACATTGTCAAAGAGACAAACTGAATAGGTTACGCGTGGAAGGAAGCTGCCTCTGAGACGGGTATGAATAAATTTCATCTGAACGTTGAAAAAATAAATAAATCAAAAATAAAATATATATATATATATACATATAACGGTATCTCAGGTACCCACACTTAATTGCACCGAAATACCTAATCTGTTCCGGAGGGTAGGTCCCTTATTAACGATAATTTAAGAGCTCACTCGAAGATACCATATTTCGCTGTCAATAATGATATATAGGGAGGCGAGTGACGTGACAGCGGCATAATTATCTTTCCAAGTACCTGCTTCCTTTTGATCCTTTAACTGTAGCCGCCAAATAGCAAGGAAGACACACGACGCATGCCTTCTTAATAAACAACATTATATCCCGAGATATTTAATCACTGGTTATCACACCTAGACTCTGCTAAGACGAAGAAAAACGTATAATTAGAACTTTAAGAAATTGACAATACAGCGTTCAAATTCATCAAACAATAGTATATGTCTATCAAAGTTTCATTATGCCTTAAGGTATTGCCTTAATTATTTCACTACCATACGGTCAAATGCAAAATTAATTTTACAGTGATTTTAATCAACTTTGTACCATTCTTAATTCTTCATTGTTAAATATCCTAAATTTATCATACCATTCGCCATTGTTATCCAATCCGCAGTAACGTTCTTCATAGAACTCGAGAATGGAATACCGATTTCAATTCAACGGTGAACCGAAAGAGTCCAGGTTCTACAATGCATTCAAAAAATTTTTTCTTTCACTCAAGATAAGCACCGACGTCAGCACAGAGGGAAATGTTGAGCTTTCCGCAGTAAAACACCGAGTGAAATACCTTTTGTGCCAAATCAACTAGTGTTAAATACAAAGACGGGCTTTTTTAGGGGGCGAAAAAAAACTTTCAAGGGAGTCAAACGCCCATGTATAAATACGTATATTCACGCATTCGTTTTTCTTGAGTCAGCGCGTGCATTGGTAGCAGAAAAAAACTCTACTTTTACATCTACTTTCACTGGTCTCCCTTTCTCCTCCGCTCAACTTCACTCACCGAGCTAGACCCCCCGCCCCCCCTCCCCCCCCCCTAGCACCCCCTCACCATATGCCATCTGTTTTCATACAGTCCTAGCGAAAATGCGAGATTTTCCTGCAAAACGAATCTTTAACATTACACACTGTACGTAATGTAGAGCGTAGCGTCGCGACGCTCGTTTCTCTGTGCATATATGGGATCAGCAAGTAGTTTGGACAGTTGCGCGCGTTAACCTATCCTACGTTATATGGTATATTCACTAGGAAAGAAATTCGCTCGATTTCACCTGAATCAGCGAATTCTTTTTACTTTAGATATATGCATATGTGCATGTATATAGGTGATCGCATTTTATTTATCCTGCAAGAGTATGTGTATATTATGTGTATGTAAAGCAAGGAAGGATTCCCACGGTCACTCGTAAGGCACCCTGGCATTTCTTAAAGGGAGAGGCGCCGCGACGGGGGGCGTTCGTTACAGTAGTAAATATGACTGCGATGCACATGCACCTACATCCCTATATTCTATGGGCAATGTGCAACGTGCAATGTGCAATGTGCATTGGGTATACCCTATTGCCAGGAGCACTATCTAGATTGCCAGGCATCGCAAAGCTTATAGATGCCGGTTTGCTACTTTCTGATAAGTTTGCGCATATTATAACACGGAATTCATAACGTATACCAAGCGCCTTGCTGCTGAAAGACCGGAAGACGCATTCTGCTTGCCGTAAATGCACTGTTGGGTATCGGCTGATTCAAAACTCCCCACGAGACCACTTTAACCTGATCTCGTCTATCTAATTCGACCTTGTGGCCTGATTACGGGAAAGCATTTTTTTTAATTACGAAAACTTCATAGACCTCTGGCAAAAAATCATTTTTTTTTTATTGAGTAAGATATAAGAAATGAAAAATATTTAGGTACGTTTGCACTCTTGGTAGTCGGTCTGAAATTGTAGTCTGGACCAAGTAGGCCGGTTCCGGTCTTCGATCCCTTCCTACGAAATCGCATTCTGAACGAACTTCTTCGGCGGTCCTTGGACGTTTCCTAGAGGATATCGAATATTTGGATTGATGATGCTTCGTCCGGAAAGCGAGGGACGTGACGTCAGTAGTTGGATTCGTCGAAGAGATCGAGATTAGGTATAGCCAGTATCGAAGATAGGAAGAGTCTTTTCGCAATTTTATAAAAGACCGTAACAGTCGAGCGCGACAGGAAAATTCGCAAGGTAAACAAAAATTTGAAAAATTTTCAAAAATATACGTCACAATTTCATTCTAACGGGAATATAGTACGGCATATATCTAGATTCGTATGTATTATAAAACTATCGGTACGTCACAGAAAATGAATTCGATACTATACATAAAGTTTCATACGTCCAGCCAGATATTCAGACACGTTTCTCATCCATTTTCCAATCGAACGAGCCACTTCTCTCGCGGCCCTGTTTTTCGCCGGCAAAACCATCGGGACAGGCCGAGACCATATCTTCAGATATTTTTCTCGTGTCTACCGAGCCGTCCGCGCGCGCGCGCTCGCGAGAGAGAGAGAGAGAGAGAGAGAGAGAAAAAGGAGCAATCAGTCGAGAAGATCGAAAGAACAGCAAACGAGAGAAAAGACGCATCGAATCTCTTGACGAAATCTGAAACGCGCAGTCACCGCATTGAAATCCGGAATGGCGGATCAACGTCGCATTGTAACGTCGACGTCGGCATCAGCGTATCTAATATTTATTTCGCATTGTAAGCCGCAACGTAGGATACGGTTTTTCCGGAAAAGATTTACCTATAGTGAGAGTCGCGAACGAAAGAATGCATCCGTGTAATATACTATATATATATATATATATATATATATATATAATATAGACATACACACAAATATATATATATATATACCGTCAAAGGGCCCGCGCGCGCGGCAGCCTCCCTATATGCAAATTCCACTCACTAAAATAACCGTCGGAATAATACATAGATTGGGGGACGAGTTAGCGCGCATTGCGAGAAATGGACAATATATCGTTGGTCAGCCATTACGGAGAACCATTAGATAGTCGACACGTCGAGATAACGAGCATTAGCCACACAACAGCCACGTTAGGTACGGAGGCACAGCGGGCGGCGATCCATAGGCCGGCGTATCACAGAGAGCAGTATACCTACTACTCCACCTCGCAACCTCCCAACCTCCCAACCTACGGAACATCCACTTCCACCTCTTCCTTCTCTCCACCTATTGCTTTCTCTCTTCGACTCTCTCTCTCTCTCTCTCTCTCTCTCTCTCTCTCTCTCTCTCTCTCTGGTTCGCAGTCTATGACTTCCAACGACTCTCACTCCATTTACTTTGTGCTTCCAATGTACCCGATTCCATATTCACTCTCGCCTCGCATGCGTTTCTCTATGTGCTTTTGATATTCTAGAGTGGCACGAGGTGGACCCTTGGTATGTGAGAACATCACTAGCCAACGGTGTTTCAGCACGTGACAAACGTCACGCATTCTACTAGATCGCCCGTTTCCGTGTTTGCTTGTACCTGGGGACTGCGTATACGATTTTTCACTGGGAAATTTCTTGTAAGGCATTTATAATGTGGAGATCATCATTACTTTTTTGACAATGAAAAACAGTCTAGTTAATATCGAGGCGCTGACCGTACTACGGGTGGATATTGGGGAAAATATTTTTTTTTAATTACACTGACCCACTTGTACACTTGGGAACAATGAGAAAGTTGAGGAAAACTTTTTTTTTACTTTTTGCTGAGAATTTTGTATCTTTTATATAAGATATCTAACAGTGGGTATATCTATAGGTATCTACGATACAGCGTGATGTGATTGCAAGTCTAACAATAATATCGTGGGAGAGGGTGAATGCGCGTCGAGGGGGATGATTGCACCGTAATCACATCTACGGGACTTGTCTCTTTTTTCCCGTCGAGGGTAGTTTGAACCGCCTATACTGAAATTGTTAGATCGAATCGAGAACTATCACTACGGATCTGACATTTCTTGAATCTGTATAGCTATGTCTCATGTATATATACATGTGCGGGGATGCCGAGGGGATGAGAACAACGGGACCACAAGCGTTTCGAAATGTAAATCGAGGGCCGTTCGTTTGACTAAATAGTCAGCAGGGAACGTACGATACATACATACATGTATACACATCAGCGTTGGCTGCTGCTAAGCTCACACCGGGGGGTCGGAAATACCCTTACCGCTCTTTCTTTTTTTTTCTCTAGGTTCCTTTAACGGATACCTTTTGTAGAGAATATTTCCGCGTAGAGTCAACCTATGGAAAATATTTGTATACCGTGAGGAGGTATTTTTATGGAGGAAACATTTTTCTTCAGTTTCCATATATATTAAATAAACGACAATGTTTTATATAAATATGGCAGAGAAGAATAACACGGCTGCTGAACGAAGGTGGCAAGAGGGAGCGCGTTAAAGGTGAGCAGGTTATAACGATCCACCTGGTCCGACTATGGTCGAGGGTAAAGGTGGTGACGATTAAGTCGTTGGCCTGTTCGAAAGTCATTACTCACAGGTCGGTCATAAGTCAGAAAATCGTTAGTCAAGTAGGTGCGAAGTAGGCGGACAGGAAGTTTGTATCTGTCGCCCGTTGCGGACGGCGTACCTCGAGGACTAATAAATTCATAGGGTCTGATCGTATGGACTCGAGGAAGAAATTTCTAGGGATAGAGAAAGAGAGAGAGAGAGAGAGAGAGAGAGAGAGAGAGAGAGAGAGACGGCAATGGCTATGGGACGAGTACACGTTAAAGATAGACACACGTTGCACGAACCATATATATATATCAGAGTCAATGCAAGAAAGTGTATACATATGTATATTTCTACAGAACACACTCGAGTACATAACGAGTACTCGATGCCGATGAATAATAATAATAACGACAGAAGAATAAAATAGCAACAACATTTTTATACGTAATAATTGAATTTAAAAAAAAACTGACATTGATTCCGTTACATAAAATGGCTACCACGGTAACACGTCGTCTCTCCAGAATTTTGAGTCCATAAGGGACCAGCACTATGTCGCCCAACATGGTTTTCCGTAACTATGCAGCGTGACGTATCTGGCGGAATTTACCTTCGCGAGATGATTGCGGTGATCTTTTTCGGAAGAATTAAAGTTTGTCTTCAAAAGGAAGAGGATGGAGGGATCGGTATTTTTAAGAATAAAAAATGTAAAACGATTTTTCTCGAATAGAGGGGGGGGGGGGAGGTAACGCATGGGCGCACGTGTCGTCGCGAATGTCCCCCCTCCCCCCCGCCCGCCCCGTAATCGTCTCGACTCATCTTCCACGGAATGTGGAAAGCATTCACGCAGCATCCCTCGAGCATCCCTACACTGCATGTCCAGAGAGGAGAATGTGAACCAGCCAGCGTTTGTTTAACTAAACAGTGCTGGATCCGAGTAAATCATTCAAGGAGGATAGGAGGATAGGAGGATAGGAGGATGGGAGGAAGGGAGGATGGGAGGATAGGAGGATAGGAGAATGGTTAAGGGTCCCGTGCCGCCTCCTAATGCATGGATTTACCTGCTGCCTCTATCATGCCATGCATAATACCATCGTGCGTGATACCAACTCCGTTTTCTCGTTTCGATTTACATAATTTGCTGCGAGCGGGACTAAGAAGGGGTTAAAAAAGGAGGGAGCGAGCCAGCATCGCATCCCATTGCACAACAGTCAGGAAGGCTAACGGACGCCGATGCATGCCTAAACCGGGGCATTTGCTTTTGATATGCTTCTACCCCGAAGTGCCTTTTTCTTTCTTCTTCTCTTTCTTTCCGAACCCAGAGGAGTAGCACTTGGACATGTGTAGGCAACGTCGTTACGGCGATAGCGTGCGTGCGACTTCGTGGCTATATACGTGGCTCTGTATATATATATATATACCATATATATGTATAGCACATTGAAAGGCTTACTTCTGTAGAAACCCTACCATTAAAATATATACTGCTACTCGGAGTACCATTCTTGCACGATGGCTTTGCGATCGCTGACGATTCTTTTAAATGGGTGCAACGAAGATATGGAAGAGAGAAAAAGAGAAAGAGAGAGAGAGAGAGAGAGAGAGAGATACAAGAAGAAAATAGTTATGGGACAGGATTTTATTGCTCTGCATTTACCAAGAGGGTCTCTCTTCGATTCCCACAGTTTCCTTAAGCCTTTTAAGAATCGAAGAGCCGTTATCTGCAGCCGAAGTATCTTCGGCTTTATCAAATTTCTTTGAATCGTTTGAAAAAGCATTTTCAAGAATTTTCCAGCTGTGCGGTAGGACGGCACGCGAATAACCAACCCTTAACCTAAACCTTCGCGAATCCCCCACTAAGACTCCTGCAAGACGTACGAGCGTCGCTGGTGGTTTCTACCGTAAAACACAAGGACAATTCTAAACGAGGCGATTAAACCAACCGGCCGAGAACTCTTAAGTCGGGCGATAGCGCACGAATTCAACGATAAGTCAGAAAGTTTCCCGCTAGCGAAAAGCTCTCAGCGACTTGCAGCTCGACCCCCATTCAACATCGACGCTCGTCCAATTTGCATTTATGCAAATCGAGCGATATAACTAATTAATTTGTAATCAGCCAACGTTACCATTGCGTTTGCGCACGACAGATACAATTCATTAGTGCTGGCGATACTTATTAATTAGTGCGACTCCCCTGCGTTCTCCGCGTTCCCCGCGTTCCCCGCGTTCCTCGCGTCCCTCCCACCCCCCTTTTTCCACGTCAATTAAAGATTCACAGGCTACGGTTAATTATCGCACGGCCATTGTTTCCCATCTGTATACCTATGGGCAACTATTCAAATGGATCTATCGCCGTGGTCGTAGGTCGTACATGTGAACACGCCGGCACACATGATGCTCTACGAATCTACCGCCGCACTGCCGGATAACTTGTTTCCACCATCAGCGAACCATTCACCCTTATCCTGCTTCCTATATCCTTTTTCATTGATTCCACATCGCCATTGCCAGTACCGATAGCAGCTGCCACTAGCCTTTTTCTCCTACCCCCTCTGCACCCCCGACACCCCCCCCCCCCCCTCCAAATCGAACCCGTGTAAAACCCTCGAAACGTATCCAACGAATCTCTCAAGGAAACAGATGCTGCGACCGATACTTGAAACTCGTGGTAGCACCTGTTACTCCAGTTGACCGCGAAACAGACTCAGTTCCAGGGAGCAGCCTCCTGGACCATCCGGATATTAATTTATCTCGCGCTGCACATTACCCACGGTCAAACTAATGCAAAATATCGAGACGCTCGAACAAATCGTAGAAATTTAAGGTTACGAGAAATCTCAGGGAAATCCATATAACCGTGTAAAGGAGGGTAGTGTTTTTTTTCTTCGAATGAAAATTCCACAGCCGTCTTTGCCGTTACGACCAAAGGAAAGGAGGGTTGAAGATTGGAGGACACAGGGAAAAAAACGACGTGCCACGTCCTTCCAGGACGGAAGCGTCGAGTGGAATTTTAGATTTCCGAGTAAACTAGCGGGAGAGAATGGCGCCTTTGCTATAAAATGAATATCGCCGAGCAATGGGCGACAGCGCGGTTTTCATTTTCTTCCAGGCTTTACCCACTAAGAGGACTCTATATAGATATACATGAAGGGCTATACGTACTGCAGTTTTATGTATCGGTTCTTGCACGTAATCGTGGCCATTCTTCGTGACGAGGAGTGAACGAGTGAACGAGTGAACGAGTGAACGATTGAGCAAGAGAGCAAGAGAGCAAGAGAGCAAAAGAGTCTCCAGTCGAGGGCGTCTCTGGTTATGGTCGCTACATTTATATGAACGAGTAATGCATCACCGGATTGCGTAGACGACGTGTATCTCCTAGTAACGGTACGCGCCATGGGAGGAGCACTACCGAAATGCGGAGCAAAGGCTCTTCCGTAGTTACTTCCGGTGTCAGGTTGATATATACCTACGTGCACGCTGCTAGGAATGGCTCTGGTGCGCCAACTTGCTTCCGGTCCCATTTAAATCATTGTATGGAAATATTACAACAGCTGCCAGTGCACGAGAGCTCATTCGAGAAATTTTATTCTCACTTACTGGGGATTAGATAAATAATTAATTTCCGTGTTGTAATCGTAAAAAATTGTCATGGGCAATATCCGGTAAAAATGGAGCGCTCATCGAGGTACGTTAATTTGTGGTGACGTCAGATCGGTCTTGTAGGAAGTCTAGAGGAGTCGGTAGTAGGCGTATACGTATTGATACAGGGTGCGAGAGAAATTGTAAAAAAATGAAAGCACTGAAGTGCAGAAACCATCAGGCACGAATGGCGGATACGGAGGAACAGTGAAAGCGATTCGCGTTGCGGACGATTTAGTGGGAACCGGCGGCAGCGGAGTATAATTTAAAATCGATGCTATTTCAATTAATCATGCAGGTTTATATTGTCCAATCAGTATCTACGGGATTGCCGAGAATTATGAAGCGTACGCTTCCGCGGTTTATGGGTGTAAATACAAACGATTGTTAATACCGGGGCTTTCTGCGGGCCGAGCGCTGCTGCTATCTGGGTAGATCTGAAGTTACGTATCTGCAGGAACGAGAGGCCCGGGAGGAGGGGGAAAAGGAAGATTCGCAAAGAGGAAGCTACTGGGAATTTATCGTTATCTTAATTATTTCCCCCGAGAGACGTCACTGAGTTTTTAAAGCGATTTGCCAGAAGTACGATTGGGTCGTACGGTTGAGGCAGTAGGGGCAGATGAAGCACGGGGAATTATTTGAGATTCATCGGGATGCAGCTTGGCGAACCACTTGTAATTCTTTTCCACCAGCCGGGAGCTTCCTACGGCAATGGGTTCGGCACTCCTGGAATTCTCTACTTCCACCAGGAGCTCCTTACTGATCCGCCGTATTTCTTTTTCTCTCGGCCGTTTCTTCGAAATAGCTTGGAAAGAAAAGGATAGGCGAACGTTGCTCCAGCCAAGTTAACTTCGCATTTAACATCTGCTTGGGAGGTTAAAATTTCCCTGGAGGTTTACACTAACTTAGATGGCCGAGTATCTTTTGTCCGGGATCGAGGGCAAAATCAGGGGATTTTATTGTTGCGTGAAAATATCTGCCAGTGAACTTTACTCCTACCGTCTTGCTCCACCTATTTCGTTCTCGTTTTCACCTATTTTGGCTTCTCGCTCAAAACAAGAAGGATCTTAACCCAAAGCACAGAACGAAATCAGAATAACCTCGCAGGAACAATGGGAAATAGAATAGATCCTGCTGAACAAGAGATAATCACACCTTTTTTAGTATTCTTATCACGAAAAATCGTAATCTTCTCCTGAACCAAAATTCATCCCAAGCTCTCATGCAAACCGTCGCAACTTCTCCGGCTTAATTTCCTTAATCCAACGGCGAACAAAGGTAAAAACATTAATACCAGCGGGAGTGACCTTTGTTACACAGCATCTCTCTGTCTCTTAACCCTTAGAATTTTCACATCTCGTACATTCGTACATTTAAAAAACAAAACTTTGTCTCGTCCATGAATAACCATGTTAGGCTACTCCCAAATCCCACATATGCCATTAATATAAACCCTAAGTCCGGGACGAAATTTATTTCAATTCTTCCCTTAGTTTCATTACGGCAGCCGTTTTATTTTAAGGTCCACGGAGCAAGTTCCTTTCTCAGGTACAAAGTGCTTTCATCCTAAGAGTGTTATACCTAATTGATTAAAGGTGTGCGAAAGTGGGTACAAGACGCTTTAGACACAAGAGGCAGACGTATCCCTTGCGATTCCCTGCTCTCTTCCCACCCTAAGTAAATTCGCATTGTTCCTACGAATCCGATGGAGATTCTACTCAATTCCGCAGACAGACAATTACATTGGGTTAGTAAACGAGGTTCGCGCGAAACGAGAAAATGTTCCTACCCACCGCGAGCACTATTCAATTACAAGGGGGTTGACCGAGTCAGGATGTAGAACAGGCTAGTGGAACTGTTTATAACAGGATAGAATAGTAGAATAGTCGAATAGTCGAATAGTCAAACAGTAGAATAGTGGTAATGGTAGAATGAAATACGAGACTCGAAGTTGCTAATCAAAATCCATTCAGAAACGGAGCTTTTAGATTTGCCCTTTGGAGCGATAACGTAATTCTGCTTTATTTTTCGCGAAAACTAGATACTCAAGATCCACCCGACTATTATTTTCTATATCCTTTTATCGTGCTTCCCCCTTTTCCCTCTTTTATTAACGTGAAACGCGCAAACGAGAATATTGAAATCATAACGGGATTCTCATGAATATTATTCTCGTCTTAAAGTAATATAATCCCGAATCGATGGGGCGACCTCGAATAAATTTATAATGCTACCGAGCTCGGGGTACCAAGTCGGTTTTAGAAGACCCCGGAAATTTCACTTGGATGATGACGAAGATCTCGCACCTGAGAAGCAAACCCTATTGACCCTTACAATTCTTGCGATTCTGTTCTTACGCGTACCAAAGGAATTAAAATAATGTAAAATTGCGATAACCGTAAGTCGATGCTATCGTACTCCAACAATTTTATGTAATACCTATAGTAATAGTTTCATAAGATAATAACGTTCAAATATACGCGAATAAGGGAATAACATTGTCAATTGATGCAAACATGAACCATAATATTGCTATCTCCGATATCTTCGATATTCCACGGTATTATTGATGCTACCTGAAAATTCAAATTATACTAGCCAGAATTTCAAAACGTTCTCCAACATCTGTTTCTATTTTTTGGAATACGTTGGAGATAACGCGAAATATATTGTAGACAAGAGAGCACTTTTATTTGATTAGTATAAACCGTAGTATAGGATCGTACCATAGACACAGCCTGTACGTGCTCTCAATCTATAGGGTGATTCTTAAAATAATATACATTAAAATTCTTCATGGAAAGTTTAAACGCGTAAAACTCCCTAGTCTATTTACAAAGGAAGTCGAACGACCATTTTTATTAATACACTTTTGATGCCTGTATATACATATATAAGGGTCACTGTAATATTCTTAAAAACTCATAAGTTTCCTGCCATAAAATTTCAAACCTTCGATCACAGCTTATGGCTGAGCAAGCATTGCTTCCAGTGACGTTAAAATTAATATAATCTATTAAAATTAATGTTAAAGTTAATAATATTTTTTGTACATTCCAATATTTTACACACGATACGTATTAAAACCTCATTAGATCCGCGTTACTGTAAGCGTAATAAACGTCCTGTATGATTCGAGCCTAAGTTTTTATACGCTTTTATGTACGTTCAAGATAAAAGGGGATCGCGTGTGCCGGCTACTGTCTATAAGTAGCCACATATCCGATAGCGCGTTACACCGCAACAATTTACAATGCGCCACAAGAAACGAGAGAAAAAGTCCACCTCTGAAATGAGATTAGTGACACGAGTGAGATCTCCTACCTTTTTTTGTACTCCGTCTTTTTTCTTATCGCCGCATTCTCCCTCCCCACCACGCTCGGTATAACGAACTTAATAAACCCTTCGAGCGAAGAGAATAAAAACCGTACCGCTGTAAATTATTTGCGACATTCAAAGCAAATCGTATAGGACCGCATTATCAGAATGCGATGTCTTTTGTAAGGATCTATAATTTCTTTTTTCTTAGGTAATTGACTAGAGAATACAGGATGCGTGTATAGGTGTGTAGGTGTATAGGTGTATAGGTGTATAGGTGTGTATCAAGGACACGCATTTAACTGCAGAAGAGGTGCATTTAAGAAGCCAATATTTTGGCGATGACAATGACTGTTGATAAGTTTGTTAATTTTGATTTCGCATCTTCGAATCGAGAGATTGAGGGAGAAAGAGTTAATTTGAATGTTGAAAATGTTCCATTTTGTTCACAGATCTGCCAATTATGCGAATGCCAGCAAGGAGTGCGAACTTTCCGATATGGACAGATTGACAGTGGCGGGATCCAGTGCTTTTCAGTCTGCCAAGGGTATTGATTACCTCGAGAACAACTGCGTGGATGAACCCGTGAAGCTCTGCGAATTTAAAAAGCTCACTGGCAGAATCCTCAAGACTGTCGACTCCGTCTATCAGGACGTTGGGAGCGCCGAAGAGTGTCGTGAACTCTGCTTGAATTCGCCATTCCGCTGCCACTCGTACGATTACGGTGATACTGGCGATATGGTGTGCCGATTGAGTCATCACTCTCGCGCTACACTCTCCGATATTCAGGTATGCATGAGGAACTTTAAGAACTTTTGGCAAATCGGGTTATCGGCTGATCGAGCGATTCTGCGACGGCACGTTCGCGCGAAATCGAATTTTCCCATCGGTTCTCTCTCACGCATCACTTTTTCCCATTTCGATAGGACAAGTGCGAGAGCTGTCGTCAGAGAGGACCAGTCTACTTCTTTTTTTAGAATTCACTTTGGTCGAGAATTTCATTGCGTGACTTTGTATCTGTAGTTGTCCGAATGCTCGTGCTTTCGTAGAAGCAAAAGAGGAAACTTAAAAAAAAAATCTTCATTGGCGATTGCTTCTTTTTATTTTTGACAAAAGATAATTAATGATTCTCCATTGATTTCCATTGGCTCTCCACGTGTATCTCTTTGACAAGAAAAGAAAACTACTGCTAATGGGAAGCTTTCTTACGGAAAGTCTCAATGTGTTGATTTAGTGAAAATTGTTTAAATCTGAGATAATTCTTCTTTTCAGGAACCTTACCTAGACGTGCCCGAAGCATCGACCTACGAGCTGAGCTCCTGCTACAATGTAACCATCGATTGTCGCGCCGGCGACATGGTCGCTCGGATTCAAACGAGCAAACTCTTCAATGGAAAAGTCTACGCGAAAGGATCGCCCAATTCTTGCGTGCAGGATGTGAAAGGAGCCTTAGAGTTTGAGCTTCGTATGGCTTACGATGATCTCGAGTGTAACGTCAGACAGCAGGGTCTGGGTCGCTATCTGAACGACGTCGTTATCCAGCATCACGACACCATTGTCACCAGCTCCGACCTGGGACTAGCCGTTACCTGCCAATACGACCTAACCAACAAGACAGTCTCGAACGAGGTCGACCTCGGTGTACACGGTGACATCACTCCGGCACTCTCAGAGGAGGTTATCGTCGACTCACCAAACGTCGCCATGAAGATCACCGACCGAAGTGGCAGTGGAGCCGTTCCCTCAGCTGAGGTCGGCGACCCCCTGGCCCTCAAATTTGAAATCCTCGATCCCAACAGTCCCTACGAGATCTTTGTTCGTGAACTCGTCGCGATGGACGGCGTCGATTCCAGTGAGATCGTGCTCATCGATTCCGATGGATGTCCCACCGATCACGTCATAATGGGACCACTTTACAAGACTGCCACCTCCGGCAAGGTAAGTCCTCGGTTCATAGCTCAACCCAGTTACCTTGCCCCGGGCCATGATCCACCTCAGCATCGCTTCCTGATAACAGGCTAATCACCGCTGGCCCATACCCAGAGGGATTTATTCATTTTTACTTGCCGCACCAGATCAGACTCCAATTTGTCAAGCATCCACGTCCCGATCACCCGTCCCAGGGACAATGTCGAACGGTCGAACGTTCAATCCTAGACATGCCAACACGTGGGAACCGGGTGCATCATGGCTCCGATCATCATCAAAAACGGCTACACGTGTTGTCGTCCATTATCTTCATCTTCGTTACGTCCTCTTTTGGGTCGCCCTCTTAAAACTTTTCACTAATCAAAAATATCGCTAAACAATTGGTTCTTTCATCCTAATCAATCATGTCGGTTAATTTTACAAGCGCTGGCAATTTGCCACAGGTAACAAGTTACCTGGACTAGACGTCAGCCTTGTTGATGACACACGATGACACACGAGCTAAGAGACCAACATAGTTCCCTGAAGTTTCGCCAGCTAAACTTTCTAGCTCACTACCGTGGGTCCGAGCATATTGGTATCTCTAGGTACACCGGTTACCGTGGTTAAAGAAGACAGTTTCGTCTAGTCAATCGATTAACGAGTTACGCCATTTTCCCAGAAGTTAAATTAACAAACACTATACTCGTTCGGCAAGATCAACCAGAGCAGATGCAGTAAAAAAGATAGCCGATATTTCAATGGATAATAACGCTTAAGGTTTTTGGTCCAGTCTCGAGTCGATGCTGATAACGGCAAAGAAGCAAGGACAGCACATAGAGAAAAAAATGCATATATATTCTGTTCCTGCCAATTACTCCACGTCAGAGAGAATACATTATCTACAGTTTATTACACTCGTGGCGATTCTCAATCCGCAGTAGTCGCGAGTCGCGAGTGTGCAGACGCGCGAAAATCGAGCAAAACAAACGCAACGGTATAATCTATCGGGTGAGCAGCCAATGAAAGTTCAGCACAAGCAGCACCGCCTCGTTAACTACGTCGTTCCACATCATTTACTACATGGAACGCTACAATATTGCTTTATTAGAAAGTAATAACAGTCTCGGTATAAACAAAGAGTAAATTTATCCCAGTAATGGGATGATTGGTATCGGATCATTATTAGAATAGTGTACTCTATATACATATGTAATCTCTGTTGGGATTCGATACATATATATATATATATATATATACACCATTCAATCACGGAAAATTTTCGAAGACAAGGGAACGTGAAAAGCGTGTCAAAAAGATTTCCCATGACAGTAAGAAGATTCTTTAACCTTTATTCTTTTAAATTCGACTTTGGTTCTTTTTTTTTTTCAATTTTCAGTACACTTCATTTTCCAACGGACGATAACCGAATTTCTCATCTCATTTTTCTGTTGACGTACGATGAAAAAATATTCTCAGGTCGGTAGAGGGAGAAGGAGGGTTATATACGGGAATAGGAAGTTCCTTGTCGATTGCCGGAGTGAAATACGCGAGTGCCAGGCAGTAGGGCATAAATTCGCCGAGGCATTTGCAGAAAGCGGGGACCTAACTTTTGTCCAGAAAGTTGATTTTATTAAACGACTTGAAGAGAAACGAGTGAGACTTTTACCAGACTTGCCGATCTTCCTTTAGGAATTTCCTAAGAATTCCTACCAGCTGTATGTTCGTCACGTCGCGCAACTGGAGCTTCCATTTCACAACCATTTTGACTGAAATTGGAAGCATTTCTCAAGGTGGCAGTATATCGCGGCTGGACTTTTAAAGTGGACAGGGTCAGAGGTTAAACGAATAGGGGCTTAAATTTTTGAATAAAATCGACGTTCCGATTCATTCGACGGAACGTTATACATATGTATACATATTTTTTTTATTTTACGCAAAGGAATTTCATTTTATATAGTCATATTGGCAGACGTTTAGTAAATTATGCATTTACTCTTTTATCGAATGCATTTTCTTACTAATGCAGTTCTTGTTGGTACACTTAACTTCACTTATGGGAAATGTTTCCAAGTACCTCGGACGCCTCTGATTATGCTTGATGAATGCTTTTGGTATAAAAACGTCATAGGCTTTCCTTTTACGGTAATGCTATGTAATTATTCTTATACAGCAGTAGTCTTATATCAGAATAGGAATTCACCACTAAGGATGTGGATCACTCTCGTTTAACGCGAACAGACAGCAAAAATAGCATGTCCTTGCGATGTGTAATTTAGCAATGATTTCGCATACATATAATAATACAGGAACTTGGAATCGACTTGGACTACAATATATTAAAACTGTACTTGCTACGTAGCTGGACGCGACCATTTCCTCCTCAGCATCCGGATTCATTCAGATATCATCTTAGAGGCCGTCGGTTACGGCCAATAGTTACGCGAGAAAAGTAAAAATTCTTCCAGTCAGGAAATCGTCCATCATTCGCGACCGATCGTGCCGTGAAACGCGAACGATCCTTTTACTGTGGATTCGCCATTACTGTTATCGGGAGCAAATTCATTCCGTTGGACGAACTTGGTTTTCTTTTGCTGAGACTTTTTTCTCCCCACGCGCCTACGCTAAAGTTATCGGGAGTCAGGAGATGGATATTTTTCCCTTTTTATTGGCAAATTTTTACGAAACTTTTTTTTATCCTCGGCGAATTCAAGTCAAACGATGAATTTTTTAATCGGACAAAGAATACGAGTTTTTTTCATGACGCCCCGGCGGCGTAAAACAATTTCACAGTTCGTCATGTTAAAACAAAATTACAAACTTTTCTGTCAATATTTGCTTTTTTCTATTTGTCGAGTCTCGAAACCCGAATTTTGCCCTCAAATTACACAATCAATGTTAATAACAGTGCAATTGACTTAAATTGTTGTATATCAAATATCATTAAAATTATAAAAAATACACTTCGATAATACCATGAAGTGTACTCGTAAAATTAACCAGCGGTTACCCAATCGATAGAACTGCCACGAATATTTATTGAGTTCTTTAAATAAACGCTAAGCAATTAGTCCGTCCCCGTCTCTATCATTACGGCAACAGCCATATACATATACATATATCTTGACAGCCATTAGCGAAATATAAACGATGCTTCTTTTTCGACAGCGAGCTAATGAAATTGTTCTCTCTGAATTATCTGCAGATTCTGCTCTCGCACTTTGACGCCTTCAAATTTCCGAGCTCCGAAGTCGTGCAATTCCGTGCCCTGGTGACGCCCTGCATGCCAACGTGCGAGCCAGTCCAATGCGACCAGGAGGAATCGACCGGTGAACTTCGCTCGGTCATTTCGTACGGAAGACGTCGCCGTCGGTCTGCATCCCAATCGCGCGATGATCTGCTCTTGGTCCAGTCCATTCAGATCACCGACAAATTTGGCTTCGAACGCGACGGCAAGTCGGGCAACAGCTCCATCAGCAAGGATACCGTTTTCATCGAGTCCGACAGCACTTTGGGCATGTGCATCAACCTGGGCGAGGCCATTGTCGCTGGTACCGTCTTCCTGGTAGCGCAGATCGCCATCATCGCCGCCTGGACCTTCACTTGGCAGCGACGTCGGCAGATTTTGAAGCACCAAGAGGCACTCTCGGTGTCGGTGTCAGTTCCAGGGATGCATGGCGGCATGCCCGGACGTGCCGACAGCCTCTGTAAGTTATACGACGCCGGCTACTCTCGTCGCTTCTAAGCAGCATCCTTGCTGGGATCTTTTCATCTTTAAATTCGTAGGACTAAAAAGCGGCCTGAGTCACTTGGTGATTATCAGTCAATTACGACCAGTCATAGAATCGTCATTGACGTCGATACCATGAAATTTGGTACTTTGTCGATTCGATCAATGAAACTAGGATTTTTTCTAGCTTACTGAATTTTCACTTTTCTTTTTTTTTCTCAACTTTTTTTGTTGAACCCAACCACTCGAGTGCTTCTTCTCGATCTCGTACGATCGCCAGATCTTGACGATCGTCACGATTTCACGTAAGAAGGGACACGTCGACTGGTTTGCACGAGACGCCCAGCGTCCTCCTGGCTAACTTGCCAAAGATCGAGAGACGTCTTCAGATTGTTTTTTCTCTCTGCCGTCTCTCGATAAAACGAATAAGCGTTCCATGTAAAATTGACTGGTAATGCCACCATTTTGCCTCGGCTGCATTAACTCAAAGTCCTTCGATCGTGTCTCATCTTTCTAAAATCTATCGAATATTGTCTCCGTAAACACGTATTGTGGTGTCACTGCGTTTGCCTATTTACTATATATTTTCTGATCGTGTCTGGTTCAGCGTCTATATATCCGAACACGAGACTTCTTCAATGTACAAGACACTAGGGACACGTACCTTCCATCATTCCATAGTATCTGAATCAATTGAGAAACTGGTCCCTTGTCCGACCAACCCCTAGAAGCAATTAACATCAAAATCTCAATAGGGAAATTCATTATTATTGCATCATTCATGGAAACTGCCCTAAGGGTAACCTGGTCCCGTTAGCCTATCGTCCTTTCCATGAAATAGATCATCTCCGGACTAATATAATAATTTCAGTGGGTGTAGCCTATAATTGAGGCCTGGAGAATTCATCTTCCCCTTGACAGAGATCAGAAACCTTGATCAGAAACCTTTTCACCGAGATAAATTGCGAAATTTCTAGGGTACGGGTCAAGGGACTAACTCATGGATGTATAATTATATTTGATATAACCATCAGTAAGTTTCCGGGGTAGGAAGAGGAGAGGGTCTAGTTGGTGATGGAGGTCGACGTGTATTTGCTACGTACCGCGGATTCTAATTAGCATTGGGAATCAAGCGTGATTATGCAGATGCTTGGAGTAGGCTATCAGTGGGATCGCGGTGGGGTACGGCAGGATGCATGCGCGCGTCAAGGGGTTGGCGGAAGGTTAATTGCCTCTTGTGGCGTCTCGGGCTAAGCTGAGCTTGTGAGGGTAGATTTGATAGGGTAGCGCTAGGGTGCTGTTGGATCACATCGCGGATAGCCATCTCTCCATACTGGACCACGTAACCTCTATCCTCTCATCCTCTCCGACTTAACCTTAGCCACGTCCTGTCCATGCCGGGCATGTTAATATACATCGCCACACGTGAGATCATCAATCTGGACCAGTCTTACCCAAAAGTATAAGAGGACCCGCTGAAACTCCTGGGTAAATATTAATCTAAGAGCAACAGTCAGCATCCAATCGAAATCGAAAAAAAAAAAAAAAAATGAGATGAAAAGGAATTGCCGAAATTTGAATTCTACATCTTACTGATTGTGAGCATTGGTATTGGTACGATTGTAATCGATCGCAACTCCACTGTTATCCGAATACTAGAAAATTATGGCAAAGTACATAGAACTCCGTGGGATCGAATTAATTGACAAACTTGAACATTGGAACACAATCATCAAGATAAATAGTTGGTTTCTGATTGCAGGCATTAGCCTTATCTTTGGCGATGTCTGCTATCCGCATCGATGTTTGCTCATGTTTGATTACTCTCGCGGGATATTCAACGAGATGAAATCTGCAAATTCCAATGGTTCCCAATAATCCCATTACCAGCTACTTTCTCACTCGTTGTAGCGAAGGAAAAAAGTTAGATCCAATTAGTAAGATCATAAATTACTAATTCCTTTCCTTTTTCTTTTTCTAATCTAATACAATAATTTCTGCATACAGCATCCAGGTACACTAGTTCGGATATACGTATACTCACTTCGACGTAGTACCTTGGTACTTTTCATCGTCATAACTTCAGTTCACGTATCAACAAAAGGTGCCTACATACAATAAGTGATAATAAAATGCATATTAATTATAATTAATGTTGTTACGATAAACTTAATATTTCGCTAACGCTGAGGTATATCCAAACTGCTTGTGGTGAGAGGGTAGAGCCAATTATACAAGTTCGACAATAACGTACGAACAATCGTAGTGTTTTGAAATAGTAGGGCGGACTGAATATCATATAGATATACAGTCAGGCTCGTTAATACAGGGTGGCATAATAGAGCTCGGTAATGATTTTCCGAATAATTATTTTCATTAAATTTGTCATCTCCTTCGCGACTCACGTCCACCTGGCATTGAGGAATCTTCAAAGGAAGATCGATCTTCGCCTTTCGAAGTAACGTAGAACGGAGAGATTCGCGTATGAATCTCATCTGTCAGACGGAATTTCGTAAAACCGTATCGAAGCCGTTCGGTATGAGAAGAATTTTTTTGCGGTCTCTTTCGGACCGTGAAGATCAAGCAGGTCGTCGAGGAGGATATGAAAAGTGATATACATCACCATTCCAATATCTAATCTGAATTCCCTTAAACCGTAATCGCAGCCTCCAAGATGGCAAATTCTTATCTGAATCCGTTCCAGTCATGGGCCCGGGTTCAAATTCGATTTCTGGCAAAGACGCATGGGGACAAATATATAGTGATATAAATACAACAATTTTTTTTTTTTCTAATCTGAACTTTCTCGTGCCACCCTACATTCAGACATTGCCGCGCACTTTTCATTGAGTTTATCGGACCCTTGCGTCATATGACAAATTATTGCGCGACCCGTTTGATCAAATTCAATGGAAACTGCCTTTAAGATGATCGATACGATCTTTGACACACACATATATGTATAAGTAAATATATACCTATGATATACATAATATTAATTGACGTACTGTAACGTCACAATCGCTTAAGTTTTAATACGAGACGAGGCAAAAAATAACAATAATAATATTGGGCTCGAGGATGACCTTATTTCCCGTGAAAGGGATTATCCTGGCGTCCGACTGCATGAATACTTGCGTCTCTTCCTAATGAATGTTATGTTTATATACCTTACATTATGTACGAGTGTCTGCCGAGAGTAGAGACGCCGTAACTTGTCCTCGAGCCTGAGGTGCGCGATCAGCCAGCAAGTAAGCCGTGACCTCGATGAGCCCGAGTCTGTTCTGTACCCTGACGAGCATAATTCTCACCTTCGACCTTTGTCTACGTTCGAGTTTACCAACTCTTAAAATTTTCGCGATTCCATTTAATTGCAAGCGTACCTTTATTTTTATAATCGCGAAACTCCCAGAGCGTCACGTACAGAACTCACCCGGCGATTACGAGACTCATATAATCAGGCGCACCAAGATGCATCGCTTATTTATTTTACAGTTACACGCGCCCGTACTCTGTTACATCAGGAAGGACGCATTGCGCAATAATTATTCTATTACCTAACGAGCGAAACTATTTCACGTACTTTATACACCTCCTACTTTTTTTTTATTTTTTTTTTATTTTATTACAAAAACACAATTTCATTTTACGATTAATTCCGTATCGACGATAATACGTTATTCTTTTAATTTCTCTCTCTATGTTTTTTTTATACTACCGAGCTTTCTCTCGCGACCGAACATCGTACTTGTCGAGTACCGAAAAACCTTGTACATAGTATATGTGGTACAGAGAAATAAACTCATTTTCTAACGAGCCTTGGAACAATAGTAACTGCCTGTGCCTTCCTTTTCTACTGTTACCTATCGCAACTTTTCTGCGCGCATTTAGTTCTGCGCTTCCTCGGTTTCAACGATAGTTAATTCGGACCAGCTAGACCAACGTTAATTGCAATCTGGCATAAAGTCCGAAATCTCTGCGAGACGTAAAGTGAAGCTGCTCAGCGTAATCTTTCGAAAATTTGAAAGCGACTTTAGCTATTGCAAAAAGATTCTGCACGAATCGTTATGCCGACTCTCCTTCTCGTTTGCTCGAACCCCTCCGGGTTCACGAACTGGTTGGTTCGAGCCAGGGGGGGGGGGGGGGGGCGGGGGTTGCACAGAGGGAGAAAAGAGACAAAATTACATCGAGTCACGATAGGTCCTTTCTTGCTCAAGATGTAGACCCGACAGTAATCCTTAACCGCAAATTATTTTAATGCATCTACTCACAATGAACGAGATGAAGAAAAGGAGAAAGGCGGTAAGTTGCACAGTTACTTTACGCGTATCTCCATCGCTGTTGGTTCATCAAACCAGTGCCAGGAGATGACTGCTATTATCCGGAAGAAGTGTAAGACGTTGATTCTCATGAATTTCGCGAAACAGTAGATACTGCCGTGCAGCTGCCAATCGTTAACGAGACGCCGTTTATGGGGAGAATGGGCAGGGATGATGAATTCGCATCCTTGTGAGTCTTAGGCACAGAACTACGAGATGAGAAGATAAATAGAGAAAATTTTGAAAAATTTATCAATATCCCTTTTTACTTTCGTATGATAACTCAAGATAAAGAATTTTAATCCTTTTATGTTTTTATCTGAAAAAAGTAAAAACTTGCAAAAAATTTTAACGACGCAATTAAAGATATTATTTTCCCGAGTTAACTGGATTCTAAGTCCTATCCTGAACCTTGTCCCAGTCAAACCGAAGCACCATCTTCTATGCAGATTGAAACACTAGTCGCTCACGGTCGTGATTCAAGCAGCTCGTACCGCATTCGAATTTGCATAGTTGAAATTTACGATGATATTAACACGATCGGAAGTATCGACGTAGCTACCGGGTAGCGAGTATAGAAAGGTTATTGACCTTGAAGAAAAGAGCGTAGTAGCAAGAGCTCGTTAGGTCATCGACTCGTTCGTTTCAGCGAATGAACAAAAATGCAACTTAAATAGGAAGGAAGGAAGGAAGGAAGGAAGGAAGTGAAAGGGAAGGAAAAGAATAATGAAACAGTACAAAGGCAGAACGGAATAAAACGTCATGGACATAAGACAGGAATAATTCAGAATATACTGAAAGGAAAGGAAGCTAGTTTACTAGGATATAAAAGTTCTGATATATGTTTCCCATGTTTCCGGCAAGACCTCAATACCAGCGTCTAACTGACGAGACCATGTCGGGGACGCTCTAGTCCGTCCTTCGACGTACAGTCCCTTGCAAGAAATACAGTGAAACTCGACTGACATTGACACCAGGCGCTGTCAAGTTGAAGTCGACGCTCGTGGCGATGCCAGGCGTCGGTGTAGTACCAAGACGAGCGAAGAAAACCTCTGGGATATATCACCCGGAGAGACGTCGGGACGTCTACCTAGATGGGTAGTATATAGGAGCAACCGCCGGTACTCGAAGGACTGTTCCCCTTTGCTCGAGAGAGAGAGAGAGAGAGAGAGAGAGAGAGAGAGAGAGAGAGGAACTAGATGAAAGAGAGTTCTAGGAGAGGAGTGTGTGGAGAAGAGGAGAGGGTTCATGAGGCGTCGGTGTGTTATGTTGTGTGCAGTCTAGCGTAGAGATGATGCTCCGACACTGAGACGTCAAACAGCAGCAAACTGAAGGACCTGATAGTACGAAGACACGTCTCTCGCATGTCCCGATAATAACAGGGCTGCTGCGGACGATTAAAAGGGATAGATAACGCCGATAGAGATATCGGACAATCAAGGCCTTTGGGGGCAAACGATCATTTCTACTGATCGTTGGAAGTCGGAGCAGCACTTTGCCGACGTGGTCATCCTGATCAGAGATGACCGAGTTGGTGTTGTAGATAAGGACGAAGGTAAGAAGATTGGCAGTATGGAGAGAAGGAGTGGTGGTTACTGTTCAGGCTAGTGGCTAAGCAGAGGTAGGTATCACCACTGGGAACCTGATGGACTTCAAGCAGGAAGTCACGAGCCTTGATCACTCTTCCGGTGGAATTACTGGGATAACCAAGTCAGACTTGCCCTGGACTGATGGGAGGTTGATGATCCTGTGCCATATTTGGGCCTTGAGCTTAAGTTAATGATAAATAGTTGAAACGAGACCTGCTCTCTTTCCTTCAGCTTCCTTCAGCACAATTGACACAGGTTTTGGCGGATCGTTACCGTATGATTGAAAGTTGGCCTTATTAGAACGAATTTCCCCGCGGAGTGCGACGTCGCAATGTCATTATTCACTCAATGTCGCGACGCCTTGCGAAGGGGTCTAAGGTGTAATGCGGAGCCATTTATCAAAAGGCGAGGTCGCACGATCGACAGATCCCGGGGGGCTTTCAATGCGCCAAATTCCGAAAGCTTTCCTTCCGGAAGCAATTATACATTTATTAACCTCGAATATCGATTAGCTTGTCCCGAGACTCTAGACAGTCGGGACAAATTTTTCAGCGAGGAATTCGCTGGCAGAGGTATACCTATAGGAAGGACGTCGCCAAGACCTTCTCTAGCCGCCATGTCTACCCTCGAACAAAGTGCGGCCGCGTTCAGCAGACAGGAGTAGCGGAGTAAGTAGCATGTGGGAACTTGGGTGTAGGGAGCGAGTGGGTGGCTGGGCTACTGGCTGCCTGGAGTAGGACATAGAGGGGGTGTGTGTGTTCTGCGAGATGGTCTAGGTTCACTCGGGCTAGGTTAGGTACGGTAAAGTTAGGATCGGTTGGGTGTGGAGTGTCACGCGGAGCGCGAGATGGGCGAGGGAGGGAGCAAGTTGGCGACGACGAGAGACGAAGAGAGATAAGAACGGAGGAGGGGGGGGGGGGGTCCGATAGTAACCGGAGAGATATGTACAAAGAAGAAGAAAAGAGAAAGAAAGAGAATGATCCAGTTGTAGCTACTGGAATCCAGATTCCCCAGGGGCGGTCGAGCTTACGGTGAAATGAAACCTCCACTCCCATCCGCACCCTTATATTGGAGTACCTCGGTGCATATGGTGACACGTAGATCCAAAGGAAACAGCTGTCAATCCGAATGGTGAGATCCGATCAACCACGCAACCAGATCCTATCATTTTTCACCTAAATTACCCCCTGAACTCACTGAGCCATCAGAAGTCATGGAATGAATCAGGATTCCCATATCAGGGCCGTAGACCATTTGGGAACCACTGGGTGCCCCACTGGGAGCCACTAGATGGGCCACTGAAAGTCACCGCCTTACTGCCAGACAAGCACCCCTATGAAATACGTGGCGCCGTCATATATCCCGACATCTCCTGGTGCGTTCTCGCAGCGGAGAACTTAATGCGGTTTACCGCAATCGTCGGACACTGGTTTCTGGCTCGCAACCCCTTGGACCATTCATCCCCTTAGTTATGGTAAGATCGAATCTGAAATTCTACCCTCGGTCTTACTTTGGCAGCTACGAGAATGGGACTCCCTTGAGGGTACTAATTACAAGAGAGTGAATAATTACGATAGGGGATGCTTCTACCCTCTTCTCGTATCTCAGTGGAACAGCCACTGTATAAGCTTTTATATTTTGTATTCGATTTTGCGGGATGGAAATTATTTTTTTTACAACCGTCTCGACTACGGTTACTCATCCCCTGGGAACTTTACTGTACCGTCGCCAGGATTGCCACCACGAAAGCGACACAAATAGCAGTCAATGTTTTTCCATTTCAAGGTTCGTGAATTTCCTTGCGGTCGAGACAGCCACCCACCCTTCGGCTGACACCGTCTCGTCTCAAAGGTATCGTTCCGAAAGTCGTTCTCTGTAACCCGGGGACGTTTTTTTATCGTTTCCAGACAGTGCTAAGCCCATTTATTCATTAAAGGATTAAACTGACCTTGCATATTAAAGGAACATGTTTAAGTACATGAACTTTGCTTTTTTACACATCACAGACTATATTGACTGGACACGCAACATAAGCGCTCCTGAATATTCCACAATAATTAAACAAAGCCTTACAGATGCTTTGGATGATCTCAACATTACGTAGAATGAAATATATACCGAGTGAGAATTTTATTAAAAAGTAGCAAAACTTTGCCGAACGATGACATCAGGTTCCGCCACATTTATCCATCTCCGTACGTACAATTCAACTAACAGAGCAATCAAACTTGGAAAATTAAATTCCACTAGACTAGTAGACTGCCAATTCGAAGTTGCTGAATTTCAAGGATATCCCTGGTGGTTCAAAACGTAGAACCAAGGCCTCCTGCACACGACTACACGACTGACACGACTGACACGTCTGGTTAACGTACTAATTACGAGATCGTTCACCTGTCACAGATACGTACAAATCCTCTATGGCCATTTACCTGCTAACAACCCGGTGCTTCATCCAAAGTCACGGCACCTGTTACGGATGAAAGATCAATTTACTTTAGTACTCATTTTTTGGTACTTGATAAAATTGAATTAGCCAATGCACGCTACGAAAACGCTGAATCCGCCGTCGACGGCCTTTAATTACGTAAACCATAGCCAAGTGTCAAAAGCACACTTGACACGTTTTATTTGAAAAAAATAGGAAAAGTAAGGATAACAAAAATAAAGTGGATAAATACGGATTTCCTACGGGGTTTAATTAGGCGGTATAAAAGAAAAAAAAATAATAACTCCCATTCAACCAGAGACCATCAGACTGGGTCTCTTGAAGGAGGCGCGACAATTAGTGTCTTGAGCTTTTATCAGAGGTCAGAGGACAATAAGTTACGGAAGCTGCGTCGAGATCGAATGATTTCCCATGGGATCCTAATTCTGTTCTATCTTAGCCTAACTTTCCGCCATTGGATACTTTTTTATTGGTATCACCTTCCGCAGCATCCTTTAGCAACTAAACGCTTACTAAACTCTTGAAAAGGGAAACGTGGCTCGGTGACAAGCCGAGTCATAAGGAATAATTCAAGAGTTCGATAAAGAAATACGGGCAGTTTATAAGAAAGAGGCTGGATAAAGATAAAAAGATAAATAAAGAAAAAGACAGAAAAATGTCTTATAATGGAATTCCAATTATTTTTAACCCAAAGAAAAAGGAGATTCACTGCGAAGGTTCAGCGCAGTGGTGTAGGAACGATCCAGCTGCATTAAGTGACTGAAGTTGGCGGCGTTTGAAGTTTCTTGCTGAGGAGGTAAACCGGGACGCGGAACTTTCTTAAGGCTATGCAGACGCAAGGGTAGTTTTGCGAAATGTTTACGAGCGGCGCGAGGGTGGGAGTGAGATTGCTAAATGTTTACAGTCCTAATGAAAAATGTTTGCAGGGAAATAAAAGGACTCGCGGAAGAAGCAGCAGAAGCGGCGGAGGTAGCAGCAATCCGTGTTTTCTTTATTTTCTCTGATTTCCTTGCCCCGGCCGAGACGGAAGATGCTGGCACAGTCCTTTTACCGGGGCTCCTCTTAAGATAGCAAAAGGACCTCGCGGCAAACGGACAGCCGTAACACACGTATGAAATGAGATTTTCTTCTTCTTCTGGCGAAATTCACGATCACGCAATCGTTTCTTCGAGAGGTTGTTGGAAGCCGTGCAAGGTCGCAGGAAGTAAGAGTTTCTTGGTGCATACACGTATATACAGATATACAGTGTACGCTGTACTATACTATACCATACGAGATATTCATCAAAGTTCACGCACTTATAACGCAGGTTAACTTCAGTACTGTATATAGGAAGTCAAATCATATACGTATACATATACACATACTAGATATTCTGAAGGTTAGATAGATAAACCCTGGTAGACATATATATTTTTCGGTTACGGAAACCAGTAGGCATTTTGATGAGCCCTCCAGCTAATAATTAAATGACGATTGCACGCTTAATAACCTGTTTCAAGATATTACATGTAGTCAAGAGGGTGTTTCCCCAGACACCTCTACAGCTTGACGGATAACATCTCGACGCGATGATCCTAAAGGGCGCTAAGTGTAGCAAACCCTTGAAAGCAGAGTGTCGCTCTCCAAGGAATTATACGCAAGTTGAGCAATTCGGGAGTGGCGCGTGTATTTCAATTTTGAAATTCGTGCCACAGCATCGCTGCCTGCTGATAGAATCATTTCAACTACCTTGACCCTTGAACCTTATGAATACATATATATATGACTTCAGGTATATCCCAGAGATCCTATAGAATTACTTTGGCGAGGATGGAATTTATATACTACCCTCGTTCCCAGCAGGGATCCAAAGTACAGCAAAGGGGTGGAGCGTGTTACGAATGACGAGAGAGAGAGCGGACGCCCGATTGAAAGTTCACCGAGGGATGACAGTAGATCTCGCGATCTATCATCCTAAGACCGGCTTTGTCTGATCCCGCAGAATTTTCATGTAAACCACGCATGCCTTTGCTCAGGGACGCGCGAGAATATTCGCACTTATTCGTAGTTATATACAGATCGAGGTAAACAGAATCCCTCGATTGGCATTGTTCAGAATTCTGTAATTATAATGTACGCCGCAAATGCAATAATGACAAATCGATCGTTGATAACATTCCATTTCTATGAAATGAGAATGGCGACTGGAGTCAAAGCAGCCTTGTGGCTTCCCACGTGCGGCGAACGTCGATAACGATATAACGAAACAACGAAATGGTCCATATCCAATACCGCGGCAATATTACCTGTTCAGCTGAATTATCGTTTCGTGGTCGCGAAATATCTGGTATCAATAATTGAACTGACAGGTAGCAGAATAGCGAGAGGGAAAATGGATTCGATGAAATGTGATAGAGAGAGAGAGAGAGAGAGAGAGAGAGAGAGAGAGAGAGAGAGAGAGAGAGAGAGAGAAATTCTGATAAAGGAAAAGACAGCTAGAAACGAATGGAGAAAATAGGAAAAAAAAATCTGCTTGGACAAATACGATATATATAAAAGAAATTCGATAATTTCATATACACATATTATTCGCTAGATTACTGAACAAGATTAACTTGCGAATCCGTAGTACCCTAAACGATACGGTCATTGCAAATCCCACGATGGCCACCAATCTCAATAGAAACACGTACTGAATCTCCAAAGCACGTTCACCTCCTCTCAATAGAATTCCCGCACCGATTCGCCTGATGCAAAACTAGTCACGTTTAGCTGACGTCAACCAGAAGTCTAATTAATAAATTCCATAGTCACTAATTCCTTATTAATATAATATTTTATATACAAATAAGTTGACGTATCGTCAACCTCGAAATTTTCCCAGCCGCATCAAGGCTTCTCGATCAAGAACTTCCACGTTGCGAATAATTCGCAACTCGCACCTTAGATAGTATCTACCACGATGTAAGTAAGTATAGAAAAAGAAAGGCTAAAAAACACACGCTTTCCGCAACGCGGATTCGATAAGTTCTTCGTGGTAAGTAGCAGTTAGGTTGACTAACGCGAGAAAAGGGGTAAAGCACAGGAAACGGATTTCTTTGCTTACAACCAACGTATGTACGGATAGACAGGAAGAGCGAAGCATTGCTTCTGTTTAATTGAGTTTCCCATATGAACACACGTATGTGTACATTGCGAAACGGTCAGTCAATCTGCAAGTCTTCGGGACGATGTTAAGGATTCTCTCCTTCATAGATACATGCATGTATACGTATATACATACTCGTATATGATTCGCTTACATCTTTCACCTTAGTTCACATACTATGCGCTATCCCACACTCGCTCCCTCATCCTCCATCCCACATACGGCCGAGCAGCTAATGCGATTGTTATTACACATATTATCTCTCCGTGAGTAATCATGTTTCACATTAGCAATCCTCTTCATAGTCGACCTCCTCGTCGAATCCAGCTAGCGCATAGATGGCTGGACCCACTCCTACGCGAATGACTATTCCCAAGAATGCGTCGCTCCTACGAAGCGGTTAGAAAATCGCGAGTGATTTCTTCGACGGAGAGAGAAGGATAGATAGATAGATAGAGATAGAGAGAGAGAGAGAGAGAGAGAGAGAGAGAGAGAGAGAGAGAGAGAGAGTGATAGAGGATAGGTATTCATTTATGAATACTCGCGTAATACTGTAATAAACGTTGTAGCAAGTAGTAGCCTGGCCTCAAGATATACATATATTGGTTGGAATAGAAGTAAAAGCCTCGGAACTATATACATATATATCCTACACAGTAAAGTGGATAGATGTAGCGTGAAATAGGCGTAGATTATGATAGGCAAGGGATATAAAGGACGATAATACTTTGCCGAATTTTTGTTTCTGGGTAAAGGGTCTACTTAAGATGGCGATAAGATCGGGAAGAGCAGCTTAAATTCGTACGGCCATACGAGGAATGGTATGTTATTAGACGTAACGCGTAACGCAATGGAGATTCGTAGGGATGCTGGAGCCATTGGTATAGTATCTGCCGGCAGAGCATGTATAGGATGGTAAAAGGGCGAGTCGCATGGGGGTATAGTAAATTAATAGGTAGATAATGCCGGATGCCCGTGGTTAATCGGAGATCGGCGCAATTTATTCTCCGACCACGTGGAGTCTTCTGCGTTTCCTCGATATTATTAACGTCAACAAAGTGAAGCTTCCTTCCTCGTTAGGCGACTTCCTTTTTGCCTGTGATAACAAGAAGCCAAAGTACAGCGCCGTTATCGTAGAGTTTGGTGTACGCGAGGTGAAATCTTTTTTGGTATTATTCCATTAGGAAGTACAGTATAATGAGATTCTCTGGAGGATCGGATTTAAGCGACAGTGGGATTGGTGAAACTGGGCTTACGAGTGGAGCGGCGGGAGTAACTGAAGGGTCGAGAGGAGTATATGGTGCCGGCCGTTAGTTACTATTCTGCCAATTAAACCAAAACTTCTGATTATTAAAGTCCTTCATTAGTTCGCTTCCGTACGTGTGGTGGGGGAGCTAGGTAAGTATACATGCAGTTACTGCTACAGGCGGAGATATCTAGTACATCCGGTACGTGTCCTGAATTCATACCTTTGCTTACCCTCTAATCATATTGCCCTTGTAATCATCCCCTTGACGCAATCAAAGGCTACCATTCCAAGTGGCCGGACCGATTGCAGGTTCGGTTGATACTGGCTCGCTGTTTCGCTAATTTACGTTCTTCAATGTTAGTAGAGCAACAATATGCTCGGGGGATTCTGGGATATGACGGATATATCAGATCGATTCATTTTGGCGATAAAAGGTGCCGTTTGAATCTTATAGTCGAGGGTTGTGTTAGTGATAAAACAAAAAAAATTAAAAATTAGATGTACCACGTTAATCACGAATATTTGTCAATCGATATGGCTGATGACTAGGTGGGAAAAGACATATTTGAAAATTAGGGGTGTTTGTGTATTTGTTAATTATTTATTTGCTAGGAATTTTTTGGGGGGCATCGCATCTCCCTTTTATACCCTTTCAATATCAATTCTCGTATAGTCGAGAGAAAATCATGGTCAGGTTTATCGCGAAGAGGGCTGAAGATTTGCGGAAAGAGGGGAAGAAAAGGGTGCGAGATAAAAATCGATGACGTGTGAAATGTTTGTCTGTGATGGAAGGCAAATTGGAACAGGATGGAGGAAAAGTTCACAAGGTCACAGAGGGTAGTACGGCAGATACAAAGTTCCCGGTTAATTAATTGAGTTTAATTGAAGCACGCGAAACGTCAGTGGTTACGAATGAAGGCTGGCCCAAAATGTGTCGCGAAGACAACACGCGTCTCTAAGCGCCGATTAGGGAAAACTCTTATCACGTTGGTAGAACTTTTACGCGTTATCCGAACAAACAAACAAGTGAACAAATGAAAGCAACAAACAGACATTCCCTGCGGTACCGGAACAATCGACTCGGTTGCGACATTCTTAAGGCAACAAAATTCCACGTGACGCGTACTACTAGAAAATTTCGGTAAAATTAAATTTCACAAATTCAGATACTACTATAAACGAAAAAATTATTTTTCGAAAAAAAAAATTGTAAACGATATAGTAGAAGTGATGGACAAAGAATGTGAGGCGTCATGAAAACTTAGTCGACGTAGTCGACGCTCGCAATTTTCGCGAATCGCGTGACTTATCGAACAGCCGAATTATCGTTCAATTAAATAATATTTTCGCGATGCTAATTACAACGACAAAGGAATTTCCGAGCCCGTTATCATAGGGTCTGAGTCTCGTCTTTATCCACAGGGGAACACAAGACTTTTGAAATTTCGCATTGTCTCTCTTTAATAATGAAAATAAAAATTCAATTTTCAACATGAAATATAAACGCATTTCTAATTTCCAATTTAATTAACATCGCGTGACGAATTTATTCTACCTTTTAATCTCTCGGTAGCCTCACACACTTACATCATGGTAAAAGCAATGTATGGTGGTGGTGGTGGTGGTGGTGGTGGTGACGGTGGTGGCGGTGATGGTGGTGGTGGTGGTGGTGGTCGTGCACATCTCAGTGAACTGGAAGGAAGATTGGACAATTAAATGAGACCGCAGAGGGAATGAGACGAAAAAGTTGAGGCTGTTATAAGAACGATTAGTAAACAAAACGCAACCACGAGAGGATCGTCTGCAAAGACAATATAGATTCAGCGAGCCAACGAAAGTACTTCCTGTTTTTCATCTGAAGATAATCGCTAAGCAATTATCCCATAGAAATTACATTAAATCAATCCTCAATTTTCAATTACGCCTAACAATCTATTAAATCGGCAATAAATTTATCTCAGAGTTCACAGGGTCACCGACTCGAACAGTTTCAAGTTAACCAAAGAGCCTTTTTTTAAGATCCACCTACTCGAACGGTTCGTTAACTCAGTCACCCATTGGTCGGGCATGACCGCCTGCACGCGGGTTACGTTGTAAAGGTGGATTAAAGCTACGACGACGCTACGTGTAAGTCTCCAACCAAGCGACAGTATATCGTCCTCGTGGACAGCAGTTAGCAAGCATTTACGCACTCGCAAGGCTTTGCCTCTTGCTATTTTCTCTCAACTCTCTCCCTCTCCCCCTTACTCTCTTCAATTCTCTTTGTCCGACTCCCCCCCGCTCCGTAGTTACACATAACAGCAAATCATTAGGTTGGGTTACAATAGGCATAGCGAATAATACGTGAGGCGATGGTTCGATTAAAGCAAAAAAATTCAAGCGAGTTTGAAAAGCGGCTTAAAGATTTTCAGCCAATCCCAGTATACCCCCCTCCCCCCCCCCCCCCGATGGATACCAATTGCTCTTGTCCCGCTCTCTACTACACAAATGAGATAATAATTGGCGACCGATAAGAATTCTGAAACGCGCACGAATCTGACTTCTTAACCAGTTTACGGAATGCTATGGTAACAATGAACCTTTAAATAGTAATTTTACAGTAAATAACGCGCCGTAACGTCGTGGCATGATTGGGCGAATTTCACATAGGAATAAAGTTGTGTGCACAATGCGTGCAGAGAATTTATACGAATACCGAATACAATACACTGTGGTAAAAATAAATGACAGCCAAGAGTATTGAATTCGAGAGTGATTATCGGTATAACGTGCGATACTTCGTTTGCCATCAATTTCACGGATGGAATTTTTTTTATTATAGTTTAATACGATTCTATTTAAATAGAAGATCGTTATACTGTACGCCTAAGCCTAACGATTATATGGTTCTTGTCCGTGCTAATCCAGCATGGCTCACTGAATGTTAACTTAAGGACCCGGAACGCATTGATAAACATCTGTATCAGAGTACGACAAGAGAATGGAGCACAGTGAGAGAGAGAGAGAGAGAGAGAGAGAGAGAGAGAGAGAGGGAAAGCCAGAACAGAAGGTTCAAACGAACTAAAGCAGACGAGTATCCTCCTCCCTGTGTTTTGCGGGACTGTGAAGTCGTGACGCGCGCGCTAACAGCTATTCAATTTGCATCCAATAAATAAAAGGCGATGTAACAGCGCATCCTGCCTGTAAGAAATCCCGCGAGATCACGACAAGAAACTCCAAGGGCCATTCCCCCATAGGGTTTTCTTATGATTATGGGTTGGCCAGAGGTGAGACTCCGATTCGCTCTGTCTTTTTGTCCTCCCATCGTAAGCCCTATGCCCATTTTAAAGTCCCTTCTGCACGAACCTCGACTTTGCCGCGACTCTCTTTTCTCTTATTTATTCCCTTTCTCTCGCTCTCTCTCTCTCTCTCTCTCTCTCTCTCTCTCTCTCATCGAGGATTTCACCGGCGATCTCAGAGCCACGGGAGTACACCGAGGTATAAGAGAAGTTCCTATTTGAATGAACGCACCGGCACTCTGCAGTGGTTCTACTTTCAATGAAGACTCGTAAAAAGTTTGAAGTACTTTCGCCTTACCCTCACTTCTGGATTCAGCTAAAAATTCACAGATTCCGACGTGCGTCTGCGTTTACGAAGCTAAGACGTATTTATGAGACACGCTATATATGAAAGGCATGCGAGCGGAAAGGTGCACCGAAGATCAAAGGTTCCGCTGATAACGAATATCCGGACATCCTGGACCAGAGATAAATCTGTCTGGATGACAGACTCGAGCATTTCGGAATTTCAGTCAATAACGTCGACAGACACGCACACTGAATATTATATACCCGGGAAGTCTGACTACGAGGAGTGAATACCTACTGGTCTGACTTTGCCGAACAAAAGCAACCTTATTCCACTGAAAAATTAAACTCCCGCTAAAGTTTCACGTGAATGACTAAGGTGGAACAGGAAATTGGATTTACTCGAGAGATAAAGGATCTTCTTATATCAAAGGATCATCTACGTCTACTGTTATACTGGCACAGGGAGTATAGCTACTGCCTGACATCCCGGAGCAATAACTGCCATATATCCTAATCCGTAATACGATTTAATTTTCTAATGAAAACTCGCCTTTGTGTTCTTTCGATCTTGGCAGTCGCGTCTATACGGACGGGAGGACCAGTCAGGCAAGATAGTCGATTGAAGAATAGCAGGTGGCCGTCTCAAAGAGCTTCCCAGCTTCCCTGCTTGCCTTTCAAAGATGGTACCTGCTGTCGCATCCCTGTTGCATTGTCGCAACCTCAGCGGCCGCTCGGAGGTGTCACTGATGTTCCCACGAAAGGAAACTGGTCGACGCTATATCACAGGAATTCACATATGTGTCTCGATATGGATGGATCGTGATGAGGAAAGGATGTATACATCCCGTAGACGAAGATTGAGCAATCCGAGCATGCCTGCAGTTCGATTGGCCTTTCGTGGAAAAGAATTCTCGACGGTGGTGTTTGCTACTGGGATTACAGCTTCCGTTGCTGGAACCTATCCCGGTATCATGGGAAGGTACTGCTGCAGCAGCAGCAGCAGCAGCAGCAGCAGCACCAGCAGCAGCAGCAACGATAATAAAAGGTACAAAGCGCGAGGCGGCTGATTAACACCATCTGCGCTTGGATCCGCCTGTACAGCGGTAACCCGGCCGATTGAGCGCGATGTGGAGTTTATGAAAGGGCGTAAGGAAAATAATAGATTAGCAAACGAGTGGCGAACAAGAGATAGCGAGGGGTGCGGAACGGGAGTGGAACAATGACGAGTAGTCCAAGGAGCGAACGCAGCGAGTAACATGGGAGCTCATTAGGGGTCTCACGTGAGTGCATCCATATATCTATAGCTTGATTGCATTATAATATAGTCTTGGTCCCGTTGTCACGTGTGAGGATGCGAAACGCTCTTTTAAATTGACAGACCGTGCTAAGAGGAAGCTAAAGAACCAGTTTCATTGAAATCATTACTCTGATGGACGTGACGGTGCTGATGATCAGTGACTCGAGATAAAGGGGCTAAAGTGAAATAAGGACTCGATGGGTGTGTCAGGAGAGAGAGAGAGAGAGAGAGAGAGAGAGAGAGAGAGAGAGAGAGAGAGAACTCGGTTCGAGGTTTCACGCTTCTAATGATCAGGGATTAGAGATTCTTCCTGCGAAATGCACGAGCCTGGGCTAAATTTGCTAGACGAGCGACCTTGGCTGTTTTATAGCTGCCAGATGAGAGTTGGAATTTCTTTCTTTTTTTGTTTCATTTCCTCGATCCACGTGTCATCAGTCACGTGGGTAATGAGTGTCGGAAATACAGGGGGGGGGGGGGGGTTTCTTAAGTCAAGCGACTGGCTCCTTGCTGCTATTTATTATCGTCTACGTCATATACGTGCGCGGAAAGCAAAGGATACGTCTTCAGTAGCGTTAACAAACAAGGGCCGAACGATACTAGCGCCGCGCAGTGTGGCACGAATAAACTCCGTAACATTGAATTACGCAAGGACTCAGTCCGTCCAATACCGGCAGATCGATCGCGATGTTCTGTGATTTACGGTCAGCATTCGACGGCGAACTTCTTTTTTATCGGGGTACGGCGTGCGCTCCGGTGCGCGCGCGCGCGGGCGCGGGCGGCCCGTTACGCTGCTCTTCTTCATCTCCTCGCGAAGATCATTCTTGATAGGCTTGCTATCCTTTCGTACTCTCTTTCTCTCTGGCTCTGTTAGGATTTATCGAGGCTAACGTATCGCGACGCTCGGATTCACCTTCTCAATCCTAGCTAAAGACTGCACCGTGCAGAAATCCGATGCAACTGGGAGATCATGGATGATGCCATGGACCATCGTCATGGACCAGACCATGTATCCTAAAACGCGTTGATTAACTGATTAATTTATATTTTTATTTATTTTAAAAAATCCCCCAAATTGGTCCAGGGCCACAGCATCCCTCATTGCTCGCGATAAATAACTTTTTTGTTCCTTGAAAGATGATGCCAATAGGCAGTACATCGTTACTAAATCTTCCTCGTATGTGAAGGAATATTACTGTATGGTGTATTACATGGAGATTTACTTATAAGACTATTATATTCATAGGCTAATTCCATACAGTTAACTATAACCATGATCCACGCAAAATGCCAGCACTCAAGAGATACCGTGATACGTTCAATCTCTATGGGATTAAGCGGAGGAACATTTGTAATTACCAAGTCTCGCTCAGAGCAATGGAACGTATCGTCGTCAGACTGGTAACAAGCAAGAGGATCGGGATGGGCTATTTAAATTGACTTGCATAACCACGGAACGAGGTACCGAGAGAGATGAGAATATAGTATAGAGTGTTTTATTCGTGTGCATCGGCATCGGGTATAGAAAGCGGTAAAAACATGCATCTATTTCCATATAACAGGTTTATATATTACGCCGTCACTGGCAGCGCCTAGTTACATTTGAATACGATGTCCTGAAACTGAAAGCAACGCCAATTCAACGCAGAACAAGTTACGGTCACGAATTAGATTTCTTCGAACGCGGCAAGGATGGCATCGCTCATGCGTGACTGCGCGTGATATTCTAATCGAACGATTTTTACTTCACCGACACTTTTATCGGGCGACACACCAGTAGTAATTAAGAGGCAAACACTGTAGGACGAGACGCTCGGAGACTCGTTGCGTTACGGTTGCCAGAGCTGGAACTCGATTTCGTATTAAACAGAATCGCCCTGCTGAATTCCTTGCAAGAGAGACGGAGTATCGCAAACGTCGTGTGTACCATCCGCGACCATTTTTAAATAGGATCTAGAATGCCGAACGTCCTCGTTGGAATTTTTCCCGAATGGAATAACATTTTATTTATCTACCTGGGACAATGAGGCTGCGATTGGTCGAGCTGCGTGGCACTTCGATAATTAACGTACAATTGGAGATCACAGGTATTGCAAATTAATTAGAAACTCCGTCGCTTTATTGCCAGCTAAATTATTGAACCCTTGATTAAATGGCTTGCAACGAATACACACATGGAATTCGCTAGCGCGTACAACGTGTGTTAGCGCAAAAATAAACGGGCAAAACGTAATTATCAGCCAAAACGGACGTAACAAACGAGAACGTAAAGCGTAAATATTCGCGAAGCAAAGGCAACGTGGGATGTGGATTTTGCCAACAAAAAAAAAAAATAAAAAAATAAAACATATACCACAATGAAAGTAGGAAAAAAAGTTAAACAGTTTTAACGACACATTCGGTGCGGTCCAGGAACAGTAGTACCAACGTATCTTCGCGGACCAGTGAATCTGAATGAAATCGTTACTCGACGAGGGAAAATATTTTTACAAAATTTTTTTAGCATATGATCCTTTATTCGAACGTTTATACATTTGGACAATGTACGACCCCATCTCCTGTATTTTCTATGACAATAGACAAATAATCAGTGGTCGGTGCAAACAGTAAAAGAAGGAAAACGGTATAAAAATAAAACTTTCTGCGGCATCCCACTAGGATTGAAATTTCATATTCAGCGATTGGTCCTTTCGATACGATCACAGGATCCCGTCCGACCACCATTCGCAGACCTTTACGAATAGAGGCCTAAAAGGATCAGAAGGAGTCATTCCGGCGTCCTGTTCAAGGCTTTCGCAGTGGCACAGACGAATGGTCGGCCATCACTATCAGACACTTTACACTGATATTTGTCGAGCTCATGGCGGATTGTTCGCGTGACGCCTTAGGCTGTCCAGGAGGATCTCACCCGGTTCAGGATTTACAGTGGAAGTCTGATCTTAGTCAGGTCGTGTCTACGTAGGCCGTGTGACCTTGATGTAACTGGATCTATTGAAGATGCTGATACGCCCCATCGACGTTCCAATAAAGCTCATCGTCATCCAGCTGGCACATCTTCTGCGAACCGCCTCGTCCCGAACCCAGAGTCTACTTCTTTATTTTCAGAATCATTTTCTTCTTCGGTTAGCAAGATTCAACGTACCCGGGGATCGCACGTTGAAAAGTACCTTTAGTCATGGGATTCCATTACGGAAGAATTTGCGAACCCGCCGAGACGCGGATCGCTCTTTTAACACGAGTCAAATCAATGCGAGATCACTGAGGCGTGGTTGGCGAACGATGCAATCGGTGAGCCGAAAAACCGTGGCCCTTCTCAGAAACGGCAATTACGTAGCAGCGAACGCGATACGGTCCTTATTTATTGTTCCGTTGCGACGGAACATAGGTAAGTCGATGACGTCATTCGAAATTATTTTCCAATCATCGACTACCACCAGTCTATAGAATCGAATCCTATACAGAGTCGCTTTCCGCTCTGACAAAGAAAAACCGTGCGAATATCTGTTAGCCCGTGCAAATATTTCGCACGGTGTCAAATCGACCCAGAAAAAGAATAATAAGGCCTGTTAGAGTAAAGACGAAAAGAATCGGTACCAGGCTGAGGGGAGTTACTCACTTTGCTAAGTCTCACGTCTCTGATCAGGAACATTGGGGCACTAGCTATTTCTGAAGAATCAGCACGACCTAATAACCAGACGCTAGCAAGTAGCCGAATAAAAGGAAACTGCTGGAACATCCTGTGAAAGTGATGAGGCCATCCTTGTGAAGTAAATATATGCACAGCGTATGTTCTAAGACCAGGTACGTATATGGCATACATACCCACAGATACTCATTTCCATAGGAAAAAGGATACGATAAGATGTGCCCAGAGACCCCATCCTCGCGGTCTACGGTAACCACGTTCTGAGGTTCTCGTAGGTCGCGAAGGTTCCAAATAAATTGCATAATACTGCAGGAGGAGTTGGCTAGCCAGCCAGTTAGCTCAGCGAGCAGTAACGAGCACCATACGTATATCGTGCGTGTATGCATACGAGGCAGGCTTATTGAAAAGTAAGTGAAGACCTTGAGCACTCGCGTATAGATCACGGCTGAACATTAGCGCTCTGAGGCTAAAGGAAGTCGATCCCCAGAGCCAGGTAGAGGAGGAGGACACGAGAGATAAGAGAGTCAGAACGATAGAGCAGACAGACCAGAAAAACATTTACAGGCTACGGGAAAATCAATTTCATTTTTTCTTCAACCGCCAGTCTTAATGGTGGCGCTGCAGTTCCTGCCAAATTAATTGCATAATTACGAAAGGCGGCTGTGGCTCAGCTCCTTCGTGATCCACGCATTCTCGTTCACCTCGGCCTTAACAATGACAGCGTGACGAGCCCTGAGGATTCCAGCTCATCTCCTTTCTCCTTAACCATTCCACTCCGGCCGCCCCCCTCCCCCCTCCCCCTCTCCCTGCAACCCCTCTTTGCCATTTGCTTCGTCCACTTCCTCTTCTTCTCATCGCGCGCTGCTGCAGCACTCGCGGTTACGGCAGTGCGGCCTTGCAATGTTGCTCTGGCACTCTTCCCTCCTAACGCCTCCCTCCCTCCACCGCCACCTCCACTCGTCTCCACAAGCCATTCCGCGGATCCACCATTGCTACACGACACCGCCGTTCTCTCTCTCTCTCTGTTCTCCACGGTGCAGCATCAGCAACACAACCGGCAGCAGGACTTCTGTTCGTTCGTACTACGAGGACGAGACATTGGCCTACCACATTCGACCTTGCCAGTTCGTTACTCTTTCCTACCTTATGCATTATACATATAGCTGACTATCTGACTATCTGACTATCTTCGTGCCATCTTAACCATCCCCACGGACGCCGCGACGCTCTGCTTCGTCATCGTATCGTCTCGTTTGTCGATTTCGCGTCCTTTTCCAAGGAAGAGAATTTCTTTTTTTTTCTAAGGGTACTCCTAATAATGTATTCTGTTAGTTGGATATATTGTGCATATATATGTGTGTATATATATACATATACATATTCTCCTGTCCTCCCTTCAATTTGCTACTCTCGTTGTAACCATTGGAATTATTAACAATGAACCCTGACGCGAACCCTGGCACAATACCCCGTGAAAATACCGCTGACTTCTATTGGCTTCGTTAACCATCCACATATCGCACTGTCGGAGACTATAAATTTTGCAAATTGATCCGATCGTATCGTAAATTGGAAATTAAAAAATTGCCCATTCGAACGAAGCGACCTAACATTCGATATACCTGCAAGGCTTTACGATCCAGTATCGACGATACAAGACTCGATTAACCAGGTTATCTCCTTGTTCACCTTCGTGTACGAATTTTAATCATTCCACTACGTAATCATTATCCCTTATCAACATCTGTTAAAATTTCATCGTACCATATCCTATTCAGCCATTTCTACGAATTACCCTGTACACTTACTCTGCATACCGATAAAATAAATCACAGCTACCAATCAATTCTCTACTCGTTACCAAATGGCGAATTCCCGTGACAATAAAATCGTTTGGTGAATCTACGATAACGGTATATGTATACATATAGTATCATTAATATCAAATACTATATGGTCACTATCAACTCATCTGATTTGGTCGATAACACGTCAAAGGATACCAGATTGAACCTTTGGTCATTGCTTAGACTAGAGTTCAGTGCATTGAACTCACTCTCCTACTGCTGTGTAACATCGAACCCATCCTATGCTTATAAACCGTAACGCGACACATGAAACTAACGGACTCCCTCACAGATGCACTGCCGGGCTCAACCGTGTATCGCCTATATGTGGATGTGTACACTGAAATTTCTACAGCCCTGCAACTTCTCTCGGGGCCCGCGTGTGGAAGCCGATAATCGGCTGCCCGTTACCATACGAAATTTACCCGGGCAAGGATCATCTGCTAGAGACCACATATAATTGATCTCTCACGTGTTCCTGGCAATAATCGCATGAATGGCGCTGGACTTGCCAGCAGTACAATTTTCTTCCTTTATATATATATGTATATATCTATACACACATATACCGATCATTAATAAATTCCGGACGCGATTCAAACTTACCAAACCGTCTACCATGACCTACCTGAAGAATCTCTCCTTGCCGTAACTGCACCTTTATGATTTTTATTTCACGACCCTGTAGTATGTGCTTATCTGCATTACTGTGAAATGCATTTATCGTACGTTTAAACTGAACTGGAATGCAACCGCTAGATGGTGCTGACCTCTGGTGATTCCTTAATGGGTTAGGAAATATTTGTGGATAATCAAAGGGTCGATAATTTGTAATTATTTCGTCATTTTAAAAACTGACAGTCAAGTAGTCAAGCACGAGGGGGTATATATGCGTGATACGTATAGATAGACGCTACGATGATTGACGTACATAAAAAATTATTCGAGATAGTGAGGCAACGAATATTATGGAAATATGGTGCGCCGACGTGTTTGCTGACATGCGTAGTTTACTTTCAGATAAAATATGATTGAAAATACAGGCGAGATAGATGCGCGGAGAGTAAAAGTATTTTAAACGTCAAAATGCAATTTCGAGTCGATAAAATGATGAAGATTAAATAAAATCTTTTTGGAAATTTATGACGCCAGATCCATAGCTCGGAGAGTTGAATTTTGAGCCGAGGCTAAAACGAATGACTAAATACGTATACACTGCTAATGTAAATGGTCGAAAAATAATTTGAAAAATACACAAGTGCACGGAATAAAATTTTATTCGTTATCCAATATTAAAGCTATACGTATGCGCGTACCAGTTCTATTATATAATTCATTAAGATTTCTCGGGGATATGCACAATCGAATGCAACGGACGTGATTAATCGAATCGATTCGAAGAAAGTTCTACTCAGTCCAGATACTCTGGAATCGGATCGATCATTAATACCAATCATTTGAAATGCATCCTACGCTAAGATCCCCCTAATGAATGATATACGTAGACGTTGTGAAGTACATTTCAATTGGCAATGGTTATCATCTTATCGATTCACCTACCGAGAGATAATTCAAATCGTTATTAATCCATGCCCCCTCTACGAGTATCCTAATCGAACGTTCCATTCTCATCGAGATATGTGATTCCCATAATTAGTCACGCTGCCAGGAAGATTCCAGCGCAATTTCTACAGAATCATAAACAGCCAAGTACAACCCGTATTATTCAATACAATTCTTTAATTATCGCCAACCCGATCAACTGTTGTTTTCCCTTTATCACGCACTGTACCACCAATCGACTTATCGGGTGGCAGTTTAGATTATGCATCCGCTGGCAATTAAATTGCTAGAGAAAACTCCTCGTGAGGCATATACTTTAACGGTAGACACATGCAGATCGATTACACAGGTTGTGCAAGTCCGTATCCACTGGAGGCAAAGAAAAATAATATTTTTATCTCGAAACATCGATTGCACGTGAATGCACTCGTATGCACTTGTTGCACTCGCGTGCGCAATGAAGAAGCATCGGGATTCTCGGTGCAAATCAAAATGGACAACGACCTGCTGGCAATCGAAGAAGCGATAAGGGATCCAGCGTCAGCTTGGCAGATGAGCCAATCGAAATTTCAAAGGTAAGGGAAGGGCGTTAAGCCACGTGAAACCCAAAGGGGAAAATACGAATTCGCGATTGCATGAGATAAAAAAAAGGAATCGATCCCGGGTGCTCCAAACGATTTATTACGTAACCACGAGAAAAAAGTCTGTAAACTTAACAACATTATACGTCGCCTCAAGATTTCTATCTACACTCGCGACTATCTGGAGCATGCAGGTCGCTGCTTATGAGTTATGGCTTAATCCGCTGTTAGCTACACTGAATACTTAAGTATATGGTAATGATCGTATACGTGATCCACTTGAAACGACTCAGGAGGCAAGTGATCTATAAGAGGGGGCTTCTCCTCTCGCGGAAAAGTATAATTCAAAGCCAATAGCTATATTTAAGGTGAGCGTACGTACCTGGACCAGACACGAGGCAAATGAGTCAATGACTAAGGGAAACCCTAATAATTACGTAGCAATAATTTCGACTGATAAGATAATCATTTCCACGGTACGTTCGAGCGACTGTCATTATGGTAGGGGTGGGTCGCGCAGTTGCCGTAGACACAGAGACTGATTGCGAGTATAGCTATAACCTATAGTTGGGATAAAAATTGTGAGGATTGAGCAAGTTCTGCAATTGAGTGCTGTGATCGATGGTTACGCAAGGGCAGACCCGGAGCCATCGAGATAAGCAACTGGCAGTAACGTCAAGTTAATGGCGAACGCGTTATTGCGTGATGATTCGGAAACAATTTAGCGCCGCGTAATAACTATTCTTGAAGATATTGAATAGCACCTAAGAGGTTCGTTGCCGGCACGCAGCTGCGCCACGAGGTGCATGGAAATGGCGTATGGGATATAGGTAGCATCATTATGGGGCAAACCGTGCGTGTAATATTTCCAATGGCGAACACCTTAAGATGTATATGGGACGTCCAGGGGAGTTCGTGTCTGATGATATATTTTATGAGAGGCGCCTGTAAGACTTTTCCTTTTGCGCTTTGCGCCGAAGGTGTTACTGATGAACCTACTAAATAAGGTATGCGATTATACGATAAGTCATCAATTCATTAAGAAAACTTTAATTCTTCGGAAATTATCTATTATGTGCGACTTTACAGTCCATTAATTGTATAATTTAATATATTAATATGTGTATATACGTGTAACATACATATACACTGAATACAGGGGCAGTCCAGCAAATAGCTTTATGGCTTATAGTAAAACTACGCTTACGATAGATAGTACAGCGAGCGTACGTGAGAAGTCACACGTATGAGCCAGTACACAAGTGGCTACCAGAAGAACACCTGCTGCGAGAGTAAAGTGCTCGAGGAACTTCCTATAATTTCATTCTTTGTTTTCGATCTATTCTTTTTTTACACGCTCGATCCTCGGATCGAAAAGTGGATATGCGAGAGAATATTAGTCTTGTGTATGATGTTAATATTCTTAATATTCAAAAGACAATGGCCATGGATAATAGGATCATTAGTCCTCATTAAGAGCAGCATTCAAGGCTGTTCTTTATTCGCGTGTACGAGTCCCGCGTGAGCTCCGTGAATTACGGTAATGTTTTGGCGCCAGAGACGCCGGGCGTCGATCAAGCGTCCGTTTCGATTTCGTTTTCTTCTCTCTCTTTTTCTAAGAATTCTTCGAGCCTAGAATAATGGCTCTTTCGTGCAATACTCAGACGACAGATCGGTTCGACCGCTCAAGACCACCTGAGTGGATCAATCTTATTTAGCAGGAAGAGCATCTTTTGTACGATCTAAAGTATTTAACGGACAAAAAGAGTTGGCTGTGCCTCGAGAGGAATGACAGCATCTCGCGGTCCAGCCCATTTCACGGCCACGTGATATAACCTTCGTCGTTCACCTATCACTGCTAGATGATGTTCTCGGTTACGTGAGAGCTGGTCTGGGGGCCGTCCGGTGACTAGCGAAGCGAGGGAAGGATCGAGAGAAGAGAGTAAAGATTAAATAGAAATGGAGAACTAGAGAAAATGGGAAAATCAGAGGGAACCAACGGAATCTATAAAATGGTTCGTAGAGCTCCGGATTGTAGGTTCTAGCAATGGTATATATGTATGTATATACATGCCACAGAGAGTAGTGCGAATTTGGAAGTTACGTAGAGGCAAAGTGAAACAATAAATTTCAAAGGGAACCGGCCGAGAGTCAAGTAACGAACGATCGCGAGCACTTAGCGAAATAAATAACGTCCTATCCCGCTCAACCCCTTTGTCGCCCCATTGTCGAACTTCCCCATCGCCATCGGTAGGGTAGGTGCAGCTACGTGCTACGCGCGTCCGAGTTTTCCCCCTTTTATATAACGTTCAGGACGACAATGTTGTAGCTGTAGTGTAGCTGAGTGTCCAAGTGTCAAAAAGCATGAACTAATAGATGCATGCTCTTTTTAGAGAATCTTATCCGATTTGGTAGAATGTTCAATGGTAATGATGCGCCACAGTAGACTTCGCCATTTGCCGGCGCAAGTAATGGGCGCTACACTCGCGGCAACATATTTTAGCGCCGGGCGCATTGGCGTGCCCGTAGTCCCGGTGAGACATGGGCCAATTTGTCAGAGCGCTTGAAAAAATATGGCTCCTGAAATTGCTGGGAATCGAAGTCTCCGGCATCGGGGCGCCGTTCTGGTATTTGAAACGCACCCCCGCTCCCTTCGTCTATGCTTGCTGTAAACGCGAGAGAAAACTTGGTCGCATCGGCAGCTACCACCAACACCACTACCTCCACCTACCTCCACCTACCTCCACCTCGCGCACGAATTCTCTCATTTTGCCAGCATCCCATCCGACAATGAAAAATGCCAATTGACTCGAAGGAATGGAGCGTCGTGGCACCGAATCGTCGAAACCATTGAGAGGAAAAAAAAAAGTTTCCTCCTGGTAGCCAGCAGTAAAAAACAGAAGCGTCGAAGATATTCTCATGGCGTAAATATATTTTTGAGATATGGGACAAAAGTTTAACCTCATATTTTCAAAAGAAACTTTTATTCCTTTCTGTGCTCGGACGTTCCTGGTGTTATTTGTGTGGTTCGATCGTGCACTGGTTCATTGTCAAATAGACAAATTAATTTTTCTTCAATACGTTAGACATTCATAGGCTGTACGTTCGGGTGAAATATCGAAACTGCCCGACGTTGAGTTACCTACAAAAATTATTTCATTGCAAATAGCGTATTTAGTTACCCGGAAGCTACGACGCTCAGAATGAAAGCTTGAAATAAGCTTTGAAAGAATAAACGAAATTCCAATAAAAAAAATAATACTTTCTCCAAGCTTGGCTATTCTTTTCCGTGGACATTTCGAGAATAGAAAAAAGGATAAGAAAAAGGACAACTCTCTTCTTCAATTCGTACTCCTGATATTGTCCAAGTTCGTCCTCTTTGTGTTTTATGTCACGGGACAACACTGACGCGATATCCTTTTTCTTCCTATATCGATCGGCCAGCATCCCAAGGGATCGTAGCATCTGTTACTTCGCCATTGACTGTACAAGATGCAGTCCGAGCACAGAGAGCTAATGTAAAAATATATATAAAACGCCGGATATCACAGTAACACGAGTAACGTACCGAAAGGATGTTCTGGAATCGCTTCAGGCCATTTCGCAAAGGCTATTTTGGCACAGTTCGTAAAACACATTAGTCTCCCGTTTCGCTGCTCTGTGCATGCATCACGAATCTCTTTAATAAAATTACCTTAACGAACCTCGCTGCAGGAATATATTTTCTCAGGATCTCTCAACTGTACCAACGTGTCACGCACCCCAGGCTTGGCGCAATAGTCACCCTCTCCATTACGGCAAGAACTTATATCACGCGTAGCTTCCTAAGTATCCGGACGCATAACAAAAAAAAAAAAAGTTGGCTTCAAACGCAAAACTTGTACGATCAGATGATGATTTTTTCACTTTGAATGATACCTAACCTCATCCAAGAATTCTTGACGTAACCAATTACACATGCAAAAGTGCGATTAAAATTGGTCATTTCTAACGATAAAATGTCCCAACTAAAACACGTGAGATTTTAACGGTACTACCTGTAGCCTGTATACGACTTATCATATGTGTGTTACGGAAACATATTTTTGTATTATAACTACAATACAAGTTTTCAATCGAGGGTTCAATATAAGCCGAGGAATAATCAAATATACTAGGTGTTTAGATTATAAGTATCCAGGCGAGGCGACACATTGAACAAATAGGAAGGGATGGGAGAGGGGGGATGCGTGTTGTAAAAATTATGTAGTCCGTTGAAATATTCCCCATTCAGTGTGAATTAATGGTATCGGCGATATTACGGCAATGCATCAGAAAAGCCCCAAAAATTATGTCCCTGATGTGTCACTGGTGTTATATATTGTAAAAAGCAACCGGCTGAAATGTATCGCCACGTTGAAAACGCCTGTGTAATCCGAGTGACCTTTTTTGTTCTTCTACTTTGCTCTTCTACGCTCGTTCGTTTTCCCTTAGCACCAGTTTATTCCTTCTTTTTTTCCAGTTCATCGAATATATCCGTAATTAATTCCAATGGCGCCAATCGACACGACAGTTCGTTTTAATGGGTTCCTATTTTCGAAAGGAGCAACGAGAGCGCCAATCGTGGCCAGGAAAGTGAGAATCGCTCGTGACTAGAGTGAGAAATATATCTCTCAAAGGGAGACTAACTACTCGTGTACTGTTACGGCCAGTTGCGCATCGGTTACTTGCAATTAAAGAAATGACGCTGTAAATCGAATAAATCTATATAGATATATATGTACATACATATGCAAGCGGCAGTTTGCATTGCGCCAAGGCAGCACTCGGCTTTATTTTACAACCATTGCATATTTATCAGCTTGACTGTACAAGTGGTAACTAACAAACGATCGTACCAACAGTGTAAAACTTAAGTGGTACATTCAGTTTTTACGTACCCTGAACGTAGCTGAACGCGAAGTTTAATTTCAGCGTCGGCAGGTCCATCGATTCGATTCCACCAAATCCTTGGATAAGCCCAGAAAATAAATGTTGAGGATTGTTTCAGATTTGTCGTCGATTACGCTTTGGGTCTCAAACGCTCGTACGTATCTGATTCGATTAATTTTTTTTTTTTTTTTATCAATAGGAAAATTTATTTCTCACTCTTTGAAGTTTTTCTTTTTTTTTTTGGTCCACGAGTAAAGACCCTCTAAGTACGTGCGATAATCGACTGATATCAGCTCTATCTATTAATCAGTCTCAGAGTGAGTAATCTAAGCTCTTAGTGAGATCCTTGCGATAAAAACAGCGCTGGACCAACATTTGAAATCGAGCGTGCAAGAGTCTACTGCTTCGCAAGATTCATAATAGCTGTGTGGATTATGTAAAAACGTTAATGTCCCGAGACATGGACGTGGTCTTAAAAGCATTGCGGAGACGGACATTTTTAAAGATTCTGAGACGAGTTTCCGTATTCTGCCGCCATGAATATCATTTCGTATGGATACGCAGTGGAACGTAATTTCTAGTCGGATTACATATAAGGATCTCTTTAATATGCGACTTTAGATACAAATTTGAATATCGCAAAATTATCCTGAATCTAGATATTATATTTTTTTCACACCTGTGAAACTACAAGCGTAAATAATTAAACAAACTCCATGTAAAGTATCTCAAAAAATTGTTTCCAAGCTTTACCTATTTTTCAAAGAAAGCTGATAATAAAAACAGCCGTAATACGAGATTCCTTGCAACATCGATAACATCCCCAGAAACGGCACAACTTGATCTAAATAAGCCACCGTGATGGAGACTAGAATCTAAATAGAAAAAGTATAATAACTAATATACATATATCGTAATGAAAATCATAATTACGAAACAGTTGACTAGTAGCTAAATGCGAAAATCCAAAGTCACACGTGTATGCAGTTTCAGAACGCCAATCGTGTGCGAGCAATTTCCATTGGAATAGCAGGAAACCCATTGGCTGTACACAGAAGCCAAGAAGGGTTAATGAGAACACAGGAGGTTAATGGATTAACAGGACATTGTACGTTCTGCGGTTAAATGTTGACATTACGTTTAATTTACAATTCGAGAGTCACTTCTGTAAGCTACGTATACGCTCGGTTGGTATGCATAGTTACATAAGATATATACACATATAGAAGCCATACTATATCTTCCCTAGGTATTCCCCAGAGGAAATGTACCGGAGGATAGTCGAAATGAAGCAGCTCCCAGTCGCATTCGTATAGTCGCATCATCCTAGTCAGACTCGAATCGACTCCGGTCGTGGCTGGGGTGACACAACTGACACCTCGTAATACCAAAACTTGGACCGATGCCAGTTTGCATAAGAACTGCACATCCGGTGCACAGGCTGCACACCAACCACCAATCAGGCGAAGCAGGAGAAGCAGCAGCAACAGCAGCAACAGCAGCAACAGCAACCAGGAGGCTATACCTAGTGGGGTATAGCTGGGGTATCTATTCGATAGTCGATAGGACGTGGCACAAGCACGTTGTTGCTACACGTGTGCTTCCCGTATTTCTCCTAGGCAGGCCACCTAAGACCTCCTTGCATGTGCGACACTGATTGTGAGCTTGCTGGCTCACCTAAGAGTGCGAGGAAGATTTTTCGGTAGCAAAATGGATCCAGGGCAAATTACTCGGGAGGAACGAATAGACCGAATGATTTTTCTCGAGGTTGATCCGTTGACATGAACTAGTGTGGATGAGAGAACGATGGAGTGGGGATAGGAAGGGAGAAGGAGGAGGAGGAGGAGATCTAGGAGAGGGGAGAAAGAGATAAGAGGCTCGATTGACGATAACGATTCTTTAAATGTTACTCTCTGATTGCGGAGTTGACGATTCGCCATTGGTCGAGACCGTATCTCGCGGGAGCCGACTTCAAGCGATACCGAATGAATAAAGCGGCGATTACGGAATTTACCGAGCGTGTTATTTATCGACTATTGAATTTCAGATCGTAGATTTTGCTCTCTAACTCATAGCTGGACGGTTTATCGGTGAAACAAATCCTCGCAATCATGCAAACGTGATTATCATAAGGGCCCTCGACTGTGGCGGGTATACACGCCTAGGCAAGGCAGGTTGATCCTATCTTTTCCCTGCTGTTACTCACCCTGCCATGCATTTGTTTTACCTGTCAATTGGCACTGTCAGTCGAGATTCTATGGTGCGTGCATGATTTTCACTTTTGCTTTAGCATCCTACCTAACTCAGGTCTTCTTTCTAGGCTATATCTGGACCGAGTGCATTGCGCTCGAGATAAGACCAACTCTTTGCTCGGCTTTTCTTTATATCTTTTTTTTATCTTTTTTTCTTTCTTTTCTTCGACAGACCGAACACTCCGCTTCTCTTCCTCGCTTCAATCGTTACCTTATGTACTCTCTCTCTCTCTCTCTCTCTCTCTCTCTCTCTCTCTCTCTCTCTCTTATCTTATTCGAACCAAGATAAAGGGACGAGAACATATACACAAAGAGAATAAGACCAAGAGTTTTAAGAAACCACGCGGCTTCCAGTGCCTCTTACTCTTTCGCGGAAGCTTTTGCAAAAGTTGCCACACGGTCGTTCGCGAAATATAGGGTGTACGTGAGGAGCTCGAAAAAGCGTTCCCGAAGAAAGAATACGCTCCTCTGTGGACTCTAGTCCAACTGAAGTAAACCCTGTGGCATTAGTCGATCGATAAAAAGGAACGTTACGCGTACTGGCTATAAGACTCGTATAAGAAAGAAAGAAAGAAAGAAAAAAAAAAGGTACTCGAACAAAGCCTTAGATTCACCTAGCGTGTAAAAGTCCGTGAGGAACGGATAGCAGCACTGGTCGCGAGATGCAATTGCTCTTCCTTTTAATCTGACGGGATGAGATAGGATATAAAGGAGCCAACGCATCAATCCCCTGACGTTATACGGCGCCTCTGAGAAATAAAACAGAGACAAGATTAAAATGCATGTCTTGGTCCAAGTCCGTCGCCTCAAAAAATCCAGCGTGCATGCTGACTGACTTCATAGGACGGAGTTTATATAAAAATTTTATTAAAAAAGAAAAAAGTTAAAAAAATCTTTAATTCAAATGTAAATCACATTTAATCTGTAATACGAGCGTTCGCGTGTAAAAGTTACAACGAAGACGGTATATGTCTGCTGCAAAGGATGCAAAGGATGCAAAAGATGCAAAGGATGCAGAATGAGTGCACTTTTCCAAGTTGCATCGAGAAATGCCCTGGCAACGTATGCCCGATGCGCTGAGCAATTATCGTAATCAATTCGTATCATTAGGCCCGAGCAGTCTAAGGGTGGCCAAGATGAATATCGTTGAGCTCTTATTTAATTCTAGGTGATTCATCTTTTACACCACAGTGGGATTACCGTGATAAAAGATCTCGCTCAAATCACTATCTTCTTCTTGGTCTAACTCCATTAATTACATCACTCTCCCTTTGTAAGACGGCCAACTTTTTGCCCAGCGAGCCAAAAACCCCAGTGGCTTTCATTCGCGCGCATTCGCCCTCGAGGAAAAAGAACCGGTAATTACGTCGACTTCAAACCCCCACGGATCACGTGCTGAGCGCCATTACTTTTCACGATTTCCTGCTATCACTTCTGGGTATCGTTATCGTACACGTACCTAGACGCACCTGTAGATATCCGCTCTACACCAGACTCCCTTTTTCTCAGCAACGATAAAAATCGAATTTCAAAGTCACCATCAAACTTTAGTACGCGAGGAATCGCTGTTTCGCAGTTGCGAATAATACGCGTGTATGGTGTTTAATTGAAACTGCTAAAAATCATTATAATAATCCCTAATCCGATACACGGTTCAGAGGCGTTTTCCCACAGTGAGGATCCGGCATTAAGATCCTATGTAAAATGCGCGTGCGGTCGCCACGAGAAACATTCTGCGTGACAAACATTTTTCCCCGTGCTTGGGAATAGTGAACATTCCGCGGAATTATCCATGCATCAAAGCAAAGGAATTTAGTTTCCTGGTGTTCAGTACCGGTAGCGTCTCACTACCTTAGACGCGTATACTTCTTTAAGGGTATCTTGATCGCAGCGCCGAGCATCGCATCTCGGCTGCAGCACAATGCGCTGCGAAAGTTACCGCTGAAAATGCGCATTGCTTAACACGAATGGTTCGCTTCGTAGCTCTCATTAGCTTTTGTCACGAGTAGGTATATACGTAAAGTGTATATGTATATATACTCTACAACTATATATACATATATATTAAAGTTTCGAAAAATCCTATATCCTACAGAATTTCAGGAAGCAACTAACCATTGGGACGTAATATATCTTTACTGTGATAGTTTGATGATATGGCAGTATGTATATACATATATATATATATACACACACACACAGACATATAGGTGATCTTTTATCAGACACATGGGATTTTCAATTCATACTTGCCAATTTTTCTAACACCTCCTGGTGCTCGGCTTCCTGAATATTACTTTAGAATTTTCATGAAAACACTTAACCCAAACTCCATCCTTTATCTCGAGTCCAAACATATTTTTCCTGGCTATTCAACGTCTGTATGCTGAATTCAATGCAGCATCTTCCCGCATTCAATTCTGACATTAGAACTTTCTTCCTGCTCCGCTGGCTCTTATGAGAACCGGGTGAGCTGCGCAGTTACGTCGTTACATACTCGTAACTTATATTTTACGTTAAACACGCTTTTACTAAACACTAATTACAATTGCTGATAAAATTTCCCAAATTTGTCTTTGTCCCCTTTGTCCCAATTTCCAAACTGCAACCGATTTCCAGTCACCTTTGGACGTCCAACTTCTAATGGACTGCGATTCCTCCAAAGTAGAAACTTAGCTGCCGACTAACCCAGACGCCTGGAAAACTGGAATTATGATCCTTTCGGATCGTAATATCGATTAGAATTCTCCAGAAAATTGGTTATAGCAGGGGAAAAAATTACTGTTCACTACCCTTGGCATTGGGTTCATTCCTAATGACTCTACACAGATGTAGCTTTATTTTTTATTGATCATTTTGAAAATTTGCTTCTGTTGTTTTTCACTGTTTTTATTTATTTTTTTTTTGTCAAAGACATTGATCGATATTTATTATTATCGAAGCTTGATAAAAGCATGACTCCACTGAAACAATTCCGATCAGTATTCTACTATCGGTACTGACTCGAGTAATTCGGACAAAGGAATTGTCGAAACAATAGTGGAAAACGGTCGCTTAAAGACTGCCATTCTACTCAACTAAAGTTCATTAAGACTTCGACGTGACTGGAGTGAAGAACAAAGCGGTATTATCCGGTGAGAATAAACAAGTGAAAAATAAAAAAGAAAATTCCACGAATAGCCTAGAGGGAGCCGGTTGCATCGCGTGTACTTCAAGTTCTGACCGCGGCGAAGTTCCTTATGTCTGGTAAAACTTCGCTACAACCGAGTATTCGCTCCAAGTCATTAAGAGTCAGTCCAGCTTGGAAGCTCAAAGTAAAGGAAGCGTCTTAAGTGAGGATTCGCGCCAGGGAACCGTTTAGGCGGGTGAATTTGAATCGGGTGCGTCGTGCGAATCCTATTCGATAATTGTCAGCACATAGATAGAAGAAGATTCCCTCGACATGAATGTTCCCAAAGGAAAACATCATTCGAGGAAATGACATTCGTTTCGTGAAATTGAGAAGACCTTACTCGATGGTTTGGAAGTCGAGATCAAAGAAAGCGGAAGCGGTTGATGGAAGTGTGTAATTCCCAATTTCGAAATACCCAAACGCTATATCCTGTATGCGCGAAAAAAAAGTAGCAGATGATCATAATCAATATCTGGAGCAGGTGAACCAACAGAAATAGCAGAGAAACCATCGATGTCCTAGAAGTAAAATATCTTTCGCACCCTTCAATAACAAAATTAAGGAAAAATCACCAATCAATCACTCTATCTTAAACTGAACTCTAAAATTTGTACCAAATGTACGAAAAAAAAGAAAAAAAAAAACCATTCAATTAGTCGATCATCGAGTAAAAATGTTAAGCACAGAACGGATCATCAATTAATCATTTCACGAGCAGACACCATCAAATCCATGTCGCATCTTAAGCAGTGTATCAGCGATTAAAAAGTTCTCGAGAATCACAAAAGAAATTTTTGATTTCCCACTAAATTGAAAGTTTTGCTTCGACACCGTGCGCGTTTCCCCCTCCGTGATATCTATACCCCAGGGATAGTCAGTACCTTTGCAATTCACGTCCGCATTCGCCAGAGCAGCCAACTCCTATTGGTCCCCGCAGAAACACAAATATATTTAAAGAGAGAATGCCAATGCACAATAGAAGGGATGCGTGTGGGTCCTTTCATTCGTGAGGGTGGAGATAGATGCGTGGTGGTTGGGCAAAACCGTTAAAAAAAAAAAAAAAAAATGAAAAAAAAAAATGAAAAAAAGCCGCGCTACCGGCAGCAGGCGAAGTGGCGAAGCATGGAGCAGCCGAAGCGTAGTGAACAGTGAACACGAATAAGAAAAGCTAGAAGAGGTAAGAGATAAGAGATAAGAGAGAAAAAAGAGAAGAGAGAATGGGACACCATGGGAGTGCGATAGCATGGGGCATGCGGGTGGTGCGCTCATAGCCATATAGCCATACCATAGATATCATCTATCCGTACGTGTGCCGGAGCGAGCGAAGCCGCGCGGATTCAGGATTCATGCGCGGCGATTCCGTGGCTTTTTTATTGGTATCCCAATACGAGCCAGGGAACAGGGCTGGCTCTCCCGCGATCCACCCATTTGTCTAATTGTTTACCGTTCGCAAGAATTATAACCCACTGGCAATAGAGGCAGCAGCCGTGGGCAGCCGTGGGCAGCCGGGGATACCTGGACAATTATTACCGTTATCTGTTAACGCCCGTTGATTCTAGCACGAATCAATTTTCCCCGAGCCATTTCGCAAAGCTCCGGGATATGCCCTTTCCCCTCCCTCCGCGACCCCGGCTATCACTGGCATTTACAAAGTAACAATATTAACCGCGCGAAAAGAACCTGCACATAACCTGCAAGCGAGCGTGCGTTATATGGTACAACATAACGTGACCCCACGTAAAGTTAAGCCCTCGCTTGGAATTAACTGAATCCAACATTCCAAAGTTGGCACGAGGGATTCCCATTACCATTTCATGACGTACCCTCGTCGATCGCGATAAACGCGTGACGTCTATCTTTTAAGCCATACACAGTGCGCTTCTCTGGTGTCATTCTCGTTTTACCCAGCACGAGCAGACGCTCAAGACGTTCATCCAACCTTAGCCATCTCCTGTTCACCTACATGGGGTTGCGGGCTCTTCGACTCGTTGCGGTTTACTTCGTCGGGCACCGCACGAGGTTCCCATCAATTTTCAAGAATGTTCTCATGCTAGGGAGAATTAGAAGGACCGAGAGCGATGAGATGGCTGGCGAGCGCACAGCATCCCTGCGTGTACGGCTAAGATCCGTTCTTTTATACCTATATGTGTATATAAATACATTTGAACCATTGAAATAACTCCGATCCCAGGACTCCACATGTGCACGTATCCTGTCATACGAAATATGCAATTCACCGAGCGTATACATATATATATATAGGTGCACTGAAAGTTTTCTATGGTCGTACGTAGTACTGAATACAGATTACATGTGTATATGTATATAGACACGTATACTAATAGAGAGGAAGGAGAATTGAGTGGTTGCAAGACATAATAGAGCACATTTCGGCATACGAGGGGAAAGAAGAGAGCGTATTCTCTGCATTATCTCTTGGCAACATTAATAGCGTCCGCAGGAGGGGCTCTTGTACCAATACAACACTCGAGGCATCGACCACAGCGAAAATGCCGATGACTGAGGGCAGACCTGAAGAAGCTATAGCGAAAGAGCATAGCGGCAAGAAAAGAAATACAGGAGGCAGCTAAAGCTAAGAGAGAAAACTTCCAGATTGCGAGTAGCAGCTGAGCTCTCGGGCTTCCGATGATAGGGAGGCCCCGTGAAAAGTACTTTTTTTTTTACACGGTCGAGAGCAAACTGGGAAATTTTCAGATGCAACTATATACGCGTGTCTTTGTAATTTCCCGGCGGCCGTCCGAAGAGCGAAAGGCGAGGAGGAGAATGAAGCCGTCAGAGGGTGGTCGGTTAGGCGCGAGAGGATTAATTCTCCTTAGGCCTCAGCATTTATATTAATAAATTTTAATTAATAATAATAAAATGCACTTGATCTTTAAAATTGTGGGGCGTATCCGGTTTGTCACGAAGGAAGACGACGACGACGATGATGTTCGATGGCGCCTATAATACTGCCTAAGGAACTGGTAGCCGCCTTGAGACAAGTGTAAAGGGCGGGTGTCGGAAGTAAGGGAGGGAGGGAGGGAGGGAGGGAGGGAAGAGAAGCTGCAGCGTCGCAAAGGGAACGGCATTAAATTACATTTAGTGTGGTGACTACGGCAGGATGGGAGGAGCCGAGGGGAGGACGGGGGAGGGAGGAGGAGGGGGGGTCGGCGGCCGGGACGTTGACATCAAAGCAGTGGAGGGTCGGTGCGACGTGCGTGCCGTGTGCCGATGTGCCATCCTCGCAGGCTCTACCGGGTACCGCTGGAGGTACTGGAGAATTCGAGTCGAGTAGTACATGGAACAGGGTGATCATGTACCCGGGTCACCATCAACACGTAACCCACCTATCCTGCATGCTATTTCTCCTCTACATGAGAAACTGCTCCGATGCTGATGCTGCGCGCGAAATCGCTTCTCACATAAATACACTTATGGCACGTATCCTGCGCGAGCTCACAAACCGACTCGGTCGCTGCGTTGGTTGTTCCTCCCTATATGGCATCTGCCATATGTCGTTATCTACAATGTATGTCCTATTCGAGATTTTGAATTTCCCGATAAATTATTTTCTTGGCTCTCAATGCCTTGCCAGACGACTTTACGCGAATTTTCAGTTTGACATTTTTTTTTTTTGAAAATTATAACGCTCATGATACATGTATATATTTTAATGTTGATTCATTAAAGACAATCGATTAGGTAACAAGTCGATTTTATCGAATCGTATACATCGTTACAGTCCGCGACAGAAAATTACCCGCGTTAACAAGTCACATGGGAGTTTTAAGGGTTTTAAAGGACGAGTCCGTAACAATTGGGTTAGTTCGTGGTTCAGAGATCGTGGACCGATCCGACCGCAGTAGAAAAGCACAGAGACTTTGGGTCGAGGCGAAAGCTGATGCAATTTGGCAGAAAAACATTTGAACCCCGTGAAAGCCCCTCAGTTACTATATATATATATATATCTTTTATCTTCATCCCCTTCGTTCGATTACTTCTCGCTGCTCCTCGTCTCTCTGTTGTTCTTGTAGCTGCTAAAGATATCCTGAATTTCGTTCGGAATACGAATGCCAGTGGCACACAATATATACATGTGTGTAAGCGTTAATACGTTATCTTGTCATCTCCGTATTCATACAGGACCTCCTGGCAGTTACTGATTGCCAGCAAACCGCATGAGTCAACCAGCAGCCGACGTTAGCAATCTCGACTTCTGCCAGCAGCAAGAGGATTTTAAGACGAGAATCTAACAGCGAGACGACCTCCTATTACACCTCCATATTCATTTCTCCCATGTGCCTAAACTCCACTCAGACGGGATGCGAGTCTTAAAGATCAACCTGCTTCCAGGAACTCACTGATAGATAAATATATATACTTTTCACGTGAGAAATCTCTGTACAAATCTACAGTACTGCAGACAAAGATGCCCTACGTCTCTCTTATCAAATTGAGATAAAACGTCCATACGCATACTGTAAAGCATCCACATGAGATATGGTCCTACGGGAGTCAGGAATTTGGTAGTGGTAAAGATAAATGGTAGCTGCGCAAATAGTATATACTATACAAGGATGGTGGAATCTGGACGAGATGATTCTAGGATCTGCAACACCTAACCTTGACTAGTGTATATTGACACTAATGGATGCATGCACGCTTAGCAATTAGAACTGCATGATTAGCATATACTGTACCATGTATATTCAGGTGTCTCGATTTTATTTTCTTATCAATTTTCTAACCCTAAATTATCTCTGTCGGTTAATTACAGTACTCGTAGGAGACATATATAAATATCCAGTGAGAATCCCCATCGTATCTACGTGTAGCCGGTTTTACGCTTTCCAGCGACTCGGTACGAAGAAGATTGTTTTCTACGTCGGTTGCACCGCGAGTCCCGGACCTACGAGATTCTGTACAGCGCGTGTAGGTATCGCGGACTAACGAGATTACGCATTAGCGTTTACACGCGCCTTCGTATTAATTATGACGCGTGTAAAGAAAAGGGGGCGGTCGCGGCTATTACGTGAATATACCGTGGACATGTTAAAGCGTGAGAAAAAGCTCTACCTGCATTAGTGAGATGAGAGAGTGTGAAGAATATAAGTGACGTAAGAATTAATGCAGTTAACGTAATTGTTGGCTGCGTTTAAGGGAAGCAAATAAGTCAATAATAACAAGGGGGGAGCCCCATATAAGGGACGTATTTTCAATTTTCCCTGGCTGAAGATTCTCTATTTGCATATGAATTAGGGGATCAGGGAATCCGGGATCGGATCCGTGTACACATAGCGCCAACGTGATATGGGACAAACAATCGTCGGCAATTATGCAAATCTCGTTGCAGTAAGGGGTGACGTGAAAAAAAAAAAAAAAAAAAAGTGTAGTAAAGCAGAACGTTCTATAACGGCGGACTGCGACGTCGTGTCTGTATACAGAGGCGCCGGTAGTCAATAAATAAATATGTAAAAAGTTGAGTCAAGAAAGCCCAGCATCCCCTGTGAGATGGAAGATATGGACCCAAAGAGCGATCATGAAATTCAGAGATGAGAACCTTGAATCCGATTGACTGAGAGCCGTACGCTGTTTCAATTTATTTCGTGTTCATGGAAACTGCCAATTTCGTAATGCGATTAAAAAAATCCAGTCCTATTCACATTCTCACGGACCTGGTTTAGACCCCATTTGCATATGAATCTGAATAGCACGAAAAATTCTGTCTGCTGGACGAGGACAAGGCAAAAAGAGAAAAGTCACTGTAGACACGGTGTGGCAACACCTTTAAGCCTATGGACAGCAATTAGATGGGAGCTGAGTAGAATGACGTCATCTTGTCAATATACGCCAATTTCAGGTAAATGAATTTATCCTCATCAGAGACGCGTTTCGCTGGTATGAAAAAGGAAAGGTCAGGAAATGTATTGCAGCGCCACGGCAGAGAAGCTAGAGGGATTGTCTGGGTCAGGGTGTGTGGGATACGTTATCGAATTAAAGTCACTCCCGCGTCACACATGCGGTCTCGATTCTCAATTTCCATATGAATCCCTGGATCAGGACTTGTACGTGAACGATGACGCAAGGGGGAGACACGTGGGTGCAACAAAAGGTGAAATTAGCATCATCGTCGCGGTATAAGGGTACCTAGTGGAGTGAGGAAAAGCTAGTCAGCCAGCCAGCCAGCTGCCAGCCGCCAGTCAACCATCGAGCCATCCGCCATCCACCTACCTACATGGAGCACAGTGCCCACCTATCCAACTAGTGTGCAAGGTAAGGTAAAGCTTACTGCTCCAGTAGGAGAGATGCGCGCATTCATCGACGTATGCGCAGAGCAACCAATACCATTATATATACCAGTCTGGACCAAAACCGTGAGATTTCTCTTTAATACATTTCGACTATCGCTCGTGCAAATGCGATCAACTCTGATGGATTCGTAGGTGGTTGTAGGAAAGGGATGTAACCATCATGTAATCCTATATACTTGTGCACCCTAGACAGCTATAGAAAGCACAGTAATGCAAACATTTTGAAAAAATTCATCAAATCGGTGTGGACTGATCTTTTTGAATGAAAGATAATTGTGGGAAATAAAGAAAAATTTGGGGATCGATCAAAAGGCTGTCAGACGTTGGTCGATTAATAAAGATGGCGATTAGACGAATTGTGCTGGACCATGAGTAGGATCTTGTAGACAGGATCTCGGGGTGACAGGCGTGGTTTAAATGCAAATGAGGATTACGCGACTGCTCGGGAAACTACGAGATCTGAGTGGAGTCGAACGTTGAAAATGGGACGGGATGAACGTCGCCTTAGGATCTATGTGTGTACACGTATATTTTGTAATTTTATTTTTTCTGCAAAATCTCGCACACACTGGCTTTTGATATGTGTGAAAGGTGGAACGAAATCACTTTGGATTTATTCCCATATGTCTACCTTCCTATGAAAGAGCCAATAGTGGCGAGATGGTAATCGACTAGTCGAAGTGCATTTCGTCTGGTAAAAGGAACACAGGAAAATGCTGACGAGGTGGTTACCGTAAACGAGTGCAGGTAAGAGCATTGGTCCAGATGAAGATTCAAGGGATGCTGGGGGATTTTGTTAGTGAACGTAATAAAATAAAATTTTCAAAGAGAGCGCGGAATGATATTTCGAAAATTGAACGTCGATTTCACGAGTGATGGATGTGCAAAAGGACTTTCGTGACTGTGACAAAGTATTCGCGAGCGAATTCAAGGATGGATGGATGAAAAGAGAAGAAAAAAGTGGAAAATTGATCTCTGAAAAACTGTGCCAGTGATTTTTTGCACAAGATAGGCGTACTCAGCACATCGATCGAGATAAGTTTGATGATGGAGCTTTTAAAGAGAAAGTGAAAATGAAAGGAGGATCCGAAAAGGCAATTGATGATAACGATAGGTGATCAACGGTCAACTTGAATGTGAGCTATCTCTCATAATTCTAGCGATGATAAATTATGTAAAGCCACCAGAGTCATATTTATCAAAGTGCCATCCGGCGATCGTACTTTTACAAACGATGAAGAACAAAAAAATCGATAAAAAATCACATACTGCCAAACCGAACTAATGGTCCACCCTTTTCTACAGCATTCCTAAGATTCTTTAGCCAAGATAAAAAAAAATTCTAAATCAAATCTCCAAATGAATCTAATTAATTTTGGAGAAAATGGTCAGAAACGTATTTCAGATGAAGACGTAAGATCTGACAACGAGAGCAAAGAGATGAACACGTACGAAGACACCTGGAGAGAAGAAAGTCGTACCAGGGCCAAAGGCAGTTCACTTAAAACGTCTGGCATAGGATTTAGTGTAATCGAGGTGCGCATGCGCGCGCGCGCGCGGGTGTAATTTTCCGTGCGGAGCCTGGAAAACGAGCAGAGTCGAATTTCGCGTTAGGAATAGATAATCACCATATTCCTACTCTCTGGCACGCAGCGAGCATTTATCTGAAACCGGAGCCGAGCGCCTTTCGAGAGCTAAAAGTGGGCGCATCGGCGAGTGCGCGGTTAGCAGTGCGGTTGGCGTGAGGGAGCGAGAGGAAAGAAGGAAGAAAGGAGAGAGAGAGAGAGAGAGAGAGAGAGAGAGAGAGAAAGACTAAGAAGAAGTAGAGAATAAAAGGAGATTAGATGGAGAGAAAGCAGTTCACCAAGACACCGAGCAAAGAGGATCGACCAAGCAGTTACTGAGAAATTCTCAGGTGGGCTAAGCTCTGAGATACCTTTAAGACTATAGGTATACCTGATATACCTGGTACACCTCCTCTCGCCTGTATAACTTACAGCTTCCCTTTACTTCTCGCCACCCTCTTATATGCCCATTATAATTCACCTAAGGTTAACAAAGATAGGATCTCCTGAGATCAGAGGCACAAAAGATACGAGGTGCAAGTATACGTATGACTCTCGAGGGGGGTCAGCATCTCGACACTGGACCACTTTGAAACAAAAAAATCTCAAAGCTATACGCCCTCTGCGGTGCCTGCACCGGGTTCCGCTATTATTACGTATCTTTTTTAAATTAACGCAAGCGTATATTACGCCACAGATGCAGGCCGCTCCGCACCGTGTGGGACATCTGGACAAAAAAAAAAGAAGAAACTCAGAGGGTTCGTAAAGCTGTGCAACATTACGTATAATTATAGCGACAGCAAGAAGCGGACTCGAGTTAAAACTTATGATAATAGGGGGTACGTAACTACGTGCTGAGTGTGCATGTGAACTGCTCAGCCTGAATTTCAGCAACCCCCCACTAATGTGCCCCTCCCGCCCCCCACCATACAGCGACATTAGTAAACTTCTCCGACTATTCCTCCCCCTGCTCTTGCTTTCTCCTCGTCACTTTTTTCGTCTCTCCTCTTCGTCCCCCCGATCGTCATATTTTGAACGAGACGGGGGTGGTCCCGTGCTCCAGTCATTGGCCTACCTATCTCTGCCTTCGCGTTCCACGTGTCACGTCCAAAAGACGTCTTTCCTTTGTCTCGGCGCGGACAATAAGAGCATTCATTAATACAGCCTGTATCAAATCTGCCCATCACCGTCCTGACGCCTCAAGCTCTAACCAGGAATCACGTACTCGATGACACTCGAGCGACAGTCGCTAAAGGATATCAAGGGTTGGTAGACGGGGTAGTTGGCACGTTGCGCGAAGGGTTGGGTCATGGGAGTTTTACCCCACTCCCCCCCCCCCCCCCCGCGCCAAATTGATGGCGATCCGCGCTCGGCCGGACTGGAAGCCAAGTTGATGGACCAAGCGACGATAAGGTTACGAGAGGGTGCGACGCTGGGGTCGCACGGAATACAAATTCCCCGATGACTAATGTCGCCGAGTTTCCACTTCATTCTTCAATCTTTCCTGCTTCCTTTTTTCATCCCCATCTGCCAGCCTCGATCTTCTATACACAGCATAGAGATACACGCACTGTACATATACATATATCAATCGTTTCGTTAAGACGATAGTTCGGATTAAATTTTACTTAGACGTTTTTCCCTACACAGGCTACCACTTTCTTATCCTTCCGTTTTCTTCTTTCTCCACTTCCTTTCGCCTCGCTTTCTTCCTTTCCCTTTCTTCTCTCCACTTCAATTATCAGCCTGAATAGATTTGCGCACGCAAAGATCAATCCCAAAGTCCCTCCCGAGCTTAACGAGCTCCTCGAAAACACCTTCAGGTGCGAGCTGAACCTGCCGCTGGACCGAGAATGGAAGAGGAGCGACAGGATGAGAGAAGTCTCCAAGAAGATGGAGTTCCATAAGGCTTCATAAGGCTCGCTGGGAACCCATGGAAAGTCTTCGGATTGACAAATTGTATTTCTACCGAAAGAAATGTGACAGCCGTGTTAACGTAGAGTCGGGACGATTTGTCTTGTAGCCGAGTTTGCACCTTGCGGTCCAACATCCTACGAGTACTTTTCGAAGCGAACTGTCGACCAACACTGGATGACGTACGAATAAGAAAAAAAAAAAAAAAAAAAAAAGTCATCCCCGTTCTACCGCGTACACATTCCGCACGCGGACCGGTCGCTTCCGCATACCCACGAGACAATTCGCAGAGACATACCGACCAATCACTGTTACCACATAAAACAATGTATTCATTTCTCGCGTGGGAAATATATCAGCGTAGGAAGTGCAGCGTGTGCAATCAGCTCTGCGTTGCAACTTGAAAATTGCATCAGGAATCAAAATATAAAATAAATTGGTCAACCGGATATACCGAGCAGATATCCCGTTTCTGACCATTAGCAAAGGCTTAGAAATAGACAGCTGATGGTATTGATATTATTATTATTGAAGTTGATACCTCATCACCGGATACTCCTCTAGTTCTACCTATAGGCATACTATTGTTATGACTAGTACATACAGTAGATGAGTGTAAAATGATCATTTGGGTGTCATTAAGGTATCGGATTTTGTTTCTCATCGACTGACTGAGCTGTCATGTTATTGCGTTGATTTTTCTATTCTGTTATATCCTATCGTTATTTTTTGTTTTATTCATTTTTTTTTTCAGTGCAATTCATCTCCATTGCGTCATACTTTCGAATCCCGGGCTTGACATTCACCGGCGCTTTCTGGCAGGACGGACTCGATTGCATTTATAGGGGTGAACTGACGCTTGGAAAAATTCAAATTGCCTGGAATAGTACGAGAAGCACAGAGCAGAGGGAGTAGGGGGGGGGGGGGGGGAATTAAATTAAAATGAAAAATCTCGTAATGGCTCGCTCGTTAGGTTAAACTATTTTTCCAGCGGTCTCACTAATTATCGTTGGATAATATAGCGAATGGACTTTTTTCCCATTTTTTTTCAAACTCTATCCCCTTCTTGGAATTTAATTTTTTCTTTATACCTGTGACCATATGATATTTTGAGTGATGTGAATACCGCGTCAAAGAACGTATAGCAAAGCGGGTGACTCTTTTGAAAGCGAATAATGAAGACGCTGTTATATGCTGTACAGTGGAAACCCGCAATTAGGATAATTACTATGCACTTTGATCATGCAATATTGCTATTTAATTAAGCCCAATTGCGCCGAGCCTTTCGAAGGGAGCAACAACCCGCGTAATTTCCAGAGAATTGATCAATCAATCCGTTCAGAATTGAGAATATAATCAAATTTCCAAAGCGGTTGGGGTGTCGGATAATTGCCAAAAATATCGCGCGAACGATTGTTTGATTGTAGCGAAAACAAATGAAGATGAACGATTAAATTTTTTAAAAAATATTGTGAAAAAAAAGAATGAATTATATGATAAAACTGTCGGAATTTGAGCACATTACAAAACGAATCACGTGGCTGTATACCATAAGGACCGAATATTTTCCTCTCGGGTACTTTCTGGGTTAATTATTTTATAATGAATAATATTTCATAATTATCTTTCATTATGCACGCCCACTGTCCTACCACGGTAAGCCGCTTGCGTATCCTTTAATGCGACTAGCGCGCGGTGGCCAGTTTTTGAAACACAGACCCATGATAAAAACTAATTGTAAGACCAATATCAGAAAGCTAAGAGCAAAACTATATACCTATATGGAGAAAAATGGAAAGACAAGTAAAGATGAACATGCCGAGTTTTAAAACGATGTCGAGTAGCATTAAGGAAATTGAAAAAAAAAAAAATTGACAAATTGAAATAAGTAAGCATCTCGTTAAGCGTGCGCGGTGTAATATTTATAACGAGTCAGATAATAACGTTCCGTTTTAATCATGGCGAAAAAAAAGAGCCATAAAAACGATACGAGACTCGCGAGAGACTAGGAGAACAGCGCATAGGTGGAAACTGTGATGCTAATCTAATAGTATTGTAATTCGTATAGAGATACATTGGAACGTAGTATTAAAAAAAAAAAAAAAAAAGAGAGAGAAGTGAAAGGGTCAGAGAATTCTGGCAGGGGTTGAAAAAAAAGGTCCTTAATTCGTTTCGTTTCGTCCAAAGAGGGTAGCTATTAGCTAACATGTCCAGAGTTGGCTAACAATCTACCAGAACCGCACTATCCACGAAACAGGAAAACCTTGAACGAACTCTGGGGGAATCCCCTGTGTTCTTATCAATCACGTTTTTTTTTTTCTTTCCTTTCGAAGAACGTAATTAGGTTGAATTGCCTTTAAACGTCTCACGTTATCCCTCTTTTTTTCACTCGAGTGACCGGAAGTATCGAGAATTCGAAGATCAATAACAGGCGAAACGACTGATTCTCTCTCTCTCTTTCTCTTTGTACGTCATCAAGATTGAATGGACTATAGGCGTTATTTTCGGCACTCCCAGGGAAAGCCTTTTCGTTGCACGACAATCGTTTGCATTTTCTATTTTCCAGCCTTACTCACATTTATTCAATGGGATTCGGGTCGTAGGACCACACGACATTTGTTCTACGCAACGGGAAAAACTAAGGAATTTTCTATTTTCCTGCGTAGTCGAAAAAGAGAAAAAGATGGGAAACGGGAACGGGACAAATGTAATTCCATGACTTTGGGAAATGCGTTTTCCCAATGACGGCATAAAGCCGGCACTTTGGCAACCCCTTGCCTGTAACATATATTTTGCCTCTGGTCTCGTTATCTCTCCTCGTATCGACAGTCTCTCGTTTTGCGGCAGCTCACGTAAAAGAAGGAAAGAGAAGAAGAAAAAAGCAATAGCTGAACAGCTCGAACAAATCTTTAAGATAGTTGATAAATGTTCCAAAAACCATGAGAAAAATGCCCGAAAGAAAAACTAGACTAGGATGCATGTACGTACACTCAGCGTGAACTCGGTACGTGACGCACTCTGAGAAATAATGGAAAGACCGCACTACAATGTCTAGACACACTAGACAATTGAGACATATTCTGGTGATATTTTTTTTTTTTAAGTAAAAGTAAGACGTTGGTATCGGTGTCTCATGAAAGAACGGAAACAATACTTCGAATAAGCCAGATGCGTATGTATCGATTTACAGTTCGGTTGTTACTCAGTTTTCCTGCCTCTGCTGAACACGTGAAAAGATGCTGCTGGATGTCGAAGAGAATGAACGGGGGAGGGGGGGAGAGAGAGAGAGGGGGGGGGGGGATACAGCTAAATGGATAAAAGAAAATAAACGCAGGGCAAAGTG